>JAEAOA010000442.1:440000-853218 GCA_016746295.1 Potamilus streckersoni
ACTGGGTGTCACCAATCCTAGTGACGTCACTGGGACTGTGAAAATACAAAGCAAGTTATCGAAACTCGTTAAAATCAAAATGGACATGCAAAAGTTTGGAGAAATAAAGTAACTCACGATAATCACGTTCTTTGCTGCCGCTTCTAAAGATGGGACGGTATTTCCTTTGCAGGCAAGAATACAAGTTTATGTTGCAAACCGTATGTTAAATCCATTTTGACGAGATCATATAAATGATACAAAAACTAATACAGTTGCAATATTTCATGCCTACATGGACGATGTAAGGATGAAGAAGAAAGTTTGCAGGTCAAGGTGTGTATTTTGACCTCGGAGATGAGTTCTACTGGCATGAATTGTGTTCATCTGAAACAAGCATCTTTTGAAACACAATTGAAACACATAAAACAAATTCGAACATTTGAAATGAAACAGGGATATAACAACTACTGAATACAAGAATGGGGTGTAGAGAGAATATGCATCTCTATAGAACCGAGATAAACATGAAAACAACACACGATCCTGCCTGACAGTGGATAAAAAGCAAGGACGTGGTTACACTGCAGAATGAATGAAGGAACTGATGCATGTACGTAACGAACTAGACATATTAAATGTTTCAAGTGAATTTGGTACATCTGTCTCAAACGACTTTGTTGAGAAGATTGCAAATGAATACATATATCACAGACAAGTTAAGCATTCAGGTGAATACAGTTAGAAAAACTTGAACAAAATAATGCTAAGAAATATTTCTATATCTGGTCGATTGTTTTTTATATTTGAATGCAAGCCTATCGTTTACAATTGGCAAACTCAGTAGTCGTTGAAGATTTTGTACAGATTCAACTTTTTGTTAGTTCATGTGATGTTTGAAATGAACAGATTGCCATCCTTTGTTCGGTAAACGATATTCTTTATCAGAATTTGTTTTTGCCAAACCTTTATCTCCTCCATACTTGTAAGCAAATTATATTATCTCTGGATACTTTCACACTAAATTCGTGAAACATTTATATCAACTCCATGGGAGCTGTTGAGTTCAATTATATGTAATTTTGTGTTATTATTTACTATGTGTAAATATGTTCCAATTAATATCATATCTTCATTAAGCTTTCAGAGAACTGTCAAAGTTGCTTTGGTGCTTTCACTGCGATTGCATTTGCTAGTACTTTTTAATTTTGATCCCTCATTCTCACTACGCCAAAAATGTTATTTTTAGCATGAAATGTAATCTTATATGTGATGTTAATAATCAAAACTATGACTGTGCTGGAACTGCCAACATCTATTTTATTATCTTATTAAAATGCCGTATTTTCAATACAGAAGAGTTTCAATTTATTTGAAAGCCTCCTTTCAGATTACAGTCTTCATATGCCTTCTATACTTCAGTTACACACTAAACGTTAAAAATTTATAATTATTCCGGTATTAATAAATAAAATGGCATAGCATCACAGTTTGTTTATTGAAAGTGTATCTGTGGAGTTTGAATACCCGTTTCCTGTTCCACCCACTCAAGTCACCCCCCCCAATAGTACAACATTACTGGTAGCTAGATCGCCATAGCAAGAAAACTAATGAGAGAGAGAAGAGAGAGAGAGAGAGAGAGAGAGAGAGAGAGAGAGAGAGAGAGAGAGAGAGAGAGAGAGAGAGAGAGAGAGAGAGATAGAGATCGGTTGCTGATCAAGACGTATCATGGTTTTGTACTGTGTTAATTAAACGATTTGATACTACGTAACTCATGCCAGGTAAGAACCCTTATACAAATTAAAGGTAAATATACATAGTTTCGTTCTTAACGTAGCTGCAAGTATGTTGAACATAAAAACAAACATCACGTGAAAAGATCTTGTGGGGACAAAGATTTATTCACAGTGGTGACTGGTTTACCTTGGACGAAATGATTAACAAAGTCGCAGCCTTGCGAGTTCATTCCTAGTTTTCTTTTATTCATTTCAATTTGGTTAACTCATTACCCTATTTGACTGCCACTGGCGAAAAACTACCTCCATTTGCAATCACACTTTAATGTTCAAAATAACTTAAGAAGCATACCGAAAGATTGTATATTATGTTAGCTGGAAACATTATCTCCCAATGAAATAATGCCCAAAGGTGTTTGAAATTCATGCTGAATTTTTTAAGTATCAAGTATCGTTTGCTTGCTTACACCATCGCTCGTGAGTGTTTTATAGACATGTTGCTTGATACAAAATCCCATTTTCCTTGTGTAGGTAAAAGAATGCAGCTTTCACAAGATATTTGTTTTTAATTGTTAACCAAATATGTGTTTAGACTGATCAAAAAGCAAGTGAGATAATAATAATAATAATAATAATAATAATAATAATAATAATAATAATAATAATAATAATAATAATAATAATAATAATAATAATAATAATAATAATGTATATTTTAACGTAGATTTAACAATTTTTCAGTCACAAAACTACAATGTCTGTAGTGTGGCAGTTTATAGTCATGTCTGATTTTGGTTCATTATGCCGGAGATATGTAGAATCATGTCTAATCCAAACACATTACCCTGACACCAGTCTGACTAGCCCTCTAAAACTTACCTTTTAATGTTGTACACCAATTGCGGCAGCTACTATCAACATTTCGAGAAGTCTTTAGTATGACTCGGCCGGGGTTCAAACCCGCCACCTCCAGCATCCGAGGCGGACGCTCTAACCACATATTGGAACGGATTGGTACTACTACTACTACTACTACTACTACTACTACTACTACTACAACTGCTACTACTACTACTACTACTACTACTACTACTACTACTACTAATAATAATAATAATAATAATAATAATAATAATAATAATAATAATAATAATAATAATAATAATAATAATAATGCACTGATGCTGATAATATTGTAGTTGTAGTCGTCTTTGTGATTGTTGGGCTGAAATAATCGATCTCATTAAAATCGATATCTAGTTATGCATGGCTGGTATACCATTTAATAACCGGAATTGCCTTCATATAATTTCAGGCGAATATTGTGCTTTTGGTTTCCTAATTTTCCGCACATGTTGAATAGGACTGTGACTAAACTACCTCGCGAATTGTAATCGATCTGCATGTATTAATCTTAATGGCAAAGACTTTCTAGTTTCTGCAAATATTCGCCAAATCACGGTTAAAATAGTCACTGCGCAAATGTTGAGATGTAGTATACCTGCCGTAGTTATAATATTCGGACATAACAGGCACATATAAATGTTTGTCCTTGTGAGTTGATGAGCAACTATTTTTAGTAACCTATCAGAACGCGTTGCCTTTTCTGTTAGGAAGGATATATTAAAAGCAGTTTCACGTGATTCACTTTCATAGCTGTGAAGGTTGCGATTTGATTTGGGAGATCATAAGGACAAAGCAAAATGACCTCGTATCAATGCGCACCAGTTCTCCGCTATGCTAGAGATCTTGATGATATGGCTAGCTTCCTCTAAACCGCTCCAGTGGCCTTGTTGTTAGAGCGTCCGCTTCGGTTGCCGAAGGTCGTGGGTTCGATCCCCGGTCGAATCATACCAAAGACTTACAAATATGGTACTAACATAACAGCTGCCTCGCTTGACTCTCAGCATTAATATGATATATATATATATATATATATATATATATATATATATATATATATATATATATATATATATATATATATATATATATATATATATATATATATTACCTCAATGAATCCTTGAATATCCGTGGTCACAATCCCCGAAAACATGGCTTATTCCTTCACACCGATTAAAGGAACTTCACGAGTTCTTAACTTTCCCTCTTATATTATTAGCTAGCATTGTACTGGTTGAAGGAATATTTAAAGCTGTTTAAAGTTACAGATACCAAATCCATAGTTATACTTTATCAAAACGAAGAACAAAAACGCCAGGATGAAATTATGGCATAATTTGTTTCGTGCATTTTCTTAATTCATACACTGCTGGTTGAGAGGTGGTGTCAACTTAAATATCTAGCGATTGAAAAGTACTTAATTTCGATTTTGCTGTATACAGCCAGTAAACGTTATTAAATTGGCACTAATTCATTTCAATCTTTAATTATTAATATCCTTTTGAAATGTCTTGAACATATTGGAAGAAGAGAGAACGGTTACAAAGGTACAATGCAAAACACTATGAGGCTGAAGTGAATACTAGTTAATAACGTTATACGTAAACTAATCATCTGAAGCCGTCTTGCATACATATCGTGACGGGTCTTCCATTAACTTCAAATGCTTAATGTTCAAGATTCTGGTTTGGTAACAATGGAATGCAACAGCATGCACTTCAAGTGCTAGCTTGTAATAGAATGAAATTATCCAAACTTTGTTTTTCTTTCTTCCTTGTTAATTTCAGTCTGGTCCAAAACAAATGCGGATATCTTTTGCTAATTGGGCGTCAATTTATGCACTTGTTTCTTTGCCAGAGTAAAACTGATACATCAGAGGGTCAAATTTAGTTAAGCAAATTCATTTTGTGTGGAGCTCAACTCCATAACCACATTCTACGAAGTTCAACAGGGCTACAAGATCAGCAAAAGTTTAAAAATATGAACAATAGTGTCACTGTTTCAGAAACTGAAACAAATACTGCCATTAAATTTATAGCCGGAACCATATCAATATGGTGAGATTTCCATGGAGGTATGTATGCTCGAATGTCCCAAGAACATTTTACGTCATACAGTTCACATTAATAGCGGCTTCTAAATCCACACAGACTCAGAACATCAAAGGCTCATCTCTAAAATTACACATTTAGTTCTATATCACACAACGAATTCCTCAGCTAAATCTGCAGACATTATAAATATTACACGATAATTAGCACACAGCTAATTCCACTCACAGATGCATCAAAATATGGTATACTCATTATACAAATTTTAGTTTGAAAACGGCACATTCACTTGCCTCAAGAAATGAGTAGTTGAATCTAAGAACCAGCAGTACTTTTATGGAATAATTGGTAGAGAGACACATAACTCTTCTCCGCTTATGAAATCCACGGAGCTCTTCGCACGCTACTCCATGAATAAGGTACGGAAAATTGGGTGAATATAAATTGTACATCGCGTGTTTGCAAAATTTCCTTCTATTCATCGTGTATTCGATAAGATACGCTTGTGAGTACCAGAGGACAAATTATCGACGGAAAGCAAACTTCAGCGTCTTTGTGTAATTTTTACAAGTACAAATTTAATGATTGTGGACAACATTTATTCAGTCGATTTGCAATCTTGCGACGTTAGCCAACACAAGGAAACTTTTATTTTCCATCAACCTACCGTAAGTCAATAAGCGCTAGGACTTGGAAAGGTATAAATTGTGGCATAGATAGGAAAACGGGTACACAGTGTAGACAAAATAGCTATTGATAACAGCGGGGTGCTGTACTATACGCCTTGTTAAAGATTAGCTCTACAACGCTTAACACGACTTAACATTTATGTTTGTATATTCAATGACGGTGATTGTCGACATTTTAAATTGTTTGGAGCGTGTTATTTGACCTCAACTCTTTAAGTGAATTTGATCCTCTGTATCGAAACAGTAATCGATATTTTGAATTTTCAAGTGCAAAAAAGTTGCACTTTATTGTAATTTTATATAATCCCCTTTCCTTCGGTAGGCCTATAATTAATTAGTTTGTGAGAAAGTGTCCCAAATAAATAAAATTTGACATACCCTTAATCGCAAATATACCACCTGTCTATGCGAGGTGCTGCAGTTATATGAACCTCTTGTAAAATAAAAAGCTATACTGCCTGAATGCATGAATCACAAACGTCAAAAATTAATTTTAATATATTACCACTGACGCATTATCTTTGTTGATGTAAAGGGGGCTTGGACACACCGTCAATAATGTATAATTTAATACGACTATAAAACACTAATTGTACTATAGTTTCTCTGGGAAGTAGAGAAGTTATAGACATCTCTTAAAAGCAGAAAAAAAACAAGCAATACAATTAATAACTTTTAATAGTACTTTCAAGAAAGATGAAACACAGATAGAGTGAAGCTATATATAACTATATGTGTATCAAATAGAGTATTTTGTACGTAAAATAATGTATCTTTCTTAAGCTCATTTGAAATGGGTTTCAAAACTTTTTTGACCTGGAACGAGTTATGCTTCGTGTATGTGTCAATATTTTTTATGTGTCTGTCACTATGCATTTATTATTTTGGACTAGGATTAATTTGTTTTCTACTTGTATTATCTATTTTAGCTCTGTGCGTGTGTGTGTGTGTGAATGTGTGTGTGTGTGAGAGAGAGAGAGAGAGAGAGAGAGAGAGAGAGAGAGAGAGAGAGAGAGAGAGAGAGAGAGAGAGAGAGAGAGAGATTTGGATTCTTATCGTAACTTTAACAATGTTTCAATCATATCATTACGCTGTCTGCAATATGGCAGTTTATAGTGATGTCTAGCACTGGGGCATCATGCTGCAGACATGTAGCATGATGTTCCACCCACTCCTCACACCAAGCCGATCAGTCTTAACATTAATCTTTTAATACTGAGCGCCTAGCCAGGCAGCAGTTAGTGCCACATTTATAAGTCTTTGGTATTACTCAATCGGGATTCGACCAGGCAACCTCCCTCATTCGAGGCGGACGTTCTAAGCACTAGACCAGCGAAACTGCGATATCTTAGCATTCTTAAGTTCTTTCTAAATGTATATGTTCCCTAAAGACGTAACATGATTACAGTATTTGACTGAGAAACTATTTGATTTATTTCAGAATCGTTTTGGAAACAATGTAATATACTTCAATAGAAAATATTTAGAATCGACTGGATAATAGCGTTAACAGGTTTGTAGAGAACAGTTAAATTTACAATTACAGCCCGATTATATATCCCATCCACAATACAATGATGCAGTTGGCACCAAACCAAAAGACAGTAATCAATCCTGGTGTGAATATCTGATATGAATTAGGTTTACAATACACTGAAATATACTATTATTCCAAGGATATAGGATGATATTTTCAACATATATATATATATATATATATATATATATATATATATATATATATATATATATATATATATATATATATATATATATATATATATAATTGCTTCAACAAATATTCAGACTTTACAGATTATGTGCTTCCTTATCAATGTAAGATTCCTTAATCTATAGGGTTTAGAGAGAGAGAGAGAGAGAGAGAGAGAGAGAGAGAGAGAGAGAGAGAGAGAGAGAGAGAGAGAGAGAGAGAGAGAGAGAGAGAGAGAGAGAGAGAGAGAGAGAACTACACATGATTCTATAGGAGAATGCTTGTTAATAACAGTCAGAATTAATATATGCTATCCTAGACGTCAGAGAATTTTTTGTTCGTACTCTAGAGAGATATATACACGATGTAATCGCTTACACCAGCAATTACCAATTAACCAATATATGTTTACGCACACATTTATGTGGGATTAACCACGAAAATATTTTTTATTGATGAAAATTATCAAAATAGAGTGAAACAAAACACGTGTTTACTTACATATGGTGTTCCTATTTCTGCATATCTGTTGTAATCTATGGGTAGCATATAATTTACTTCCATTCTCAATTTTGTTTTTCACGAATGACAGCCAGCCTCTAGCAATGCGGATTATAAACTTGTAAACTGAATATATTTGTTCTTACAGGATAAAAGTATATTCATGATCAGCAATGTTTATGGTTTAAATGCTTCATATAGGCTGGTAATTTTCATAATTGAAAATTCTGTAGCTAGTTGACGAGAGCGGCAGTAATTTCAAAAGTGTGAACAAGTCTTCTTTGTGTACATTCGGATTCGTCTCCTTGATATATAATATTCTATTGTTTCAGTGTATATATTCGACTTGTAACATTATTCTGGGTAAAAATCTGTAAAAGAAAGAAACATTTAGATTTATCAGATATGTAAATCATCTGTGATTGAGCTCTGATTGATTGATTGATTCATTCATTATCTTTAACGTTACTGCTGTCAGTGTTATACTACTACTGCTACTACTACTACTACTACTACTACTACTACTACTACTAATAATAATAATAATAATAATAATAATAATAATAATAATAATAATAATAATAAAAATAATAAAGACATGTTATGTCGATTCGGTTTTGGGTTTGTCTGGTTAAATCAAAATGTTGGAGACATATACAATAATTTCTTACTATTTTTACAAAACAATAATGATTCAACATTCCAGAACTTCAAAAGGATATTAAAACTTCACATGAATGTGTGTTTTATAGCAAGTATAAAACCGAATTAGAACAGGAAAGATACTTTTCGTGTGTATTATTATATCTTTTAGGAAGTTACATGCTAAATGTAAGTGCTTAACAGATAGGTTGAAAATAGAGACAGGTAGGCATAGCAAAATTGAGACATGTAATAATGCCTGAAAAAAAAATATTTATTTCGTAGAAGATTAATTCCATTTTATTTGTATTTATTTAGTATATGACTTTTTAAGAAAGAATCACTTTAATGAAGTATATTATCGCTATTCCTCTGTTGAAAAAAATGTGAACCCCTCATGAATCATATTAATACAATAATTATAAGAACGTTTCCTTCTATATCTTAGACATAACTCAAACGAAATGTGAATAAAATACTTATAGCTACTAACATCTTTATGATATGAAGCAACTATTATAGGAAATTATGTATGTATTTTCAAATTCACACGATATTTAATTTCGTTATTCCATGGCACATATTATATTTGCTTGTACTTTGTAATACGGTGGAATAAATTACTGAATAAAGTATTACTGTTATTATTACTGTTACTACTACTACTAATACTACTATCATTATTATTATTATTATCATTATTATCATTATTATTATTATTATTATTATTATTATTATTATTATTATTATTATTATTATTATTATTATTATTATTATTATTATTATTATTATTCGGATATAAAATGAAACATCTTAGTCTTTATAAATTTAAATATTGTAGTAAAGAAATACAGACATCATCATAACAACATTACTTTGTTTGCTGAATCAGTATATTATTAAATTGCATAGCTCTATATTTTGAGATTGTTAATGCATCAAAATAGAAATCACTGCATCATGCAGAGGTAGTTAGAGTAATATGACCAGACCAGAGACACAAAAACAAAGATGGGGGGAAGCGAGTGGCCGAGTGGTTTAAAGCGCTCCGTTACTGATCACTGCCATTTCACCTTTGTCTGCGTGGGTTTGAGTCTAAAATTCGGCGAATGTGGATACGTGAAAGAGCTTGCCAGTAGATTCTCGTCGGTCGGTGGTTCATTCCGCGGATTTTCCGGTTTCTTCCTCCACCATTAATACTGACAGCCATGTGCTGAAAAATGACGTTAAGCCCAACAACAACAAAAACAAAGGTCGACTTGGTCTGGTCTGGGTACAATTGGATCCAGTCCAGTACGCTATCCATTTAGCTCGCGCTGCTTCCGAAATTGAAGTCAAAGGTCAAAGTTAAACAAAATCTTTTCTAAGAGCACCGTTCGGACAAAATAGCCACTCAGAAAGTATAAGCAAATCGATTAATAATATTCCTACTTTTATGAAATAAAACAGGGAAAATAGTGTTGATAGAATGAAATTGGTTTAACTTTGTACGCACTGAGCGCGGTCATGTCAAGATTTTATCTGCATTAATGTGTACAGAGAAAAAAAGCGGGGACACGTTTAAAATCAATGTAAACATGTATGTATCACTTTTGTGCAAAACACAAATCCCGATAGCAGGGAAGTGACACTTTTATCGGCTGAGGTGAACACACTCAGAAATTTATTGATCGATCGATCAATCGATCGAGAGAGAGAGAGAGAGAGAGACAGACAGACAGATAGAGACAGACAGACAGACAGACAGAGAATTAAAACGTAAAATTAATAAAAGGCATTTTTTCGTACTTTGATACAAACAAATATGCCATATATTTAGTTCCCATCTGAAAAATGGGAGTATGAAATCAAGACAAAAACGTAAAACTTGTAATACGTACAATTAAATCCAAGATCCATCATTTACTTTCATTGGTGACGTCAATTAATTTTCTGTCATTTTCTCATAAAAAAATAAATATCCTCTCCTTTCACCAGAGGTTAAATAAACGTCAATCCGTTTTAAAAACCTAATTCTTGTCATTAAAAACATTATCCGTAAGGTCAAAGACCACATTGTGTGTCAAAACATTTGCAACTCATTGTTTGAATGTCATTCTTGAAGGCTATTTGTAGATGATGTCCTCATTCTAGAAGGCTATTTGTAGAGGATGTCCTCAGTCTAGAAGGCTATTTGTAGAGCATGTCCTCAATCTAAAAGGCTATTTGTAGAGGATGTCCTCTACAGGCAGTGAAAATCAGCTTCGGTATTTATACGAAGGAAAAATATCCTCAGTGAACCCACATACCTATATCAACAAAACAGCTGACATAACTGTGTTTGAAGTATAACTATTTCATTATGATAGCATTCCTTTTTTATGTTCTACAGAACATGGCCACAAATTGTAGTGACTCGTTATCGTTATCAATGTTATTGCATCAAACCCTCTCCACCCTTTGTCGGACACTTGTGCATATCGTTCCGTCTAAACAATATATAAAAACCAGTCACCTTTTCTCATCGCCTGCGATCAGAAAGTAGAATCATATCAAGCTATATTTGTAACTTTCTGGTAAGCTCCTTGATTCATTTTCATAAATATAAACGATTTTAACGACTTTAACCTTAACCTTAATCTTGTCACATATGCCTCTTGCGGTCATTTATATAGTCCCCACATTCCAATAATGCAAGAACTGGGTACTAGTTCAAGTTTTGTATTTAGGCTAGGATTATAACCGATTTCTTCTCAGTCAATCTCCTTTGGTCTAATTAAATCATTTATAAGCAAGCAAAAAGATTTTACTTCAAACGTGATGACTTTGCTACCCCCATGGGTTGTTATCCAGTCGTTTAGATAATCTCCCATCGTTCCCTAAGCTGATAAATTTTGATCCGGTGTTTATGAAAGCGTATCAAGATTGGGTATAATTTTAAATTCATTCAATCTCTGGATTAACTACGATGCAGAGAACATTATTTATCAGGCCGTATCGACCAGAGGATGGTATGCGACGAATTCTTAATTCGCGTACTTTTGGGTTGCTTGCTGTATTACACAAAGGAACACTTACAGACTATTCAGACATTTGACCATACGAAATAAAGTCTGTTCATGACAAGGGAGGCATCATGTATGTGTCTGTTGTTTTTTTGGGGCTGGGTGGATATGTTTTTTAATGATCTATCATATGGACAAAGTGAACAGGAATCTGGCCCAGAAAGAATATAGAAACAATGGCAGCTAACGGGATGGGGAAGTAAATTCTAAATCGATGTGATGTCCATTTTGATTCCTGTGTTCTACTGGCTCCTTGCATGAATTTCAACTGAAAGAATTCCATTAATGTCTTTTAGAAATTGATTTTTATTCACCATGAGGAATATAAATATGGTTAATTGACTGGTCGAGAATACCTATAAAGAGCGATAATAACATGAAATCCAATGATTTAACGCCGGCGTGATAAAATTTAATGCTTTTGATAAATCATTGCCGCAAGAATAAGTAGGCCACGGATCGCTCAGCAAATATCGACTATAGCTTTGTGAATGGAGAGATAAATTGAAGGTACACATACAGCACATTTATGGGTTACAATCTGTTTCAGCTAATCAGTTTTCATTGAAACGTCTGACACATCTCTGAGAGAACAACAGGCAAAACTCTTTCTTGTTAAACGGATGCTGACGAAAATCCAAACTAATAGTCTTTTCAAGGTTGTTATATGATAGTTTTTAAATAGCTCTCAGATAACAAAATATAAATACTGGTATACTGATTGTTGTCAATATTGAGGACCTAATGCCATATTCAGCACATGGTAGATTACATAAGGCAGTTGGAGTCCCGGCTGGTCGAGTGATCAAAAGCGCTCGCCTTTACCGAGTACGGTCAAAACACCATCTTAGCTCTGTCGGCGTGGGTTCTAGTATCGGACTTGACTAATGTGGGTATGTCAGAAAGCTTGCAGTAGCGTACCCTGAGTCAATGGTTCTTACGGGAGTTTTTTTATATTCTTTCTCCTCCAGTTACACTGTCCGCCATGTATAGCGTATCTTGTGCTTAGAAAAGGAATTAAACCGAAAACAAAAGCAATACATGGCAACCAGTTTATTTGGTGGAGAAGGAACCCGCGATCAACGGAAAACTGCTATCAAACCTTCCGCATGCCTGCGTTGGCCAAGCTGCGACTCGAACCCAGGCTGACAGATCATAGATTTGAGAGATCTGTAAATACAGATACCTGAGATCACGTGACTGCGAGGTGCCCTCGTATTCTCATGGAACCTGAGTAGCAAGTAATATTTATTAGATACAAAATGGATATTTATAAATCACGAACAAAAATCGTCTACCTTTTGTACATTTAATGATTGGCAAAACGTATCATACTATGGTGTTGTTCGTCCGTCTATTGGTTCGTCCAGTTTGACTTGCGTACATTAACAATCTTTTCAGATGATTGAAAATTATCAATATTTGTTGATTTTTTTGATTGAGTAAATCTGAGTTCAAAATTGCACTGAATGAAGCAAACTGGTTGTTGCATACTAACCTTTTTCCAGTCACCAAACTTTGTCCATGCTTATACATATAGTGAGAAAGAAAATATTGATTTTGGGGTCGTAATGTCAGATGTGTACAGGTATCAGTTGCTCAAAAAAGAAATATCGGGTCTGCAAAATAAAGTCACCATTTTTTCACCTTCTTTAAGAAAGTTGTAGATGGCTTACAGTTTTTGTGATAAAGTATATTGTTCTTGGGGTCAGAGAGTCAAAGATTAAATCCGCAGTGACTGTACGAAAATATGGATTTCACATACTTTTAGTATTATTACATATATCAAATATTTTCGGATATCTTGCACTTTGAGTAATTGCATAAACGTAGTCCTAGGGATCAAATAGCAAAGATCAAAGTCGCAATTACCAAAAAGAGAAATGCGGTTTAGCGCAACTGCTTTAGATGCAGACGTAGACCATAGATCAAACTCTAAAAACTTTGCATTTGTGATTGAAATGACAAGCTATTTATTTTCAGATCCAAAGGTAAAAGGTAAAAAACACTAGATTTATTTCTATACAACATATATTGACTAAGCCTGGTGAGTCAAATAACTTTAATTATGCAGCACATAAGAATTTCTAACTTTCAAAAAGGCTTGCCGATATTAAAAGAAAATGCAATATAGAAGTTGGGTTACACCGCTGAAGGTGTAAGTTTGCAAAGACCCAAATATAGTCAGAGAGGTTTTACACGCTGTGTTTATTGAAAGCAAATTACAACTATCCTTTTTGCAAAATAAAAAAATATGTCGTAATGTTCAAAGATTGGGCTCATAAGCAATTTACTCTTACTCCAGAAATAGAATTTTAATGTCAGAGATGACAGTGATTATTTGTAAATGCATACTGTTTAAGTATTTAGATAAAAATCAATTACACAATATCAAAATATGCCATATAAGATTTGCTTTTTATTGCATAGACTTCAAATGAAGCAAACAATATTTGCTGCAAACAAATATGTGCTGGTGAACAACTAGCACTAGTTTTTAATATAAATTAGTAATTAGATACTTATGTGTAAGGTATTATAGCAAATGATTATTAGTATATTTAGATTGATGGATCTTCGTTAAAGCATATACGTCTTTCTTGTATATTTAACAGCAACAGATATTTTTTACAGAATCGAATTTTCTTTTAAAAACTACAGAAATTTCAAAAAAAATTCAATAAAAATTTAAGTCATGGATCTAATGAAGACTTGTCGATTTGCAAATATTTGAATTGATAATATGAATATTATAAAAGAATACAAAAAATTGGTAAAACTGTTACTTTTAACGAGTAATTAGTTACTCCAACGATATCAGTTGAAAGGTAATATACATTTCGAGAGAAATAAAATTAGCCAAACTGATTTTCGAAGTAAGATACTATTTTTTCAAAATTTAATTGTTCGCACGTAGCTCTAAAGAGAAATAAATTACCTTTTGAGATGTATTTTAATCGCTTTCATAACAAATGAAATTTTGCTATTACAGGTTTGTTACGCAAGGATCTATTTATCAATGAAGATCAATGGAGTGTATGTATACTTGGCATCTTTACGGTCCCAGTCTGAAGTCGGGCTTATCTGCTGGTAATATAAAAGGCACTGAAAAAGCAGTTCACCCAAAGAAAACTTCTGCACGCAGGCAAGCACGAATGGACAGAGACTATTTATGTATGTATGTATGTATGTATGTATGTATGTATGTATGTATGTATGTATGTATGTATGTATGTATGTATGTATGTATGTATGTATGTATGTATGTATGTATGTATGTATGTATGTATGTATGTATGTATGTATGTATGTATGTATGTATGTATGTATGTATGTATGTTGTTACGAGTCTTTGATCTTAAAACAGGTAACAGAAAAGAGTGAAAGACAACAAGCTTTGTAAAATTGAACAAATGTTTATATTTCCCTAGAATACAAAGTAAAAATGAGATGACGAAAAACTTACGGTATTGCGAATTATGTCCCAACATACAGACACATGTCCTAGTAATTTCAAGTCCTAAATAAAATTTAGTAAAGTCCAGAAAATCCTAAAACTGAAGTCGATGACGGGTCTGTGGTAGCTATGAAAGTGTTGATGTGTCATCAGTCCTTTTGTATTGCAGAAATAAAATTTCAGGTTTGAATATACTATAAAAACCAGTGAATGTCTCAAAATAATAATATTGTCCGAGCACCTTTTTATTTTCATAGAAAATAAACCCTTGAATTCAATACATGGACCAAAAAGAAAGATTCCTTCCCGAAACCCCTCCTCAACCCATATAAAACAACTTGAACGTACTAGATGTTAAAGCGCGAATGACCAAGTCCTAGTAATTACAAGATTATATAGTTCACTACTTGATCTCAGGTCACAATTAGCATTTTCTAAAAAAAAGCAAACAAACATTACCTAATGGAAAATAACCTTCTAGAATGATCCTGATATTTACAAAATCAAAACCATAACCCGTAAAATTCAGTTCGGAGAGTCCAAAACCCTGACCCAAATAAACATCTTTACTTCTTCTATGGATTATGATTCTGACATTGGGCTAATGAACATAGAGAAATACTTCAGCAATATATTAGTTGTTGACATAAAATGAAATATTTTTTTTTATCAGTCTCGTCAAGCAGAAATAAACTTAGTTTTGGACAAGGTTAAGTCTAGCAGACAATGTTACAATACAATTGCATGTAACGAAATACAAAAATTAAACAAATAATTAAATTAAATATCCGTAACAATGTTATATATGCAGGTAGGAAGGTACGCACGCACGTATGTACGAAGGTATATGTGTACAAAGGTATATATGTAAGTATCTATGTATGAATAATGTAGGTAGGTAGGTAGGCATGCATGCATGCACGCACGCACGCACGCACGCACGCACGCACGCACGCACGCACGCACGCACGCACGCACGCACGCACGCACGCACGCACGCACGCACGCACGCACGCACGCACGCACGCACGCATGCATGCATGTATGTATGTATGTATGTATGTATGTATGTATGTATGTATGTATGTATGTATGTATGTATGTATGTATGTATGTATGTATGTATTTGCTTGTGCATGCTGTGGACAACTAAAACTTGTCATCACCTTCTATCCCTTCTTCTGTGTTTATATTCTTAACGACCTACTAAACTTGATAGATTATTTTAGCAGTTCCTGACCAATACTAATGGCTTGTTAAATTTAGGTCTGGTGGACGTAAATAATTATTTCCATATTAAACTATATAAAAGCATAATAAAAACTACATGCACGCGATCTATGTCAGACCTTTATTCTAAGGACTGAATAAGATTTTTTACATCAATTTTTCAAACTAATCAAAGTATTTTTGTATAAGACTCAACATTCCTTTAAATAACCCAGTTTGTATTTTTTTTGATATCATCAGTATCGTCATGAAAGTAATTGTACAATAAGAATGATCATTTATGTAAGTTCACTGTAACGTACCGAGCTTTACTTCATTACAAGGTCAGCTTTGACAAGATGTCAACATGGATTTCAATCACAAGACAGGAAAACTATTTAAGTTTCAAGAATTTAATAAATGCTAATAATGGTGAATATTAACTGCCTAATATGAATAGATCAAGAATGAAAATCATAATAATCAGTCAAAACTCTGAAATAAGTCAAAGCGAAGAAATGATACCTAAAGTTCTGTCTTCACGTAAATGTGTGGCTCAGTGAAAACTTATATAAATACATATAAAATAATTGCTAATAACGATTATTGTATTTTCACAACACAAAAATGTACAACAAGAATCAAATTGAATTATAAAACACACAAAACGATACCACTCAAATGTCTTTCCCAGTGATAATTGTTATGGTCCAGAATGCACCAATACTTGGAAATATAAATTTAGAATTTTTTTTTCTTTGTAGCCAAATAAATGTCACCGTAATGTAAAATAAAATTAATGGATACTCCCTGTAATAATATTACAATGAATGCTCCCTCCTATGAATGTTTATTTATTTACCATAGCAACAGTCCTGATATTTCAATATGTGTATCTTTTTGAATTTCCACATGCAGCAATTATATAACAGTATAATAGGTTATTGTTTTATCACTCGAGTCAATATAAATGTAGGCAATCAGTTAAATAACGTTACAGTAATATTACACCGTTAATTCTACGGTGTCATCGATGTTCAACACTGAAGAATATATTGTAGGTTTATTTCATATCATTTAGAATATTATATCATATGTAATTGTTTATATTGTTATAATGCAATCTCTGCTGAAAGCATACCGCAGTTGTATTAGCTCCTATTACATATATATCGTCTCTGCCGGTCAGGATGCGTCTGCCAGAACACAGCAAACGGCTGGTATTTATACCCTTGAGACCCATTGGTCTTACGCAGAGATTGATGGGAAAAACCTTGGTCGTAAAGGCGTGAGGGAAACACACGAGTAGTTCGAATGATGCTTAACAACACCTTCGAAACGCTTAAAAGTTATGATGGCGGGCGAATTTCGATTCGCACTTAAACTAGTGCTTTGGCAGTGAAGTTACTATATATTAGCACATTCGATATGAAGATAATCACATCAGAACTTAACTCTGTATATCAGAAAACGAATATATTATGCTAAATAGTGTGAGAGGATTTAAAAGGATACCAAAACACTACGACCAAAAAGACCGATTTGGACCAACATTGACAACGGGCGACGAACCCGTACGAAGTAAGTACTAATCACAATTACCCAAATAAACAATATATTAATAATCCAAAATCACTAAACGTGATATTAAAACATTTGTACAGTTATTTATTGCGCCTAGCAACCCTACAAGTTCTTTATGTCTTCATATACGTATTAAAATATATCCCATTTCGTTGATAATTGATATAGACATATGAATCACTGAAATCTAGTATTCCATGTTAAGACGTGTAAAAATTAATTTTAAATGAGCCACATACTTATATTATCTAGCACCATAATTTATCACATTCACCAAATTATCTTTATCCAAGGGAAACAATCCTGGAGGCTTTAGTTAGTCTGTTAAAGGCAGTTATCGATTAGCCGTCACGTCATTTATAAAAAAAAAAATGTGGCAACTATTGACAAGACACAACATTTGTTAGACAAAACGTTCTTTCAAACCGTAACTAACAGCTGTCCAAGTGGATATGCTTACTGTGCTACAGAAACATTATTTTGTCTGTCAGTGCCAACACGTTGACTGAAGTTGATATGCATACTTCTCCTGGCATGCCTACAAAGAAAGGTCAAGACCCAAGGTCCCAATTTCAGATGATCCCCAATAACATCTAGGTAGGCTGGACAACAGTAACGAATTGGTCCCGTAGATGTACCGATGAGTGGACAATCCAATAACCAACGAACGCCTCGCCTCTTACCGAAAGGTAGGTAGGAATAGCCTATTTCATACCGGATTTTACCGAGTTGCTCTGTAATCATCCGAAAAACCTCCCAAACACTGGTAGGCATCTGTACATCACAAAATGGCATACATTGTTGTTTAGACGTCTCAGATTAAAATAAATTAAGAAATGTCCGCTACCTGCCAGCTAAATTCCTGGGATTTATGCAGCTTTACCGCCGAAAAATATTCCAGATTTGTTATACTGCGGATAAATAATGCGACAAATTATTTTTATTGGTAAACGAAACTCGATTTAAGAAATGCGGTGTTATGGTAAAAAAGGGATTAAATTTTTAACATCGAAAACCGTTTCCATACTCGCATATATATATATGTCCAGATGTAAACAGCTCATAGCTACTCTTTCGTATGGCTATAAAATCCAGAAAACGAGACAGGATGGTTCCAATATTAAATTTCGTCAATATCTGTGGCATCATCGCCGTTGAATAGGTATATTTTAACTCTATAAACGAAGCTGAAGTAGTTGGAACAGTTGATGCTAAAGCTAAATTGTCAGCCTTGTTTTGACCACTAGTCTGGTCCTCTGCTTAGTATGCTCCCTGCGATGCACTTCGCTATACTTTACTAGGGAGCATATTAAGCAGGGGACCAGACTATTTGCCTACCAGCTATCGATTGGATATTGTGGTCAGTTGACCACCCGCCACGTGATCAAAATTCCGAGCAAATTATGAAGTTCGCCGAAGTCTCCATGAAATGGTCTATGAGCACAGTACCCATAATGAATCTTGAATTTGAACATGTCCACAGAGTTCCTGCCACAGGAAAAGTATATGAACATACTCCCACGCATAAGTACATTACACGTATGTCGTATTCATGAATATGTATATTACCATACTCCCACGCATAAGTACATTACACGTATGTCGTATTCATACAAAAGTATATGAACATACTCCCACGCATAAGTACATAAAAAGTAAGCAGCATTATTAATTGATGAGTTAAATAGCAATATTTTTCCTGAGAGCAAAGGGTCTTATAAATACAAGTATGTATTGTAAGTTAGCTTCTTAACTATATAACGAACGCCTCGCCTCTTACCGAAAGGTAGGTAGGAATAGCCCATTTCATACCGGATTTAACCGAGTTGCTCCGTAATCATCCGAAAAACCTCCCAAACGCTGGTAGGCATCTGTACATAACAAAATGGCATACATTGTTGTTTAGACGTATCAGATTAAAATAAATTAAGAAATGTCCGCTACCTGCCCGCTAAATTCATGAGACTTCTGCAGCTTTACCGTCGAAAAATATTCCAGGTTTGTTATACTGCGGATAAATAATACGAAAAATTATTTTTATTGGTAAACGAAACTCGATTTAAGAAATGCGGTGTTATGGCAAAAAAGGGATTAAATTTTTAACATCGAAAACCGTTTTCATACTCGTATGTATATATCCAGATGTAAACAGCTCATAGCTACTCTCTCGTATGGCTATAAAATACAGAAAACGAGACAGGATGGTTTCAATATTAAATTTCGTCAATATCTGTGGCATCATCGTATGTCGTATTCATACAAAAGTATATGAACATACTCCCACGCATAAGTACATTACACGTATGTCGTATTCATGAATATGCATATTACCATACTCCCACGCATAAGAACATTACACGTATGTCGTATTCATACAAAAGTATATGAACATACTCCCACGCATATGTACATACAAAAGTAAGCAGCATTATTAATTAATGAGTTAAATAGCAATATTTATCCTGAGAGCAAAGGGTCTTATAAATACAAGTATGTATTGTAAGTTAGCTTCTTAACTGTATAATACCCAACATATGAAGTTTGTCTGTCTCAACGCATTCTAAGCGTGATTTCACCTTGAAGCATCATACATACATACATACATACATACATACATACATACATACATACATACATACATACATACATACATACATACATACATACATACATACATACATACATACATACATACATATATACTTATACTAATGAGAGTACAAGTGTTTCCAGTAGACTTATTACATGTATTGTGCAATATAATACGACAATGTAAAAATTCTAGTCTGCCAAAGCATTATACGTGCTCTTCCCCTCCCTCCCTAAAGAGAGACAGACAGACAGACAGACAGAGGCAGAGACAGAGGACGTAATTGTGAGATCCACGAATGACATTTGCTTTTATTTTCATGATACTATAAAATTTATAGATTCAAATCTAGCAGTAAGAGCCCATCATTCTTACTTGTATAATTATAGATACACTACTTCTCTTTTTGAGTTAACAGCTACCTTGAACGAATTGAGTGAAGAAATGTCAGGTAGCTGTTTCAAGAGTTGTGTAGCAGAATCTCTACATGTGAATGGAATTTCTTTGAGGGCAGACAAGAGGAAAATTGAACTGGGCTTGATGGAAATGATTTTTCGAAAGATGACAGACAACATTCTCGATCACATACATAACATGCTTAAGACACACCCTGAGAAGGACATTTCCATTATTCTGATGGTGGTGGTGGTGGCGGTGATTGGAATGGGCCTTAGTCTTTATTCGTACAGAAGTTCATTCGGGATGTATTTAATGGCAAGTATAGAATTAAGGTTATCATTTCGAAGGATGCTGGAATAACTTTAGTGACAGGCTTGGCACCTTATGGAAGATTCCTTCCGTCCAACACTCCTAAAGTTCTTCGCTTCACATGTAGTGTAAGAACCTATAGAACACATTAATACGTGCAGGTATTTTTTATGAACATCTGTTCTCAAGTATTGGGATGATCACTGAATTTATAGATACCTCGGATTCTTCTGATGTTCTTGATGTATGTGAGGACCTTTCCAACTGCAATACGTTTGATGAAACTGGTAAATGTTTTGTTCAGCTTCATAACTCAGTTGACATCAATGTTGTCAGAGCCATGTTGAAGTTAGTTACCAATTGTGAAATCCAGGTTTGCTCAATTCTTTTTCTGCGTCCTGATGGCATGAAAATTCCCCATCAATCCGCCATTCCAGAAATAGAAACGACACTACAGAATGAGTCCAATGAGCGAAAAAACACACACACACAAGTGTGAAAATAATATAACAATATAAAAATGATTGGAGAGAAGGTGAACACTTTTCTGTAACTGGCGGTTCATTTCAGAAAATAAAAAATAAATTCACAACTTTGTTAAATTCCTTAAGTTTGCCGATCTTGATTTGTTGCTTAGAAAGTCTACAACGCTGATTGACTACCATGAAGTTTTAGATCTCCCCTCAAGTAACGCTCCATAAAAGATCTCTCATGACAGAAGATGGCAACAAAATGTACATAATTATGGATTTGGAACGTGTCTTTTGTGCTGTAGAGACAATATAAACAAAATGAAACAGTTATAATATTACTCGTATTCCTAACTAAAAATAATTTCACATTTGTCTTCCTTCTTATTCTTCCTTCCTCATTTTATTTTTAAGAATATTGTCTTTTCCAATTTTTCTTCTTTCTATTCATTTTATTTTTTATATCTCACTCCATGTACTTCTCGTATGAAAGAGAACTCTTTATTTTAAATGTATACGTTGTTCAAGAGTTATTTACAATACTATAAAAATACACATGGCTGTGACTATACAAGATCATGATGAAGTTGCTTGTAAAAATCTTAACGATGTGATAAGTAGATGTGTAGGGCATGCACAGACTAAACTGAGTAAAGGTCAGCAACAGTGAGAAAACTAATGTACATACAAAAATGGTAGCGGTACTTGACACTATTGTAATTTTTTATTATGAGGACATCTACGATAGAGTCCTATCACAATTCCATTATGATACGTGCAATATTTTGAAACTTAGAAGTGTGTACTTGGAATCATATTTCAAGAAGTAATATATAGCTATAAGCTCAAACTCTTTCAAAAACTTCATATCTAGATATATACTTACATAGCAACATTTAGTATAGTTGTTTAACATACCAATATTGCAGAAACAATAATTTCATATATTAGGCCAAATTAAAACGTATAGGTTCTGAATAAGAAAATGTTATTACGACTGCTATGTGCATCAGTAGGACAAATGTAACTAGACTTTTTTCGTTCATACAGATACTGTTGAAATTATAAAATTACTTCTGGGGTTAACTTTCTTTCTAAATCTATCCTTACTCTCCCACATTTGTTTTCTATCGCAATAAAAGTAGATGGAACAACACATTTTGTGGGGCTTCTAGTGGCCGAGTGTAAAGCGCTACGGATCTCAGTTCTGTCTACGTTTTTGCAAGTCTCGGGTTCGGCCAATACGGGAATATGAGAAAGCTTGCCAGTAGCCTCTCTTTTTAAAGAAAAGTCGCATTTTGTCCTAAAGCTGCGGCAGTCAATGGGTATACTTTGGCGTATGTCGAAATTTTGCCCTAAATCTGAAGCAGTCGATGCGTTTATTTTGGCGCATGTCGGATTTTCACTAAAGTATAATGCGCCAATTCGACGCGTGCATGCGCCACTTTGGCGTATTGATATAATGCACTTAAAAAGGTACGTGGATGGTTACTCTTCAATCAAAAGGTGAAAGAATACGTATTATGAATGGAATGGTTTCATTTTCAATTGAGTGGAAGGAAATTTTTAGTCTAAACCAAGATGGAATAAATTTTGTATTGAATTGTCATAAGTAGTATTATATTGGTGACTTTGGAAATATAATTGTAACAATTACCATGGAATTAATATATATATATATATATATATATATATATATATATATATATATATATATATATATATATATATATATATATATATATATATATATATATATATATACATACATACATACATATTGAACAGTCTTTCCGATTAAGATCTGGCAATATCTGACAACGATCTGTCATTCAGTCCAATTTTTCTGGTTGTCTTCTTCCGAATGACTTCTTCTTCCGTCTTGGGGGTGTGGGGTTATCTCCCACGGCTGTCCGCGTCATCCACATTTTTGTATAACAGGACAGCCACTATTTCCGCCATATCTACTGGCAATTTTTCCAATTCCGATCTTGTCCATTTTCTTCAAAGCGCAGTTTTTTCTGGTGGCGCAAAGGTCACTTTCAGTTCATCTGTGCTTATTGAACTAGCTTGAATAATTGATTTTATCTGCAGGTGGGATTTTTCCTCCCAGATAAACTGGTGAAGAAGTTTATGGAAGGGTTTTAAGCTATTGGGTGAAATCTTACATTCCAAAGTGTAGGCTAAGACATTTTACTGGGCAAGTTCTAATGTGCCGTGCACAGAATGGGTACTATTTTAATAGTGTTCACGCTACGAAATGAGCGAGTTGTTGGATATCGGTAAGGTATGCATTCGGCACTTTAAAGGCGAGGTTTAGATTTGTTCGGTTATGATCAAACATCAAGTTGATTTTCTTCCTAGAAACAACATATTTGCACGGGATAGATTAGAAGCTGATCCTTAATGTACGGTATTTGCTTCTAAAGTGATATAGTTTATGCATTTTGGTTTTCAAGTGAAACATGTATACATTATGTACCTGTTGCATTACTTCGGCACATGGCAATATGTCAGCCGTGTGTTGATAAAACTACATGAAACTAGGTTATTAGTATTTGTTACATTTGACCAAACCCAGAGTCCCTGTTATTTGCACAAGAATTGTAAACCTGAATGGTTTCATTTTGTGATAAGGTAGACACATCAAAGCACCAAAAATAGACCAGGCTGTATTTTCGAAAATTGCAAACAATGAAACTCAAGAATAAGCTCCAAACAACAAACTCGAATATTAATGGTTAAAAACGGAATTTCCACACATGTATATGTAATGTAAGAAGCGAATTATTAGGAATAACAAAAATGTGCGTCGACATCAGTATAGAAGGTATTAAAGCTTTGGAAACAAAAAATAGACCATATCACCTAACGTACACAATCGAGGTTGATCGATTTACTAGGATGAACCCGAAATGTACGTACAGCAAATGAGCATTTTAGTAATCCCACTATCTGCATAATATCTGAGTAACCAGAATAAAGACAACGACGTGTGTACGTGCGTGTGTGCGTGCGCGCGCGCGTGTGTATGTGTGTGTGTGTGTGAGAGAGAGAGAGAGAGAAAGAGAGAGAGAGAGAAAGAGAGAGAGAGAGAGAGAGAGGGAGAGAGAGAGAGAGAGAGAGAGAGAGAGAGAGAGAGAGAGAGAGAGAGAGAGAGAGAGAGAGAGAGAGAGAGAGAGAGAGAGAGAGAGAGAGAGAGAGAGAGAGCGGTGTTGTGTTTATTGACTAGGCTTGGAGTCTAATTGATTACAATTTATTTGGCCCAAGCCAAATTCTTGTTTCAAATGTTTTCATTTCCACATTCGATTACCAGCTGATGTAATGGAGCGAAGTAAAAGTAGGTGTTTAAGAGGTATCTTTCCCCATTTAATTCTAAATAATAAAATGCAAATTAATAAGAAATGTAGCAATCATTTGTAAAAAAAAAAAAAGGTTATGATAGGACAGTTACATTAGTTAATTATGAGCGAAGTTATTTACATTTTGGCATAATCTTTGCATATAGTATACACGAATTGCCGATAAATTTTCTTTTTAAATTGAATATACACCATACTGCAGCAAATTAATATTAATGCAAAACGTAATTTTCAAATTTTTCCTCTAATTAATTAATTAATTAGGCAATTAATTAATAATAATAATAATAATAATAATAATAATAATAATAATAATAATAATAATAATAATAATAATAAAGTTGTCTATTTTACGTGCTTACTTCAATGTGTATTATATTAAGACCGTGTTTTTGTTTTGGAAATGCATAATCCTTTTCAAAACTAGTTTTTCAAACAAATTTAAATTGCTGTTGTAAAAATCCATTTGAGTTGAAGTAAAAACAATAATCTTTATATTTTAATATTGAATATTTAGGTACACTATGCAAATAAGTGTCTTATATTCACATCTTCTTGATGGTAGTATACGTTTTTCATCTCGCGGTATTTTCAGATATTGTCCCTTTTCTATTAAAAGATCAGAGAAACATATTTGAATTCAAAAAAATTAAACACTTTTCTTTTTGACTTTTTGCAGTAACTGATATTAGGCATGGACATTACTGTAACCCAAGATAATATGAGCTGATGATATTTTTACAATAATGACTTTATTTTTCGTAATACAAATTGCACAAATTAAAATCAATAAAATACAATGATTTCGGCTATCAAGTAATTTATCGTTAATTTCCTATTTTAATTTACTCACGCATAACGTTATACCAACATCCGAATAGACAGTTTCTAGTAGCAACGTTACGTCAACAATACCTGCGGCATGAGATGACGTCACGTAGAAGCAGATAGTTACCAAAAGAGTTTGTGAAGTTGCTTTAAGGTAACTTCTGATTACGTTTCATCAATTGAAAGAAAAAGTAAATTTGGAGCCATGAAATCAAAAATGATGAGATTCAGATGGATGTCAAATTTGAAAAAATGGGTCGTAAATAATATATGCTGTGTTGTAAGAAAGAAGAATAGAAAAAGGAAGATATTCGAAGATTTTGAAATTGACACTGGGGTAAGTATAAAAAAAACATATACAATCGCGTTTGCATGTGGAGAGAGAGAGAGAGAGAGAGAGAGAGAGAGAGAGAGAGAGAGAGAGAGAGAGAGAGAGAGAGAGAGAGAGAGAGGTACAACAGTACATATGCAGTTCATTTTATTGGCGTCCGTTACTACACAATTTGTAGCTTCTATTGCACGGATAGACGTTCAGCATGCTTGTAATTTTCATTGTCCTTCCTATCTTTAAAGAATTTGTGCTTATTTACTTATTCATCAGTTTATTTTTGGCGACAGTGATTGATTGATTGATTGATTGATTGATTGATTGATCGATTGATCGATTGATTGATTGATTGATTGATTGATTGATTGATACAATGCAGCATATCTATATTCAACTAGGCAAACCAAATGGTTTGCGAGATCTGGTTTTGCTTATAATATATATATATATACTGAAATAAGTTCTGAAAATTAATTCATGCCGACATTCTTGAATTGTGTCTCCTTTCGTGCAAAGAAGCAGCAGGCATGGTGAACCCTACAAAAGTTTGCTCGAATCCTTAAGGAGAAAATAAAGGTTCCTTCAGAGGGCTGAAAAAAAAGTCAATAGCACTAAACCAAAGTCTCTAACTAATTATATTTCCATACGGTAAAGAACCGGTAATTTAAATCGCTTGATATTAGCTCAGTTTGTTATACTATTATTGAAGTTATTTTGTCCTTACTTTGTAAGACTATTTTGTTTACTCGTAAAGCGACTCAATTGTTGTCCTTCCACCCTGCCTGCTGCTATTGATGGTCAAGGGGAACTAACCAAAGATTTTATCTAGACCAATCTAGGATCGTATGTATAAATTAATATATAGAGTTGCGTTTCTTAAGTCAATAATATTTCCATCCTGATTTGTAAGTTTGAAATTCATTCTCGATAATAATGGATTATGTACACGCAGGTAGACTTGATTTATTGGCTCAGATACAATAAGCCACCCTGGGGGTGTTTGAATACTGGATGAATATAATATATATATATATATATATATATATATATATATATATATATATATATATATATATATATATATATATATCCCTGCTGAGCTTGATTAGACTTAGAGAGGTCGAAATGGTAGCTATTATCAATTATGTCGCATATTAAATTTAGTGCGATGGTGGATGTTATATTAACAATATTAGGTGACATATGACGACCTGTTCCATATGGGTCATTATTATATTTGAGAACTACTGGGGGTGTAATTAAATTTTTCCAGGAATTACATATTCTTTTAAAGTGTTCATCAAGAAGATCACTAACTGATTTTTTTAACTTTTCGGATTCGAATCCGGGAATTATAAATGTTGATAATTGTTTTTCTGTAATTCCATAATATTTCAGAAATACTGTCTTAAATAATCGTTTATTATTTACATGTTGAATTGGGTCATCTTCATTAACTATATAATAACTAGAAATTCTATCTACTGACATGTTTATTATTTTTTCTCTGTCACGAATAGCTTTATTTACATATTCTAAGTCTGCTGCAACTTGATTTAGATGTTGTATTGTTTCAATTATCTGATTTTTTTAAATCGTCATTATAAAATGTATTGATGCTGGAAAGTAAATTTTTAAGATCATTTAACACCCGTTCATGTTCAGATTTAATCGGTCTTGATAATGAGATAATTTGCTCGACATCAAGTGTTAATGTTTTTACTGGATCCTTTCTTACCTTGAACGAAACGCATAAAATAAGTATGACTCGTATATGTTCTGCGTATCGTAGCGTCCTCCACAAATGGAATTTTTTTTTCTATATTCTGGAAGTTGTATAAATTTCTTAACATCTATGTTAAAGTCGGATCGCTGTGGTTCTGGTGGAACCTGATAAACCGGTGCAACTTCAGGCCATTCTAATACTGATCTAATCGAACTTTTATAAATATCTACAATATAATCAGGAGAATGTATTTCAATCACCGACGATAATGTTGGTTCATAAACAGTAATTGCTATCTTGGAATCTTTTCCGGTTAAAGACTTAATTCTGCGCTGGAATTCCTCATTAATTTGCTCTATTTGATAACTACCAGTTGGAATACTAACTACTTGCCAATCGGGAGTTCCATCAGACTTATTTTTATTTGCGAATACTAGTAAATTATTTGGTTGTTGTCCAATAAATGGTTTTGATCTAATATTAGGCCAGCTATAATAAACACGTAACTGAGCTAATGCTCTCTCTTTTACTGGAATTGCAGTTGGAAAAATAACGCTAAATTCAGGATTGGTTGAACTTATCGATATCATAGTAGTTTTTGAAGGAATTGTATTAGTGACGATCTGCTGTAACAACTCTCTTGACTCAATATCCAAGCGATGTTCAGTTGCTGACATTATTGTTATTATTATTGTTTAATTCTCCATTTATTTTGTCAGCAGAATCACTAACAATTTTGAATGCTTCATCGTAGGTTTTAATTATCGTTACGAACTCCTCATCAGATGTTTTACCATCACTGAGATAAGTGGAAATATATCCAGATAGTTCAGAATATGTTGCTGTTGCTGTGTGCAATTGTATCATATACTCACGCAATTTATCATTCGCACATGTAGTTATTTTTTAGCAATAATATTAAAAATACCTGCTATAGTAGTAGAAGTTGAAACAATAATTGTTATAATTGCTGGCGCTGTCATCGTTAATGTTGATAATATTAATCCGGATCCAGCAACAATAGCAGAAACTGAGTACACAACTATATCAATGACAACCATACGTCTACGATATTTTTTTACTTTTATTGTGTAATGGTCGATGATATTTTTTAGTTTGGACAGACATTCACAAGCTTGATTATATCTGTGACGTTGAACATCGATAGATGACGTAGTTATTTGATCCATTATACTATGATGTTAAGTAGTTAATTGAGTTACAAATTCTAAACACCACCAGTAAGCTTGAGGTAAATTTCTACTCGATGATGCCAGCGTAAATGTTCCTTCAGAATCTTTAACAACACAGATATAGTTTTAAATTAATTCTCAGTCGATGGAGATGTAGTGGATATTTTAAAATCTGCAACGCTAAGTACAGACATCCTATATATACCAGTAATCTCTGCAGTATATTTAATGGTATTATTTTCTGGAGTCCACTATCCAAACCCAGATGAAACTGTATACACAATATTTCTTATCTGATTGTGAGGAATTTTAATCAGGTTTGTTTTTTGAATAATATCCGGAATTTCTCCAATAATATTATTGAGTTTTGTGTTAATATCAGTAAGTTTTATATCAACATTTGGTGGATTTCCAAAAAATTCGTTATTAATTCTGTTTATGTTTCTGCGAAAACTCAAAAACGTATTCACATGACCGGTAAATTCAGTTTCGATTTTGGCTATTACATTAATGATTGGAATCTGTTTATCATCGACGTATTTTTTTGTAGCAGCATCAAAATCTGATTCTGATGTTCTTAAATTATTAATACTATTATGGTTCATATTGAGAAATGCACGCATTATACCGCCATTGGCTGATATATACTTAGATTCCTTATCGTCAACATATTTTTTTGTTGTAGCATCACTATCTGTAATTGGATATCCAAGATCTGTAATTTTTTTGTTCATAATAACGTCTCCACTAAATACACCGCCAGTCGTCTTGACATAATTGTTAACTGAATTACCGGAATCTTGTATTTTACCCTGATCATTAAAAGTAACAATATTATCAGCAACTGCAGTAGGAATTCGTATAAGTACGTCTGATAGTTGTATGTTACTCGTCTTTAATCGTCCTTGTTTGTCCTGAAAAACCACTTCATTTTGATCCACACTTGTAATATTAAATAAATCATCAATCTCATTTCTGAGTTGATCGAGGGTTACATATTTAGATAAATCACCTTGCTGCTGAGCTTTACCACGAGCAGATCTTCCGTAAATATCTACCATTATATTTTACTGATGTCTGTTTAAATGTGACAGCATGGTATATTCATGCACGACTTTATGAGGTGGTTTTCCTTGCGGTGCTAGGGACATAGCATTAAGTACATTAAGTACTTCACGACCACATATTGGTGGATCAGTTAATGTTTGTGTTGGTAGTGTTGAATACCAGATTGGAGCAGTATTATTACTGACATAATGAAGAAATTTTTTTGGTGGCGCTAATCCATATGAATCAAAATAGATAATTTCACGTGGATCAATTGCATACGCTATCCAATGGGTACCTGGTCCAGAGTTTTTATCGAGATTAATAATACCTGTTTCAATATTTTTAGGTTGTTTTGGTAACTGATGTCGCATAAAAACACCTCTAAAGTTTTTTTATTTTTAGCATTCTGGCAGCATCCAATAAATCAAAATTAGACATAGGAGAGATCAGTAAACTGTGCTTTGAAGTCTTAGACCTTTTCCAAACCATGAGGGTGGGGTCCCTGGTAATCTGAGACCTTTTCCTTTTTTTTTTTTTGATTCCTTGTCCAGTTGCTTTCTTTAATGCCATTTCAGCAGCAGTTCCTACAGCACCTAATGCAGCAGCTTTTGCAACCGCAGGGGCTGCAGCGGCTATTAATGCTGGTATAGCTGCGAAAAGGGGAAATATACCACCCGTTTTAAAAGCATCTTTGATAGCACCTGCAGAAAGACTAAGTTTGACGCCTTTATTTGATTTTTTTGCTTCATTAAAGTTTTTAAATTGACGATCGGTCAACGATAATTTATTTGAACCGCTCATCTGTTTCTTTTTCAACGATATTTTTATTCCACAATTATTGTTTGATGCTGATTTCAGTCTTTTTATCTGACCAGGAGTCAGAGTAGCATTAACGTGATTATATGACATTTATATTACTCATGAATGATTTAATTACGTGTTACATATTTTCTACTGGAGCATCAATGACTCTCATTCGTCCACCAACACCTTCAAGGAGCATTGATTTATCGCTAAGTATAACAACAATTGCTCTATAATTATCGATAGCTCTTCTTGTTACACTAGCTCGAAAATATATATCGACTACCGATTGTCTGGTTAAATCTAAATGTTCGAGTGAAAAGTAATAAATTGGATAAAAGGAAGTAAAATCTAACTGAGATATTTGTAATCCAGTATCAACATTTTGATCACGGCCCATAAACGTCATAAGACGATGATATGCACGTGCTACATGATTTTGATCAAAATTTAGTAATATATCCTCAAATGGTTCTTGATGTCCATTTATCCTTAACGAAACCTCAGAAACACCAAGAGTGTCAAATATCATGTGACTACGCGTTTGGTCATTTACTCGTGCATCATTTTGTAATGCAATAAATATATGTCTAGGTGCAGAAACCCCATGCTGAGAGGCTGTTTGCCATGTAAACAAACCGTTAATATTACTCTGGATAGCATCTGTGGTCATTGTCAGCCATGTTACCCCCTTGACTAATGAAAGATAGTAATCGTTGCTCTTCAGATATTAAAGGAACTAAGACTACCATCCATAATGAAAGATTTGTAAGAATTACTATACCAGCATCACCGGCGGGTCTCCATATTGCATCATTATCTGCAGCCTTTCGTACTAGTACAACTGTATGTTTGGCTCCGAAAATGACTTTCCTGACATTTCTACAGAATCCAAAGATATGTGATAGAGGAATTACACATGAAAATGTTCTTCTATTTCCTTTTAACATCACTCGACGTGATCTAAATCCTAAGTTAAAATCTGTATCTACATTAATAATCATACTTTGTACATCCGCATTGGCGTTTCTAGCAAAATTTCTTGGTTGTCCTATTTCATATTGTTGGTACTCTGGAGAATCAGAAGTATCTTTTAGAAACATCATTGATGGACCAGCTGATCTTGAATAATCGTCACTATATCTTGCAAGACCAAGTATTGTTGTAGCAACGTCAACATCTTTCTGAATTGAATCAATATTTTTTCCGTCAATCATGTAAGTAGCGCTATCAAACAACGCCATTATACCATTAATAACAAATCCGACGCTCACATTAGCATCATATTCAGTGTTATCTGCTTTTAATATCTCACCTTCGATTTCAATAAATGCTTCTGAGGGTAGAAAATATCTACTTGTATCATGAACCTGAAGTTCAATCCTTCCACGCTGATTTGGAATTCGTGTGTCGTAAGAATAATACTGATAATCACGTATAGACTCATCTTTGAGGACTGGTGCGTCCATGTCAAATGCAAGATCACTTATACGTTTGAACATATCTATTTTAATTATTATCGTTTAAAACGAAGTCCGCTTCCTGCTATCAGACTAGCGGTTATATTTTTTTTCCTTTTCCGATATGGGACATCAACTAACTCCGCTAATTTTTGATTAGCAGTTTGATTTATTATTTTACTTACACTTGCGGGCATCACTTCAGTGCTAGGTAAATTTACTGGCTGAGGTCGGACCGCTTGAGGTCTACGTGTTAATTGTGCTAGTCTATCTTTGATGGCTGAGAATGCTTTGCTAGCAATATTACCAACAGCACCTATACTTTTTTCACGAACAATATCAATAGCTTTCATTTCTATCTGTTTTGCAATTGGTATTGCTTTTGGGGCTATTCTTCTAAATAGACCCTGTATAATGTCACCTAACCCATCTCCGTAGGTTGTCTTGTAAATCGGTATTCGAGAGTTAATTGCCCTGACCATGATAGGTCCACGTTGAGTACTATGTACTATCATTTTATTAAATAGTCATTATATTTAATTACATACTTAGTTCATTGACTTAGTCGCTGTAATAATCATCGGTAATTTCGTTCATAAGAGACTGATACACATTAATATCCATTATACCGCCTGTAAATAATCTTTTACAAATATCTGCTGCTTCATTAATGATTTCTGGGGAATTATTTCCAGCTTGTTTTCCTCCAATCAGAATTTCTAGTCGTTCAACATAAGCAAGGGCGTTGTTTGGACACTGAGTAATAAGACCACTTCCCTGTGCGGTAAGGCCACTTCCAGAAGAGGCGTCCGATGGTCAATATTCTTCTTCCTCCTATTGTTGTGCTGGTGCTAATAATTGAGGAATTGGTGGTGGTGATTGTTGTGCCAATGATGGATGTCCGGGTGACTTTGGTAATTTATATGATTGTATCCTCGGTCTTGCTTTTTCCCGTTCCTCTGCCATTTTTTGTACTTGTTGTTGTTGCTGAGGTGTCAGTCTGATAAATTCTAAATAAGCATTGATAGCGTCTGTATATTTCATAAATTTTGAATTATCGTTTCTGGCCTGATTAGTGTTATAGCGAATTCTGAAAAGCCACTTATACCACGTTTCACGACTAATGTTCTCGTTGGCGTGTTTTTGTTTTAGTATTTTTTTCTGTCATTAAAACTATCAACTGCATATTTAGCTAAATTGGCCTCATCCTTAATTGAGTTGATCTCATTTATATATTCATCATTGAATTTATCGTATACATTAATTTTGCTCAGTATTTTAGGTTCTTCTTGTTCTTCTTCTTGTTCTTTGATTTCTACTTCTCTAACTGGTAATGCAGCTGTTATCTCAGTGGGAAGTTCACGTAAAAGTTGTTTTGTTTGTTTGGTCCTCTTCGCTATTTTCTGTGTTGCCGCTGCGGTTTTTTCAAGTATAGGTTGAATATCTTTTGTTGTCTCAATTATAGGTTTAAATAATTGTTTAGTGTCTTCTTCAAAATCAACTTGTGTTTCCTGTCTCTGCTCTAACTGTTGTTTGACTAAATCACGGACGGGTAAATATTTTTTAATTGATTCTAATCAATTCAATTTACCGTAGACAGAATAAATAGTGATCTTGGTCACACACGTGAAAATGTATTGTTGACTTGTCTTGAATGCAATCGACGTAGGGTTTCTAGTTTACATAAGTGAACGCAGTGTTAATTGTGTATATACAGGAATTACTTGCAGTTGTTCACGCACAAATCCACATTGAGGGGCAATAGAATCTAGTCTGTATATAGCAGGTCTTCCAGTAGATCTAACCACGCTAAAAATTGTATGTGTGGTCAAACTCCAAATAGGGTCAGTAGCCCGTCTTTTGCCACCCTCCAACTCCCCTGGTTCGTATAAATATCTCACAATTACATTACCTAATACGGGTTGCTGACCTCGTTGTCCGTATTCATCGCTACGTGGTATATATTTTTTGTTATTGCATTAGAAGGTTTCATGGAAGTTGCACGAGTAATTTCATTATTTAATGCAGATATCACACTTGGTAACCTTGCAACCCATTCACGAGATCGCTCACCGGACTTAAAGTCAGCAGATATTTCCTTCGCATATTGATATCCAAATAACCGCTCAGCAAGTGTTCGATTAAATCGTTGAACGATTGCTTGATCACGATGAATTTCAGTATGCCCTCGTCTGATTGTGACGTTATGTTTTTCATCAAAAATGATATTGCACCAAAAAATTCTTTACCAGGATCTACTTGTAATAATTGTGGCCATTGTAGACCACCACGTTGATAAATTCGCTCAAACGAAGTTGCAACTTCAAATGATGCTTTTGTTGATAATGGTTCAGCTTTTTTATATCTACTTGCAATGTCAACAACAGTCAATGCGTATTTGTACGTGCGTGACTTTCGTCCACGTGTTTTAATAGTATCATGTGGTAAAAACAAAATATATGCTTGATGAACTTCGTTAGGAACACTGACATCAAAATGTGCATATTGAATTTTTTTGTGGTGGTAGATAAATTTGCCATATTGCCTGGCGTGCTAACCAATTTGCAGCAACAGAATGTGAAACTTTTGCTGCTTTAGCAAGTTTAGTGATCGCTGCTTTACCTTTCCAACACCCTCTTGGGCTATAATAAATAGTTTCCATTGTAATAATTATACAATTAATTACCAGCCCCTAACATTATTTTACTTTTCGTAGCGGATTTTATTAGGAAACTAGCGAGTTTTTCTCTAACAGATTTATTAGGTATAGAATTTAATGCATGAATCAATTTTACAACTGCAAGATGCCGCTGCTGCAAATCTTTACTTTTATAAGCAACGTCATGAACATGACATGCTTGATCAATTTTATTTACTGGATACTCTCCTGGTCTTGGTTAATCCTGATCATCAAGTCGGATATCAAGTCGAATTCCAGGACCACAGTAATTATATCCTGGAAGGTGTTTCTCACCAATATACTTAGCCCATGGTAATCCAGGTAATTTTCCTAAAGAAGCAGCAATATCCCCACCTATCTTTGTTGTCCCTGAGATAAATTTATATTTTTGTGTACCATATTTTACACATTTACATGTTAATGCATGTCGTTTATTTTTCGTTATTATTGTTGTCAATCCAGTGGTGGGTGTAGATGATCTACATCGAACACAATATAAACTCACGTTATTATTAATATGGACACAATAATTGATTTTTCGGCGACACGAAAACAGTAACCAGTAAAGCACCATCCAGCATTACCAAATTCGATAAGAATGATTATAATGGGTCCATCTGGATCAGGTAAAACACAATTATTATTAAATTTAATAATGAGGTGGTTGAGATGGAACAAACTATATTTAATAGCACCATCTGTAGATGATCTACATTGTTACGAAGTACTTAAGGATTTTAATGAAAAAGCAAAATCAGTTAATAAAAATGGTGACGATATTATTGACTTTATCACAGATATAGATGAAGCCCCATCTGTAGATGACTTAGATGGATTCATTAATAATCTCGTAGTATATGATGATGTGATGTTGGACAAACAATCTAATCCAGCTAGAATATTTTCTCGAGGTCGTCTCAAAAACACAGACGTTATTTATGTTACACAACGATATACACAGATACCTAAAGTGATTAGAGATAACTGTAATATTTTGGTTGTGTTTAATGGAGTAGATAATTATACCTTACAAAATATTTATTATACTTGGTGTTCAGGGGATATGGACATGATTAAATTTAACAATTTCTTTTCTAAAGCACAATCTGTTCCATTTTGATTTATAACAATAAATCTACATGATCCTAGGTTAAGATATCGTGTTGGTCTAGATAAAATCTTTGGTTAGTTCCCCTTGACCATCAATAGCAGCAGGCAGGTTGGAAGGACAACAATTGAGTCGCTTTACGAGTAAACAAAATAGCCTTACAAAGTAAGGACAAAATAACTTTAATAATAGTATAACAAACTGAGCTAATATCAGGCGATTTAAATTACCGGTTCTTTACCGTATGGAAATATAATTAGTTAGAGTCTTTGATTTAGTGCTATTGACTTTTTTTTCAGCCCTCTGAAGGAACCTTTATTTTTTCGTTAAGGATTCGAGCAAACTTTTGTAGGGTTCACCCTACCTGCTGATAAAGAGATCATAGGAATATAATCAGACGAGGAATGAAATTTGCACTCCATTTTTTCCGATTGTTATTCCAGGATAAATGTAATATCAAGCCTTCAGTGTTGACGAATCTGGATGCGGGTCCTGAGTTTTCCTGTCTTGCTGAGTAAGCTTGAGTAGGCATTGCCAAAGGGAGAGGAGGCAGAGGCGAAACTATCTCACTACAGGCACGACAACAAACTTTTTGTTTGGCCCCCACCACTGTCACTTTGAGTAAATAGACACTTTGCTTTGGTGTACTTTTGATGGAAGTCAGGTTCGTTTTGCAATTTTGGAAACCGTACCCACCCACCCAACACTTGACCTGATCTGGACCTGAAAGGCCCATTGCAATAGCTCCTCCTTAGGTGGCGCTCTATAGTTTTGTATTGAGCATAGGGTTGGAACTTTAAAGAAAACGAATTTCTCCGAGTTTCCTCACTAATTATAATGGATATTTAAAAGAGACTTTGTGTATCTTAGGTATTGTTCAAAGAACCTTTAATTCCCTTTATTTTGATTTATGATTGATGGGTGTAATATAGGTTAGAGAGTATACAGCTTGGCCCTACTCCAGATGAGCATATTTTATAAAAGTGCTAGCTCTACTTGCTTATTTTCACTTCTTGACATCAGAGGTGAATTGTAAAAAAGAGCCGATAACTTTTGTTTACATTTTATGTATTTGGTAATTCATTCATTGCACTGTTAAATGCTGGCGATGTCTTAATTGGCAAAATTCGTTTTCCATATTTTAATAGCTGCCAAGAATAGTGTACTTTAGACGAATTCAGGTTGATTTTTGGAGCACAAGGGAGCAGTCATTTTAGTTAGCATTGTCCTATGATCATTTAAAATTTCCAAAAGTATAATATCCAAAGAAATTTCAGCCTCATTAGATGAAGGTAATATAGAGGTATGCAAACATTCTCTCCACTGTGCATGATTAAAATACAAACAACTTCACCTTACATACACCACTCTCTCAAAAGCACATAATAACTGGTGAGCGCCACCTTAACACTGGCAAATTGCATAAATTTTGTATTCCATGAGTTTGGTTCCTTGCATGAAAGTTATTACCTCCCCATGGTACATGTTCTACTTAACAGTGTATAGCTGAATGAATACTTTTTATATTTAAAAATTAATTGTAATAGAGGAGTTTTCAAATCATATGGATACAGTTTTGATTTTGTATAAACTATAAATATCAAATATATAATGACGTTTGGTTAATTTGAGGAAAACTATTATCATCTAAAAATTAATAAATAGTTCATATGTTTCCACTATACGTTGCTATCAAAAATATTTTGCTGTGGGAATGTAACTCCATCATAGTGTGTGTGTATGTGTGTGTATGTGTGTGCGTGTTTGATTTAGATTGTTAACGTATCTTTAGCAATTTTTCAGTCATTTCGCTACGATGTCTGCAGTGTGGTAGTTTATAACGATGTATAGCACTGGGACATCATGCCGCAGACATATAGAATGATGTCTCGCTCAATCGCATTATCCTGACACCTTGCCAACCAGTCCTAACACTAATCTCGTAATACTCTTATTGCTGTGCGCCAAGCGAGGCAGCTGTAAATACCGTTTTTAAAGTCTTTGGTATGACTCGGCTGGGTTTTGAACCCACGATCTCTCGCATCCAAGGCGGAAGATCTAACCACTAGGTCGTAATTGTAATATTGTTAAATGTTGGAAGAGGAAAATGTACCTAAAGACTACGTCTGACTTCTGACTGAAACCAATATTACGTCGTATGTAAATTCTAATTAAATAAGTTGCGATGACAAAGATACCAGATTTTGCAGGAAATATAATACGCTCGAATTTGTCTGCCCAATATTTGAAATGAAATTAACACCATAAGTTTATCACGTGTGTTGTTTTCGTGCCTATAACAAGTCATTTAATAATAAAGCTAATTCTGCTAATTTATAATTACTTTTAGAATAATGAAAATAGCGAAGGTATAACTGCATTTGTATGCTAATGTGTTATCTTTCTTCTTACACTTGTTGTTAATGCTCTACCCTTATTTAACTGCAAATTCAGATATTTACAACCCTTTCTAAGCTGGTAATTTTCATTTAATTAATAACAGGCTGATTATAAAATTTGTACATTTTATTCACCATGGAAAATGAGAATACAAAAATATTAAATTAATAGTTTCGTTTTAAAATATTATTGAACTATTGTTGATTTTAGATCGTTAAAACTGGTTGCAACTTAACTGTCTCGTTTACGAATTTATTAGAAACTGTACTGTCATACATTATAAATACAGTGTACATCTAATGATTGATACATTTGTCACTTACATTTTATATCATCATTATTGGTTATTTCAATACATGTATTGCTTTTATCATCATTCTTAGTCATTTTAATAAATCGATTGCTTTTATCATCATTATTGTCCATTTTAGGGCATGGATTGCTTCATTTTCCACATTTAAAACACATGGCTATTACTTAGACGTAGACACACAAAGTAAATAGTGAGAGTGAAATCAAACTAGATAGGTTAGTTATTGTTCATGTGTCTTTGTGGTCAATAACCCTTAAGTCTCATTTCACATTGCGAAATCAGCAATCTTCGTGTTTCTTTTTGTTTGATTTATGAATTTTTCCTATCTTGTCCCTCCAGTTCGGAAACAGAAATGGCCACATTGAAGCTAGAAAATCTGCACAGAGTAACTCCACTTGGATCTGGAGGTTTTGGAAGAGTAATAGAGTAATATTGGTGTGTACTTTAATTTGCCATGTTTGTCCCTTGTTGTTTTGATTTTTTTATCCCAATGCACTCTCTGCATGTTGTAAGAAACGACTAATGGAGACACTGTAATTTATTGATCAGTGTTGAATCCTACCATTTGATCTACCCGTGTCAGGGATATTGTTGTATCTTTGGAAAAGACCTTTTACTCCAATTTCCTTGTCTTTTGAATATTTATTAGTTTTGTTCTGACGTAAAACATCATACCCATCTAAACACTTGTCTTTATCAAGAAAATTGTAGGCCACAAACACACGACGCTCGTCTGTCCTCCATTTACATTTAATTTGTATTTTAAAAGGCGTTAACAGTGACGGAAGTTGATACTCTTGTATTTCATTGCTACTTAATGTGTTGTTTCACTTGGGTTCGAGCTTCTTTATAAAATCAACAAATAGTTTTGTCTTCACACTTCCCTTTTTGCTACGTAGCTTCTAGACTCAGAGAAATAAATATAATTATAAAAATTTGTACATAATTGTAACATTAGTAGATTATGATGCCTGAACACATTTGGAACGGTTTATATCTGAAACTGTCCGATCAAGGTCGGTGTTTGCTCTATTTTTAAAAACCATCCTTCTGTATTTTTTCCAAATAGAAAGGCTGCAAGTTTACTTTAACTGAATCTGTCTCAAACATGATTGGGGCTTCTTCTCATCTAAAGAACAATCAGTTAATTTTGAAAGATAGTTGTGGATCCCAATCGGATTCCGGTATTTTCGGGTCCAACTATTTTGAACACCCCTGCAACACCCAGATTATGACCTTAGATCAAAGGTGGCAGAGAAAACATTATTGTCTGCCTTATTGCTTAGGCATTACTATCCAACAAGCCGTTTTCTAGCACGATGTTTATATGTTGAGAGTAGCGGATATCCCCAAAATGAATGTGGTTTATTTGGAGAAATATCGAACAGCATATAAAGCAAGAATAATGAGTTCCCCCCAAAAATGACGTGTTTTTTTTTCAATAAACAAGTCATGGTGACTCTCATTAAATCTTGTGGTGTGATTTTGTGAGGGACTTCTCATCTTCGTGTGCTAAGAGTAGTTGTTACAATTAATTCCACATCGTTTGTCAAAGACTTGAATCAGCGTCCTTCGCCTAGCCAGGATGTGCTAGGTGTTCTGACAGACTGGGAAGAGGTTAGCATAGGTTTTGAAACCATTAAATGCAGCTTACAATCACATGCTTTGTTGATGCAATCCGTTTGTTTTCTTAGCAAAACGAATGAATACTGAAATTAAAATAATTAAAGGATTATGGTTGTCAGTTATGGAAGTGTGTATTGTATCTAATCACAAGGACAAACGCAAAATCATTCAAACGTCATTTAATTTGTGATTAATTAGGTACAATGTTCACTTCCATAAATACATATACAATGTAATTTAATCCAATACGCATTCTTGAAAATCACGAGTGATAGTGGGTTTGGTCACCACGTAAAATGAGTGGGTGTTACACGAGTGTTGTACATTTCATCATATACAGACGAGAAAGGATAAAACAATGCTTAAAACATCTAAAACAAAACAAATACAAGTCTTTAGGAAAGTCAACGCTTTGAACTTTTACGACAAATACGAGTCTTAGAAAAAGACAATGTCTTGAACTTGTATGATATAAATACTAGTCTTGAGCAAAGACAACAGCTTGAAATTGCAAGACAAAAATACACCTCTTGACTGAAAACAATGCATTTAAAATTGTAAGACTGAGGTAAACATCACGAAAAAATACACTGAAATTATACGAAAAAAATACAAATTTTGAATAAATAGATTACTTTAAAAATTTTTAAAGCAAGTGCAAGTCTGTATCAAGGAAATACCGTTAAAATATTCAACACAAATTTAAAACATTACGAAAGACAAGGTTTACACTATACGACACTAATTCAAAACATTACGAAATACAACCTTTGACACTCTACGACACAATTTCAAAATATTACGAAAGACAATCTTTGACTCTAATCTTGACGAATAAAAGTAACTTGCAATTGAAACCAACAAATAAAGCTGTTCCTTGGAAAGATTGCTACGATACAGTTTTGAAATTTTTGTAGGTACAAGATAAGAATAACAGCTGTGACACCTATACCTTAAAGATCCTCAGCAAGCAGCGCATTGTAGCGATCGGTTACCAAGAACGGGTCCTGAATGAAAAGAATATTATGGCGGAATTAAAATCAGATTTTATTGTAAGGTAGGATTGTGAGCTTTATTGTTAAAAACCATCTCTTTGTAGCCCGAGTCTGTAGAAAAGACGTGTGCTGCTCTTCTGCCCTTATGTATATCCTTTTCGATTTATGTTTTCTTTATCACGACTGCGAGGAGAGAACACAAAACCAATTGCGGGATATACATAAAATGGATCAGGCATATTTGTGTTTATATATAAATGACTTGATCAAATTTTCAGATCATTTTAGCAATTCGTCAATATTTTTCGGTATTCTGAGACATTTGTTATACTTTCCAACATAGTACATTTAGAAAAACACGACCTGAGGCAAAGAAAACAATTTGGATAGTAGGTAACCCTATTACAGCAAAATATTAAATATTGTTATCGCGTTTACTTGTGAGCATGATTAATTGAAACCAACTTAAAGTAGACAAATGAATTTTGGCTGTCAAGTTACCTTGTTAATGTGATTAATTAAACACCTCCTGAATTAGATAAATGCAATTGTTTTGGCGTGATCCCATGTTCGAACAATTAAACACAACCCACGTACAACAGACAAAAACAAAATGGAATTTCATTTCCATGATACATTGACAAAAACCACACGAGGCATACATGTTAATACGGGTGGTATGTTCGTAAGCAAAATTACTAGCCTGCATAAAGTTTCGAGTCGTTATATCATTTTGTAAATTATCAAACTTTGAGGAATTTATTAGTTTGGGACTGCGGTTAAAACATAGAAAACTTTCAAACACAAAACACGCTTAATTCACGATGAAACCTTTTTATATCCATGTTGGTCAAAAGGACAAGTTAGTCAATGCTTGAATTTATTTTTTTTAATCTAGATTTTTTTAAACGAAAAGTATAGACATACAAGTATATTTATTAACTTAGAATGCACGTGAAATTATTATTTAAAGTATCCTTCTTAGCTTTTTTCTTATTGAAATTCAACTTTATTTAGGATAGAATCTCAATGTAGACTTATTGATTATGACATGGTAAATATGGGAAACTACATTACTAACCACGATGTTTGTTAAAAGAACTGGACTTTTAAAAAGTGTCCCGACACGAAAATAAATGCAGTGCTAAAAGGTATGCACTTGCATTTCAAAATACATTCATCCCCTAAAATAACTTTTCCAAAAGAAACTTCTATTATTTTGCACACAGATTAATTTTACATTTCCTTACATTTCGTATCAGCAAATACAATATGAATGAAGCAATCATGATATGATAAGACATCACAAATTTGGCGATAAGTTACATCTATCTCAGGGGTAAAAAATTAAAAAATGTCTTTCAAAAGATATATAAATATCTATCCATAACAAAGAAGACACCGTCATGAATATATACAGAAAATTCAGTAGCAAACACTGCTGTTACAGCCGTTCAAACTTATATGTTATTCCGCGATCTTCCTGGGAATCACCCAGTAGAAGGTTTTAGTAAAATCGCGCATGAAAGTTATTAGACAGGCAGGTTCTATTAACAGATATTAATGTGTGTTTTGTTTTCTTTTTCTAGGTTGTATAAAACCTTTAAGGACGACGAATATCTATATTTATTAATGGAGCCTTGTCTTGGGGGTGAGCTGTCCACTCTGATATATGAAGTGTAAGTTAAACGAATTATATGTACTACTGATTTTTTGTTTATTGTTTGTTCTTTTGTAAGCAAGCTAGCACTTGAAGCAAAAAAAAGGAATGTCATAATTTTCAATACATGTACCTGATGAATAACCATAATAGTCTGAGAAGTTTGTATGGCTGCCGTTGGTTTGAATACATTATCCTTCATAAAAGACTTAGTCCCTGTCGAAGACGTAATTTGAAATGATTGATATTTTTGGTGGTACCTTTTATGCATTTCATTAGTAACATTTCAATTTTATTAGACACCTTATTAATTTGCAGGAAATATGTGATCGAGTTTCCTCTTTCTCTTACATGTAAGGAAGAAATGGAGCTGATTTTATAACCTTACATGTCGTACCCCAATCCGGTTGTCTCAGCACCGTTGATTTAATCATGAATTTTAGGCACTAGTCACAACACTTCTAGGAATCGCTTTCTCAAAAATTAAAATTTTGTCATTAGAAACTTATTCTTCAGAATATTAGGAGTTGACTTTATAAGTAACATTAATTATTTGTTACTATATTCATATGAACCCAATGAATAAATGTGATAATAACACTTATCTATCAACTTTGTGTTGTTTTTTACGCAGAGACCAAGTATGCATCGTATCGAAAGGTCACGTCATTATTTTCATTACCGTTATCAAACGATTGGTCGTTGCTTACAATATAATAAGCCATGATTCTCGAAACTCTTTGTACAACGCCGATAACACCTGGAAAAACTGTTTGTTGCGGGATATTTTCATTTGGTAGAATTGTATTGCGAGTTCATGCTTCTATAATTATTTAGAGTTCCACAAATTGAGTCAACACCGAGTAAGCTATCAAAAGGCTTGGAAGTAATAGTACATGTCAAATATTCATTTGCAAATAATGAGTTGAACTACGTAAGAAAATTGATTAAGAAATCTAAATCGTCTCATGTACCAGCAAGTACCAATAATTTGTTATCCAACTTCTGCAATTTTCTTTAATTTCTTATTAATTGATTGGCAGCTTCCAATCTAGTAAGAATTTTGTCACCAAATCGTTAGTTTTCGTCAGCTGCTCAATCTCACATCAATAAATCTCATTTTCACCAGGGAATGTATGCCTAATATGGGAATTTACATTATGTCGCTCTTTTCGTATAATCAATAAATCTCATTTTCACCAGGGAATGTATGCCTAATATGGGAATTTACATTATGTCGCTCTTTTCGTATAATCAATAAATCTCATTTTCACCAGGGAATGTATGCCTAATATGGGAATTTACATTATGTCGCTCTTTTCGTATAATCAATAAATCTCATTTTCACCAGGGAATGTATGCCTAATATGGGAATTTACATTATGTCGCTCTTTTCATATACGATAAGTTTACATATCTTTACTTATATCTATCTGCGTTTGAGATACTGCTACGCGGAAACTATAAAATAAAATATTACGTTATTTGCCATTTCAGCCGTTTCCCCAAAATGAAGTTTCTCTACAATGTCTGTTCCACAAATAGACAAATTTCAACCGAGATAGCATCTCGTGTTTATTAAAATCCACCGTAAATGTATGTGTGTGCTTCAATTTGACATGCATCAAATTATTTATCATGAACAAACTCGCTGTTCCCGAAAGCATCTCAGTATTTCTCAATTCCAATTCCATAATGGATGCCTGAGTGGTACCGTTGTAATACAAAAACTTCAAAGAAAATTTTACAGTGAAAATTTAATGTCGTTTTGACAATCCTTTGAGAAGGAATTAACCTAATTTGATTTTCAAGATATTTTATGTCCTGTACTCTCGACTTTCATGTAGGACCATGCTTACATTATACATTTTCTTTAACATAAACTGAATCCTTTCGATCTATACAATTATCCGTTAAGGATATGTAATGATTACAAGATATCCCCAGATGGCTGCTTTCACGGCCATATTCGATGTCATATCAGTAACAATTGCACTTAGAACCAGCTAAACATATCAATAAGTCCTTTAGCGAACATTCCATGTCGATACCTCTGACTATTTAAGAGAAAGATCATATTAGCAAAAACTATTCTTTAAGATGGAAGCTAATTCGTCAGCCAGAAACCCAAGTTATTTTCCTTTGGAGCCATCCGAAAATAAACTAATCGACATTCATGGATTACAGTGAATTTTGTACACAAAGGTCATTTGTTACCTCATACAAGAGTAAACGCCTATTCTCTCAAATAATTATCGTTAATCTTCGGAGACAAATATGTGTCTAAATTTGTTTGACAGCTTCAAATTAAATCCCAACATATTTTCAAGTACGTTCACTTTAAACAAAGTGGAATTTTATTTTAGTTTGCGCTTCTAAATTTGCTGATTTTTTTGTTATAGAGACAACCTTAATCATACAGCTGCGAAATTCTACGCAGCTTGTATAACAGAGGCACTCATCTTCATGCACTCAAAAGGAATCGTGCACACAGATCTGACGACCTCAAAAGCACTCCTGGACTCCAAAGGATATGTAAAACTGGTATGTATACATATACGTTTATATACTTTTAAATACATTATGACTAATATTTCTATCTTCTTTCACTAACAGACATTACATTCGACCTGCTAATATATATATATATATATATATATATATATATATATATATATATATATATATATATATATATATATATATATATATATATATATATATATACACACACACACACTTACACAAGAAACACTTACTGAGTGGGGTACCATGGGGTCAGAATATATTTCAAATTTAATTGGTTATAAATTCAAATATATATATATATATATATATATATATATATATATATATATATATATATATATATATATATATACACGTATACGAGCGTATTGATATTGTTCTATGATTTTCTTGGAAATTTGCTAACCAGTGAGTAATGCTACTTGCATTAAATAAAAACAAGATTACAGTCTAAACAGAAAATAACATGTTTATTTGCTCAGTCTCATGGTTTTGCATAGAATGACAAAGAAAACATACATGATTCTGCTGTTTCCACAAAGATCACTTTAACTAAAAGTTCCAGTATATCATTCAAATGCACCTAAATCTAGAAAATGGAGCATAACCTCTATTGATTTTGTTACTTGATGCGGTCGCCTAGTAGTTGGATCGTCCGCCTCAGATACGAAAGGTCGCAGTTTCGATCCTCGGTTGACTCATGCCAAAGAGTTATAAAAATGGTACTAATAGCTGCCTTGCTTGAAGCTTATCATTGAAAGGTTAGTGTTAGGACTGGTCGGCCTGATGTCAGGATGATGTGACTGGGTGGGACATCATGCTACATGTCTGCGGCGAGATTCCACAGCTCTAGACATCTCTATAAACTGCCACACTGCAAACATCGTAGCGACATGGCTGAAAAATTGGTAAAGCTACGTAAAATGTTCAAATCACACACACACACACACACACAGACAGACACACTAGCTAATAAGTTATTAGTACTTAACATACGTAAGATTTTGTTGTCACATCCGACCTTAATACTAATATGCGCGATATTATAATATATGTTGCAAATGAAAAGAAATAAAATATGTTGAAAATGTAAATGAAAGAACAATATGCAGAAAATAAAATGAAAGAACTTAATGTAATATAACCATTTTAAGCAATATGGATATGCACAGCTTCCATTTTCCTGTATTTGTTATGATTGTAATTTCTCAATAAAATATTTGGTAAAGAGATTTTGAATGCGACTGTTCTGTATAACTTTATCTAAATAGGCATTGCGTATATTTATCAATGAAGCAAACTTATTTTTCTGTTGATGAAAAGGCAAGGAAGCATACAAGTATGCATGTCTTCAATGCTGGTAAATGGCTTTGGTGTCCACACTGATATAAATATTTGCATTTCCATCTCGATCCGTAAATACGCCTGACATACTTTATGTTTGTTTGGTATTTTAGAAGTGGTAGTGGAAGACTTTCTCTAATCTTGATGAACTTGGAGCCCGTCTCTTGTGCCTCTTCTTGTGAATAAGTTATATTAAATATACGTTATATGAATCTAGGTTTTTAATCGTTTTTGACTTGTTTTCATTTTACTTCGAGATATTTGTATGTGGTAAGAAAATATTATCAACTGTTGTTTACTTTATACTGGAATTTGCAACTTGTAGATTCATTGTCAAAATTCCACTTTGCTTTGACATAAAGCACAAATTGCCACAGTGATTTTTCGCAAACCATAAATTAGTAATGTTCTGTACAGTATTATTAATAATGCTGAACTAATTTACATCAATTCGAATGGTTAAGTAAACATTAAAATGCACAAAAAGAAAAAGCTTTAATTTTGCCTCAACCAAGTTACCTTTGTCACGCAAACGAGACAACAAAAATATTGATTCCCTATTTTCATTTTAACATCATGAAAAATGTTGCTATACAGTATCAGTGTAGATTTGGGGTTTTATTATATCGATACTTGTCACTCATTCATTAGTTACATTAAATATGTAAGAGATACAATACCCAGGTGGGGTGGAGTGGGATAGGGAGAGCTGGCAAATTCAACCAACTGGACTAAAAGCAAGCATGGAAGAATAGGTGTAGAAACCGCTAGAATAATGTACAATCTATTTCGCATTAATATAAACTGCATTCGGCGAATTATGATAATTTATCACATTACCACTCATATGGTTTATTAGTAACATTATATTATACAGTTTCCATTAATATTACAATTTAAGCTGGATAAAGTTCAATTTAACATTAATATATAATTTTTGAGCACACTCTTACTTTCATCTTCATGTTACAGCTATCATTGTATGCGTTACGTTATCATTTTAGATTGACTTTGGGATGGCCAGAAAGCTGCTACCAGGACAAGAGACTACGACGTTCGGTGGAACGCCAGATTATATGGCCCCAGAGATCATTATGAACAAAGGGCATAACACAGCAGCCGATCTTTGGTCTTTAGGAGTTATCGTATACTATATGCTTGCTGGCTGGTAAGGATGACAGACACTCTGTATGGAGATTATATTTGGTTTGAGAGGTGCTAACGCATCGCGCACATGAATGTGTATAGCGTATATAACATGTATTCAAGCAGCACCTGAATTTGAAATGATTGAGCACAGCTGAAGTCACTAAAACGCATGCGTCAAAATAGTCACAAATGCCTGATAATGTCGCAAACAGTATTTACTACTCATTGTACAATGACTGCAATGTTTTTATCGTACAAAAGAGAATAAAATTATATATATATATATATATATATATATATATATATATATATATATATATATATATATATATATATATATATATATATATATATATATATATATATATTCCATGCTGTGTGATAACAACAGAGACAAAGTAGAAGTAAAATGATTAAACCGTTACAATTTTTTTCCAAAATTTTCAACGTCTAACTTGGTTCCTTTATAGCCTAATAAAAATTAATATTGCTTGTATGTCGGTCTGTTAGAAATTATATACGCTTTCATCAGTAAATTTGTCAGCACAAGAAGTTCATTCTCTTTCAACCATGGCATTTTCCTTCGTCCAGGGCCCCATTTGAAGACAAGGATGAGAATGACATCCAGACATATCACAACGTCTAGAAAAGAATAGATGCTGTTGTCTTCCCAGACGATATAGAAAATATCGCTGAAGATCTCATACGCAAGCTATGCAGGTAAAAAGTGGATCACTGTTGTCTTTCCATAAGACACATGGATGATCAATGAAAACTAGTCGGAAAGAACCCATATTCCTGTGTTAGGCCAGATTGGAGAATGCATCTAAACCCGTTCAATCGACGGCATTTATATCGAGGAAGAGATATATTTACAAATATTACTGATACAAATCAAAACGTTTTATTCCAGTTCCTACAGAAGGTTACGTGATAGTACTACGTGAATTTTTCAATATTGAGTTAGAACAATATTATACTGGATTACATGTTAGATAACTTTTTGTTCATAATCTATTGAAACTCGAACCCAGATCCCCGGGTTAGGGCACCCATAGCTTCGTTTGCTCCCACTAAACCTATACCTCCTCTGCCAAGCGTACATACACCCACTTATCGACCCAGAGCATGGAGGCTAGGCGATGGGTGCCGCTACCCGTGGACCTGTGTTCGGATCTAAGTGTAGCTCGAATTAAAAATTCTCTAAACTATGTGATAATTTACTCTCTCTCTCTCGACTTGTATGTATGTATGTATGTATATATATATATATATATATATATATATATATATATATATATATATATATATATATATATATATATATATATATATATATATATATATATACCAGACAGAACAGACTGTGCTATCCCTGGATTCTGTAGTAGAATCTTGATAATAGTGGGCAGAAATAATAGTTTAATACAACATTACTATCATACAGGTTTGAGAAAATAAATTCGTACTCTTCCGAGTTTCGAACCCAATTTAATTTCTCAAACCTGTATGATAGTAATGTTTGTATTAAACTATTATTTCTGCCCACTATTATTAAGATTCTACTACAGAATCCAGGGATAGCACAGTCTGTTCTGTCTGGTATATATTTATAATTATTTGTAATACAAAAATCCTATATACCTTGATTTATGTCCTAGGAATCTGGAACGACTGTGTATATATATGAGAATTAATTACTAGGTCGTCATGCGAGTGTGTCTGCTACGCACGAGCTTATATAACACCGATTCAGTGCCATCGTTTTTTGGGTGATGCGTGCTTAGTCGTGACGGTATATGGGTTGGTGCGTGAAGGCAAGGCGATGGGTGCCATTTACTCTCGGACCTGGGTTCGAAACTCGATAGAGTAGGAATATTTAATTTCTCAAACCTGTATGATAGTAATGTTTGTATTAAACTATATATATATATATATATATATATATATATATATATATATATATATATATATATATATATATATATATAGGAAGTCTTTGTACTTCTTTGGTTGTTAAGATCCATGATTTTGTGTGTGTGTGTGTTTGCAGTAAGTAAGGTCTGTGGATGGATTGGTGTGTCAAAATCGATTTATGGCTTTTATCGTTTCTTTGAGAGTTGATTTGCTGTCTTCATCCAACCATGGCAGATTGGGTTTACTAGCCTTGCCACTTGATTTTGGGATGCTTTCTTTTGCTGCTTCGTTAGCTGCCTGGATGATGTTGTTGTAGAACTGATTGGTGTCCGTGTTGTGTAGGTCGTCTATGTGTTTTCTCCCTAGGATGGCTTGAAATAGTCCCATTCTGCTTTTTTTCCTTCTCCATCTTGACATGTTTCCTAATTGATCCTTTGGGTTATTTATGTATACAATGATGCAAATGTTTGTTTTTTAGATTTTTTTACTTTATGCAGTGATGCGCAATGGTAAGTTGTCACATCCAAGTGTGCAATGTTGTAGTACTTCTAGTCGGTGATTTGTGCGATGGTTGTCGTTGTTATTCTGAGATCAATATTAAAGAAGTTTCTAGTTGCGGGGTCTATCCTAGTGGGTTTCCCAGTGTTATGGATGTATTTGCCTCTGTTGTCGGTGTGCTCGCTGCCTCATTCCAGATTGTGTATTTAAATCACCACAGATGATACTACTGGTCGTTTAATTCTTAGAGATTTTGGCAAATCGATGGCAAATCGACAAAGGCGCCGAATTTATGAAACAAACTTTTCAAAAAGAACTAAAGAAAGGAGACCTTTACATTTTCAACGCAAAGAATCCTGAGCCAAAGTTAGCATCGTGGAAAGTTTTCAACTCTTGAAAGAAAGCATGTGGAAATATTTTACGCATCAACACTCAGTTACCATACCTGGTCGCCTTTTTCTTTTGGCAATGGGGTTTTTTGGGCTAGACGTCAACGCTTGGTTAAACGTTTCAGATACCGGATCAACCGAAGAGACTGTTATTTCCTTTCCTTTTAGGACAGAAGAACGACGATAGCTGTTTTGTGCACCTGTTTTAGGTGACATCCTTGTTTGTAAATTAGCACAAAATCATTGATTCCAATCGTTTATCTTATGTCTTTGTTATAATGGAATGTTTAACCACTGACTTTATCTACGTCATATCAATTTCATGACAGGCATCACGTTGTTGAGGGGTTCGCAAAGGACTAAATCGCGTCAGTTCCTGCTTAGATAAATCGAATAAATTTTATTGGGTGTCTCCGATGGGGGAAAAGTTCCTGGAGACATGGGTTCCCATTTTTGCATCAAGTGGGAAGAACTGGGGTCAAATTAGGTTTGGCAGCCATCATTAAAAACGAGAAAGGAAGTCGAAGAATCTGAGGCTAGTAGAGATTTGGTCATCGTCTCTGCAGGTTGTGGCTTGGGAATGTAAGGTTGCGCCCGGATTGTAATGCCTCTCCAACGGGTAGAAGCTGTTTTGGTGGTCTTTTCTTGGGACTTTTCTTTTCATTTACTCTGGAATTTTCTTTTTTAGGGACTTTGACCTGATCTTTACAGCACTTTTTATTCTGAGTACATTTGAATCAGGGAGTGGTCATTTTCTTGGGGTGGATATTGGGATTCCATTTTAAGAGAGAGTGAATAATGACTCCTACTAGAACCGCTATGTCCAGGTTTCAAATGACATGCTTTTTGGTTTGAGGATTGATTCGGGGATCTGTTAAAATGCGTTTGGTTAGATGTGGGATGAGGGATGTGAATGATGCCTTGAAATAATTGCCGTGTAATTTTTGAAATATAGTCATAATGGGTGAAAATAGCCGCTTTTGCCATTGGGGATAATGTTGTTGTGCTGAACGCCATTTTTCATGGCGACCAGTATTAATGGTGGAGGAAGAAACCGGGAAATCATCGGAAAGAACCACCGACCCACGAGAAGCTACTGGCAAGCTTTCTCACATATCCACATTCGTCGAATCCTACACTCGAACACACGCAGACAGAGGTGAGATGGCAGTGATCCGTAACGGACAGCGCTTTAGACCACTAGGCCACTCGGGGACCCTTTGGGGATAATGGGAGAAACCCGTAAGTAGATGCCAGCAGATTATATGCATTTTGCGGCATCTATGCCGAAAGACTAGAAGAAATGAGGTGGACATCACATTTATATACTGAATATATAACATTAAGGACTCATATAAACCAGTGTGCAAAATAAAATGAAACACGAGAGAGAGAGAGAGAGAGAGAGAGAGAGAGAGAGAGAGAGAGAGAGAGAGAGAGAGAGAGAGAGAGAGAGAGAGAGAGAGAGAGAGAGAGAGAGTGTGTGTTTTGGGTTGAAATATTGTATCGAAATTTGTAAAAATCCATACAAAGTAACAAAAGCTCCTGGTGTAATGTTACGGTTCAAAGCATGGTTAGAATGTCACTCGTTTTGAGAACACCATACCCCATATTTAATTTCCAAGAGACCTTTAATGATGTAAATCATGTAAAATACAAAATTAATCTATAATCCATTCTTCAGAGCTTTATCAATATGGTCTGTGGAATTACATTTTAAGGAACAAGCAAAAGTGGAATGCCTTACAATTGTTAGTTAAAATTATAGAAGAATCGAATTTGATAGTGAAGCTGAGGACAAAACGGACAGCACACATTTATTATTTTTTTATTTCTGCCTGTCAATCGATTTGATCCATCTTTTTTCATGGTAGTTGTCTGTTATTATTTACATGCTGTTAGATATTTTTTTCTTGTGGTATGTCACGGAATGCTGAAATGTTGCTATTTAATATTATCTCCTTAGCAGCCATAAATCTTTTATTTATTGATTTATGTTATACAGGTACAACGCTTCTGCATAGGGTTAAGAGTTTGAGGTAACGTGTTTTAAACATACTGGGTACAATTGTGACAAATAACAATATTTCCATAGCCAACTGGGTATTTTACAGTACTAAAACGGTAAGGAATTAATTACATAAATTATTCCAAAGATGACTGAAATTTACTTCCACAAGCCTTTAATTAGTTGCAAATTCAAGAGGTACAAATATTCAGTTTGACAAGAAGGGATCAATATAAAATGTAACAGTCAACGCTTATTGTCCAGTTTCTTTTAAGGTCAAAATTAGGACATGCAGCAAAACACATTTTGACATTTAAATGAGACCATATATATATATATATATATATATATATATATATATATATATATATATATATATATATATATATATATATATATATATATATATATATATATATATGTGTGTGTGTGTGTGTGTGTTATTTGATATTTGTTATTCAACCATGACAAGAATATTGCTTGAGTAAGTTTCTTATATGGTCCGGAATGGTTATTTCAACTGTATCTTCTAATATCCTTTCAGTTAATTCACTTTTGCACTCGGTCCTCTTTTCAGCTATGATGTTTTTGCACTTAAGATTTTGAAGGATACTTTTTAACGTAGTAACTGAGGAAACTCTCCGTGGCCGTTCGCCCTTGCTGAAATTTGAGAACGAAATAAAACTGGTCAGGATGAGAAGGGTCTGATATCTTTAAATGTTCAGAAAAATAATTTTAAAAAATTCTCCTTTTGATGAAGCTTTTGATAACAATAACTGAAAACTGTTATGTAATTGTGATTGAATTCTGGAGGTTCGTAGAGAAACTGAATCATGTAACAATAAAGAAATTACTGATCTTATCAGCAATAATTAATGTTATGCATGCACTACACTAGGTTAGATGGCATCATACTCCATGCTCAGGAGAAACACGAATCTAGAAACCAACTATAATTCTGATGCTTTACTATTTCTTGCTGGCAGACAAATAATTCCGTATCTAAATATATACTGCAAAACTTATTTATTGAAAATTCAATGGCTGATACATCGAATGTATTACCTGGACAGCAAATTCACGATCTTCACTTTCAAGGACGAAATCAGTTGTATCCACATGACCTGTGTTGATCCCCACTGTTCTTTCGACATCTTTATCCTGATGAAAGAAAATTTTGAATTGATTTTACAACAGAAGCAACATTAAATTCTTGGCTATAATTTCAAGCAGTATAAGGCATAGTTGAATAACATCACAAAGTACTTCCAAAGTCTCTGGTTCGCTCCACGCCTGTGTGACATAGGTGCAGATTGAGACTTCTCTCTGCGTTCTACTGTTTATATAACCTCCAGTTACCAATAAGCATACATGGCAAGATATATTTGTTAACATGCAGATGTACAACCGTTATATAGTTAACAAGTTTACATATATTGTTTGCTACAATTGTAACACAGTGAAGTGGTATAGGAAAGGAACACTTGGAAATAAATGAAATTAACATAAGGTTCCCATTTTGAACTGTGGTTCCCAGATGGCAAAAGGAAATTAAAATTACAACATTTGTCTGAATCATTTCACTTGAGGGGGACAATGGGAAAAACATTACTGTTTCCATTTTGAAATACATATTGGGACAATAGAAATTGTAATGGTAACGTTACAACTACCGACTAGCGCCCATTCCTACTAAATAGCACCAATATATACTGAACAAAACCTACACCCATTGACAGATTTCCCAGCTGAAGTGATAGGCAGGTGGAATAAAAACCAAACTTCCTATTAACAAAACTAAACAAATCTTCATACCAACCCTATAACTCCCTATAAATTCCTTCATTGACACAACTAAACATACAAACATACACTCGGGGCCCTGAGTGATCGAGTTCGCTAAAGCGCTCATCGTTACGAATCATTGCCATCACACCTATATCAGCGTAGGTTTGAGTCTCAGATTCGGCAAATATTGATATGTGTAAAAGCTTGCCAATAGTTTCTCGTGGGTCGGTGGTTCTTTCCGGAGTTTCCCCCCGAGTTATTCCTCCACCATTAATACTTGCCGTCATGCATAGCCTATCTTTTGCTGAAAAATGTCGTTAAACCCTACAAGAACAATAGCAGCAACAACAACAACTCGTATAAAATATTTGGAAAAACGCTGAGTATTATCTATAGCCACGAGAGATCCGATTAGCCACAAAGCGGGTCGGTTAGAAGATGAGAATGGTGACAAAAGCTCTTTAACTCTGATGGGTGGCATACGTAACGTTTCTTCGTAGTAAACTTTTCCGCGATGCAGTGTCTTAAACCAATTCTCTCCAGAGGCACTGTTACCTTTAAGTGTACACTTATTTTCCATTTCTCGGTGTCTGTACAGATGGTGCACGTTCACTTCACATATACTAGGTGAGCTACATTAAAAAGCACATTGGAAATGATAGTCGATGACTCCATCTTGACTTGTCTTTATAGCAATTGACACATGGAGCGAACGTATATATAGTCTTGGACCGGATCGTAACTTATTTCAAGGTTGCACCAGTGTGTATAAGTATGTCATAATTTAGTCATTGTTAGCTTTTTATTACCCAGTCGGAATCAGGCGAAACAGTATAAGTACAGTAGACTTGATGAATACTTTAATTTAGGGTTGACCTCCTGCAGTGCATTCATTTTACACCTGGATTGACCTTAATATTGTTGCTGTAACAAGTATTATTCCAGAGAATGTCTTGAATTTGGGGATTTGCTTTTAGCGATTCTTATCATGCATAAAATTTCCATAGGACCGTCTTCTCTTTCTCCATCACCAAAAGAACATGACGATTTTAAAAAGAAACAGAACAAATAGTAAATCATTTTGCACTGCCGAAATGAAGAATAGACATTGGTACAAAATCGACAAGAGCAGGAAAATGGACAGTAATAACAGAAAGAAAAAACAATGAGCAGTGATGGAAAAATGTTAGTGGTGGAAGCTAGAACTATCAGTCTGCTACATGACATTTTGGCGGAGCTTTAACACTAATTAAGAATGCAATACGTAAATTAGGTGAAACCCACGATAAAGAGATATACACCTACACACAAACTATCCACTGCCAAGACGACAACAGGAGCTGCAATAACAACTACTAAAACAGCAGTAGGCCTTGAATTATTTGCGTTTTAGTGCTGATGTTAAAAACTCCATAAAATCTTTTTACTAATCCAACGGCTATTTTAGCGCCATACAGTTCATTCAGAAGCAAGAGGCAACTTATGAGTGCAAAATCGTTTAAATAAAAACAGATAAGAGCCCTCCACAACATTTTGTGTGAATATCAACGCAATAGAAAAATAAATTAAGACGTCAGTTCGCTTACGCTTTTCATATCTTCTCGGGAGTGCGAATCACAGATTTCAGACAGTCACAAACGTCCATTTCATTCTTATTGTCTTGTCTGAACTTCAAAACTTAGATGGGATATTTGGTTGTTGCTTCTGCTGGTTTTGTTTTCAATGTTTTCTTGTTTCACTTGCTTGGTCCATTCTGAAGATAAATATCCTAACTCTTGACAATGATAACAGGCTTCTTTCATGTTTGTCTAAGAAAATTGTTTCCAAATTTTTGAGGTATCTTTTCATTGATGTAGCCCAAAGTCCTTTCTCTTGTCACACTGTCTTCAATTTTATATTAAGAGGAGTAGTCTAGAGTCACTTCTACAGTCTTGTTGGAAGTGTATCTTTGAACGACTCTATCAAATCTCTCACCAGAAGAGTAAACTGCTGTGATTCATCATCTTCACAGGTTGAATAGAAAACTTAATGATCATGTTTGCGTACGTACTAGGACTCTATTTGTAGAGATAAAGATATATACCCCTGTTCAAATAACACTTGAATCGCTCACCATCTTGAATCGATTATACTCTGTCAAGGAGAACGAGACACAAAAGTGATGACGATATTTCTTTGTCATCTCATACAATGTTGTCAGAAGTTCGCCATACCGATTTTGAAGATTTTGAAAATCAAATGCTTGATCCATATTCAACATTATCTACCTCCTGTTCCTCACAAGAACCGAGCGAGTCATCATCGATCAAAAAGGAATGTCGTCCATTATCACATGAAGCTTATTATCACATTCAACTTACAAAATGACTATACACTTTTATTATCACACTTAACTTACAAAATGACTATACACTTTTATAATCACACTCAACCTACAAAATGACTATACACTTTTATTATCACACTCAACTTACAAAATGACTATACACTTTTATTATCGCACTCAACTTACAAAATGACTATACACTTTTATAATCACACTCAACTTACAAAATGACTATACACTTTTATTATCGCACTCAACTTACAAAATGACTATACACTTTTATTATCACACTCAACTTACAAAACGACTATACACTTTTATAATCACACTCAACTTACAAAATGACTATACACTTTTATTATCGCACTCAACTTACGAAATGACTATACACTTTTATTATCACACTCAACTTACAAAATGACTATACACTTTTATTATCACACTCTACTTACAAAATGACTATACACTTACAGGTGAAATTGGAACCGTTCACAACTAACGCCCCGGCAGAGAAAGGAGCCGTATTACCGATCTATTGTGGTTATGTTAGAGGAGTGACAAAGTGCTTACTGAGTACATACTCATTGCCTCAAATTAAATTTTTCCTTCAGTAAAGCGCTACCCGTCATAATTTCTCCCAGTTTGGCTGCTATTTTTTGTTGAGACATAGTCCTCATTTCAACCGTAGAAACTTATGAAACCAACAAATGTTTCATGCATATTCGATACGCCATTGAACGAAACAAAAGACTTAATTTGATGGTTGTGAACGCTAATGTAGTGGAGTACTTTGTGGCGGGAAACACATCCACATCGTTGGTGAGAAGCATTTCTCACAAAGTAAATTCTGCCACATCAGCGGCAATGACCAAGTAGGAGGAACTCCTATCAAGTACACTGATAATGTGTGCATGAACATCATGGTTTTGGCAGCAACTCGTATTTTGATAGTGTAAAGTTAATGTAAAAGGAGAGCTTTGACAAAAAATCATATTCTCCATAGGAAAATTCACCGTGAAAGTATCTCGCACGACCAAAGGAATTCACACCTTTTACAAGTAACCTAATCCGGACGACGATCAAAGATGGTATATCATATCTTTCATCACCTAATTACTGCGTGTATTTTCGTCATCAACGTAGTCGTGAATACCATGCGAGTGTGTGTGTGAGAGTGTGTGAGTGTGTGTGTGAGTGTGTGTGCGAGTGTGAGTGTGTGCGAGTGTGAGTGTTTGTGCGAGTGCGAGTGTTTGTGCGAGTGAGAGTGTGTGTCTGAGAGTGTGTGTATGTTTGTGTGTGTGAGTGTGATTTGTGATTGTGTGTATGTGTGTGAGTGTGTGTAAGTGTGTGTGTGCGTGAGTGTGTGTGTGTGTGTGTGAGTGAGTGCGTGTGAGAGTGTGTGTGTGTGAGTGTTAGTATGTGACTGTTTGTGTGTGTGAATATGAGTGTGAGTATGTGTGAGTGTGTGTATGTGTGTTTGAGTGTGTGAGTATTTGTGTGTAAGTGAGTGTGTGTGAGTGTGTTAAGAGTGTGTATGTGAGTGTATAAATGTGTGTATGAGTGTCTGTGTGTGTGAGAGAGTGTGTTTGTGTGTGAGTGTGTGTTAGTTTGTGTGTAAGTGTGTGTGTGTGGTTTAGTGATCATTATGAGTTTGTCTTTTCTCTACCTAACAAATGCAGGGTACATGAAAATCAGAATGACACTGTCCTATATCACGAAAGTCTAGTCTTACTTCTCAACATTGACAACGTTGTAAAGACATTCACATTTAACATTGTGCTTTTTTTTAAATTTTGCACGAAGATGAGAGCCTACACTAATCTTCACGATTCATTTCATTGTTCATAATTGACTATTATTTATAACCAGTTCAAGCTAAAATAACACACAATATCAAATATTCTGGTTGTCTACAACCGATATATATCTTGTAATTTGTAGTCTAAATTGGAAAGAAAAACAGGGATTGATCATACCTGGCAGAAAGGTATAGTACAGGCATACATATTAACATGTTTTTATACAACAGAGAATTTTATGAAACTGACTTACAGAAGTACCAATTATTATAAATTTGTTGCACGCTAGACTGAGACAAAGCAATACATAGTTCTGAAGTGTTATGTGAGAAGCCATTCCCACAAACAAAACCAAATGCGAACGTCTTTAGGATAAAGTTTGAAAAGCTATAATCAATAATACTCATGTTATGTAAGTTCAAAATTGAATACACTTTGGATGTTCTTTTCAATTCATATGTAACAGTTTTCTTGACTCTTCGAAACATGACATTTGGTAGGCAATTGAATTCTGAGACATGGTAAGAATTCCTGTTTTTTTTTTTCAATGAAGAAACTGTATCCGTTGGAGTTTTTAAACTGTAGTTTTGCAGCAGCTACAAACACCTCTAAAATAGAGAATTAAAAGTATTTTATGTATTAACTGGTACTACAAACTAAGAAAAAGTATGACATTTTTGAATCCGTCACACATGTTTAGTGATCTTACTGGTCATTATCCAGGTGACAACTTGTACTGATAAGAGTGGTCATTAATCAAACCGACATATCAGGTGTCAACTTATAGTGATCCTAGTTATCATTTTCCAGTTTGTCACACCTGGCGTCAAATTGTAGTTATGCTAACTGTAAAAATGCAATTAAGTAAACACTGAAACCTCTCTGGGCAAATTGATTGTGCAATGTTTCAATGGAGCGCCTGTTATGTGATTGTTGATTTTCATGTGTCAAGCCATGCAGAGAGGTTAATCAATTGATCATAAATTGTTCTCGAATTTTTCAATTCTTACCTCCACAATGCTTCTTTTAACATTGAGCACTAGAGTCGACTGTATTGTGTCGAAGAAAGAGAAGACCCCCTCGATCTCCTTCCTCTGGTATCCAACGAAACGTCTTTGTAAAGATATCCCCGTTCTCTCGACAAATTGTATCAGTTCTTGGTAATTGATCTGGCATACAAAGATAAATACTAGACACATTTTAGAATCGTTTAGGGAAATATGACAAAGTTTACATCCAAGTACCTATCTGAAAATATATGCAGTCGATTATTATTATTATTATTATTATTATTATTATTATTATTATTATTATTATTATTATTATTATTATTATTATTATTATTATGTTGGGTTTATTGTTGTCATTACTTATTATCTCTATAATTCGTCACACATTTACTGTCGTCGAAGATGTCATTATTATCAGCATTACGGTCCTCAACTCTCTCAACGTCTTCGTCATTACAGACGTTATCCTGATAAAGGTCTATAGTTGTACCTTTCCGTCCTTGTTCTCATCCAGGGTATCAAATATATCTTCTACTGTAATCTCACTTCCGAAAAGCCTTTCCTTATGTTTCTTGGGAAATGTATCCTCCTTTAAGAAAAAAGTCTTTATTTAGCCTCAAATATATACAAACAAGGACATCTCTATTATTATCTACATGCGCTGTCGCTTCCATATTTGTAATTAGTATTAAGGCTAATTTCATACACTTGTTTGTGTAATATATTCTTCTATCAATGAATGATCTAAATTGGAATAAAATTACTTATGTTTTAAACCTTAATTACTTATCTGCTGGTTAAATTGTGATGTTTCAGTTATAGATGTCATCAAAATTGTTGTACGAAACCATTTCCTTAGAATGTTACACTGGTGAAAAGAAAATTGTGAACAGTTGTGTATGCGTTCAGCATAGATGTTGAATAGTGTTCAACGTCCTACGAATTTCTCCATCAAATTCATATTAAAAACTTTTTGAGAAATATTACCTAAAATTTTGTTCCCTCTTTACCGCTTATTCCACAACAATTTATCGATTGTCTTGTGCTAATAAAACAAGCTCTGAAGTAATGAAATAATCTGCTTGTTCTCAGCGCAGATTTATTTGACAAAACATAACCCAACAGAGGCAAATATTCCGGAGCTTGAACTTTACTGGAACAACAAATGGGGAAGTCGATACTAAATTCAGCGTGCCGTCATCAAATCTATGAGTAATTATGTTCCATGTATACAACACATTCCTTGCAGCATCATCAGGCCAAGATTTTCAAATGGACCATCGCTTCCTCGCTCATTGGAGCAAATTGAACATGATTCAAGTCTTATTGAAGATGTAGACCCCAACATGTATAGAGAATTGATAACTGTCGGCATTGTCTTTGCTTAAAAGACACTAAAAGTAGCATACGGGCCACATTCCAACCTATAAAGAAATTTCTTCAATTTGCTTTCATCTTTCTCAGCGAAATTTCTTTTGAAGATGTTCCCTGAGCATTCTGTCTTGTTCAGCTGATGGTAATTATGATCTATGTCATAACATTCTCCATCTCTCACAACCAGTTTGAAATGACTCCATGTGAATAGAAGAACCTGTCATGTTCTGCAGTCTTTGCAGTTTTGATTAACATACAACGATGGTCTTCATAGTTGCGAAATTGTAATATTTCATTTATATTATTCATCCAATCCTTTCGGCTTGAAATTTGCCACTAATACAAGAAAATTGATTAGTCATAAAATGAAAATAGATCGCATAAGAAACACTGTGTAAATAGAAGGACAAATAAATGTCAAATATAAGATTAACTATCTCGAGAACTTTCTAAAAACTGTTGTAGTTGATTACTTACATCTTGTAAGGCTTCTTCTAGTTCGGTTCTGTCAATAAACTCATCCATATTTATATTGTGTTTCTGCAGTACCTAGAATAGCCAAAAAATGTAAAGATTTTATATTGACTCATTGACCGGAATGTTTTTAACTAGATGCCTTGACCCAACAAATCCATTCTAGTCTGCGTATCAAGACTGAAAATACCATCGTCTTTCTTAAAGCAAAAACAAATTTACCTTCATAATGATAACATTTCGTATATGCAAAACATCAGTAATTTTACTTCTAAATCAAACAAGCAACTGTTTGAAGAATTTATTTTATTATTTCGTAGAGAATTTTTCTATCTGAGACATGTTACTCGCTCATAAGCGGTCCACGTTATCTCTCTATCTTCTTACAACCATGAATGCTCACTGGTTACACTTCTGTCAGATCAATCCCATAATTATGTTATATAGAGATGCCGTAAGGTCTGTATATAGTACCAACAGGCGTCATCTGATGGATGCATATAGGATAGAAATATATCATGTAAAGATCGTAGAAACAATGCTACATTTCTGAGTCACGAAACGTTCAAAGAAATGTTACGGTACAAATATTTTTGGAAGAATACATTTATAAGAGTTAAGAGGGACAGTTTTATATTGCATATTATATACAATAGATAAAGGATGAGAGATAACAAAGCCTGATGGTATTTTAATTGTCGTATTGCATACGAAATAGACAATTTAATGATCAGTATATGTTTCATAATCAGTGCAGTCTTTTCTACTTCACGTGTTGAAACACCCAGGTGTCATATTATGGATGCTGACATCTTGGTTCTCCTTCACTGCCAATGCAGAACCAATGTGGAAAGTTATATTCCACGCGTATCTTTAATCCGATCACTACCGAGGTTATTATATAGAACATACTTGTGCGGTCAGAACTATTAGTTAAATAAAATTTTAAAACACTTGCCAAATATATAAGACAATTAGGAATTATTATTTGATTTGCTTTCGATTTTTTTTCTTCGTTGTTTCACCGCGTGTAGTCCTGTTAATAATAATCGTCCTTCCTTCGGCTCGCTTTTGTTAAACAGATTTCACTTATCGTGAGTTATAAGTAAGTAGAACATGACAGGTGAGCATTACATGTATCCATATACATCCCATCGTGTTTGTGCAGTGGATTTTACGATGAGTTTATTATGCAACGTGTAACGAGATGATTGCAATTCCTTGCGAGAAATATTTGTATGCGTCTTGTTCGTATTTTAGACACAGTTACTTGAAATATGTACGAATTTTGGATTTTTATTCTTGTGACACAGACAGACTGGAGAGTTCTGTTTTGCTCAAACATAATTATAGTCAATTGCAAACATACAAGGATGTAAGGAAGATATTTAATGCCGCTGGTGCTCGACAAATCCGAAAATATAAGTAATTTGTAAGGGAACTCTTGCATCAAGATATCAGAACGTGGAACGGTATAGAAGTGATAAGATATCCAACATATCGGCTTATTAAGGAGAACGTGATAACTTTTGCTAAAAATTGCAGTCTCCTTCAGCGCAATAAAAAGGTGAATTTTGCGTAACACGCTAATAAGTTTGCTAGATTTTAGATGAAACAGTTCGTAAATATATTGGATGGTTACCACATGATCAGTTAGAATATCTGAAAGATCATGTCATTGAAACATTACAACTCACTTTTCTTTATGTGATAGACACAAAAAGGTATTAGATAATAAAGGAGGTCGGATTCATTTGAAATTTTAAAAAAAACTGTAAAGTGACAAGACAGAATTATATGGGTTTCTTGTCATGGTTACTATATAAACTTTAAAATGAAGACCAGTCCAAAATTTAAAGATGACAAACGGCTGACTTTATTGTACGAGTTGAATGGAGAAGGATGTCAAATGTGATCGAGCATCGAAAATTTAATGAACTTTTCAGCGCTATTGCAGCTCCAGGTGAACATGTTTTCTTAACTTGAATACAAATTGGATATTGCGGGAATATTGCAGTTCCAGGGATCGGTGAAGTAACTATTTGTTTTTAAATTTGTACATAACATTATGACATAATAAGAGTATATCCTGAAAGAGGAAACGATGAAAGCAATGAAAGAAGTAATTAGGAGGACTTTGATGACGGTGTCTAAAAACTGCAGCTCTGATGGAGAGTGGAGCAAAAGAACCCATACAAATATATGCAATGCTTTGGGAGAAATATGTATACCATTTGTATCAGAAACAAAATATTATTGTATGTAGAAGCAAACAGGAAATATCGATAAATATGCAGTCAAGCTGAACGAAAACATTGGCAACTAACATAAAGTTGAAGTTATTAAAAGTACAAACACGGTTAAACATCGTGCCAAATGATACTATTGTCTACCTGACCTAAAAGTAAATTTACCTGTCTGAATCCTTCAACCTATCGCACGTGGCTATTGCAATAATTACTTTTCAGACCAAAACATCTGAGGTGAATGATTTCAGTCCCATTTTGGCTTTGTGAGAGTGGAGCAAAAGAACCCATACAAATATATGCAATGCTTTGGGAGAAATATGTATACCATTTGTATCAGAAACAAAATATTATTGTATGTAGAAGCAAACAGGAAATATCGATAAATATGCAGTCAAGCTGAACGAAAACATTGGCAACTAACATAAAGTTGAAGTTATTAAAAGTACAAACACGGTTAAACATCGTGTCAAATGATACTATTGTCTACCTGACCTAAAAGTAAATTTACCTGTCTGAATCCTTCAACCTATCGCACGTGGCTATTACAATAATTACCTTTCAGACCAAAACATCTGAGGTGAATGATTTCAGTCCCATTTTGGCTTTGTGTTTAGATATCTTGAATATATATTATTAATAGAAGGCATTACTACTCTGCCCACATACTTATCCAGGACAATTCTCTTGAATGGAGACATTAGATATTCATTTTAAAAAAGATTATCTGGTACAATATGAGGGGATAATCCATGCTTGTGAAACACACAAATTCAGGCTCACCAATCGTTATTCTTGTCTTCAAGTTTCAAATTCTTACCAAAGTACCAGATGTTAATATTAGTCCCAATGGTAAATATGAGCAGTGTATCTAAATATTCTTTTCATGCTTAGTCAATGTTTATATGATTATAGTGCAAGCCTCATTTAATCACTTTTAATTAAATATAAATTATTTTAAATTTAACACTAATTTTCGGAAACCAAATTCTATTCAGTCCAGAGTATTGACTGCTCTGTACCTTAAATGTCAACAAGAAACTTCCTGACGAAAATTGTCTATCGCTATGAACTTTCACAATGGCGGCCATGTACTAAACTTGGGTCAACATAAGAGTGCGTCGAGTGGAATTGTCACAGTCCTGGGTATTACGAATTTATCAGAATGCGTAGCTTTCATTGTGAAATCACAGCGCGCGACATTCAAATCCAGCTTGTTCTGCTTCACACCTTTAGTTTCACTTCGTCCACAAATGTCTTCATACTTTAACGTTCATTTTACCCTATTCATGTATCGTGACGTCTAAGTTATGACCTACCAACGGAATATGGCTGTATACAAATCCAAATGAATTGGATAATTGAAACTTAAAAGCATTGAGAATCAAATTCTACAAACTGATACCCATTACTGAAATGATAGGTGTTGAATGCCTACATAACCCTTGTGACTTGTACTATAGATGGGAAGCCCAATAGCTTCTAAATTCTGATACAGAATTACTTCTGCGTGAAGGGTAGAGAATACCTACTTACCTCAAAGGCCATATTTAGTCGCATGTTGCAATCCAACTTTTTGTGGTGGATCCTAACATACAAACTTTAAAGTTCCCCACCCAATAATCATATATTTATCAAGACGACAAATTCTGATGTGAAACTCAAGTTGTCCCCATTTGCTAAATCTTTTTATATTGGCACAAAATTTTCTGCCGTTTGTTTAGTTAAGAGTACTATCCCAACCTATCTGTGCTGAATGCATCACTACAATCGCCGTTAAATATCGATTAAGGACAATTTAAACACGTTTCCAATCATTCTTGCCAATTGCAAATACACACTTTATAAGTCTAAATTATATGTTTATATAAATAAAAGACAAGTTGAAGAAAAATATATACTTGCATAATTATTAAAATGCGCTGTTCTTAAATGGAAGAAGCAAAGTGTACAGACGTGATTCAAGTTCAAGTAATTTTACATTTATTTTTTACCTTCAAGAAATCATTGACGGCCTCCAAGGTACATCCATGCTCGAATTTGGCTTTTTCCATCATCTTCTTTTTCTTCAACTTTGCTCTAGGCAAAATAATTGAATGTAAAGATTAAAATGGATGTTTTGAAAAATGGATCAATTGCTAGGTTCATGTAGAGTTAAAAATAATTGAGTTAGACAAATGGAGGCTGAAGTAAACTTATCAAAAATAGATTTAAATATTTTTTTATAACAATACTTCAGAGCAGTGAAGGACATACTATAAAATGAAAATATTGTATTACTAACGTTGCGGTAGGTGAAAGAAAGAAAGAAAGAAAGAAAGAAAGAAAGAAAGAAAGAAAGAAAGAAAGAAAGAAAGAAAGAAAGAAAGAAAGAAAGAAAGAAAGAAAGAAAGAAAGAAAGAAAGAAAGAAAGAAAGAAAGAAAGAAAGAAAGAAAGAAAGAAAGAAAGAAAGAAAGAAAGAAAGAAAGAAAGAAAGAAAGAAAGAAAGAAAGAAAGAAAGAAAGAAAGAAAGAAAGAAAGAAAGAAAGAAAGAAAGAAAGAAAGAAAGAAAGAAAGAAAGAAAGAAAGAAAGAAAGAAAGAAAGAAAGAAAGAAAGAAAGAAAGAAAGAAAGAAAGAAAGAAAGAAAGAAAGAAAGAAAGAAAGAAAGAAAGAAAGAGCATGTGATGATCCAAAGTATAAAAAAGGCATTAGAATAGTGCGTGCCTAGTGGAAACTATCGATCAACATCTAAAGAAACTTCTACAGTGGAATCAACGAGGCAAAAAAAAGTATTAACATTGTCTGCATTTCAGAAGCTGTTTGAACAAGAGAAGGTGGCTTGATCTAATAATTCAAAATATTACTTTGCTTTTGCGATTGACTATACTACATAGCAAACAAAACTGAACTATCCAAAATCTTCCTGTATCACAACAATTATAATCCAAACGTAATACATTTTTTGAAATAAGTTTAACGCTAAAACACCGCCAATATTTATATAAACAGTTTTATCAAGAAAGTGCAATAATATGTACCTTTGGTTAAAAGTAAGAACGTTCAACATTCAGGTTTCCATTAGTTAATCCAATTAATTGATTATTTAATTGATCTGATAGGTCTGATGAATCAATTAACTAATTAATCTCATTAATCTAATTAATTAATTAACCTGATTAGTCTAAACTTTTTAGGGGAACACTTGGTTAGTAGTGATATCGTCATATTGGTCTGATTCGTTAATCTATATATATATATATATATATATATATATATATATATATATATATATATATATATATATATATTTATATATATATATATATATATATATATATATATATATATATATATATATATATATAAGTGTTTTAAGCTTGACTTTGATTGAAAGATCAATTATCCTCTGCATGGAATGACACACTTGGTGTAATTTGCAAAGTTCTAATTGTAGAGGGCAAGCTGAAAGGTTTAACAGTATTAAGAAATTTATATTGATATTTAATGCTAAATTACTGATAGTCTTAATAATATAAATTTAGTGAATTTAAGTTCCTATTGACCATGCATTTGTTATCGTTCCAAATAATGGTACCTTATACGTCATTGATTTGGATAAAGGGAAAATAATACCTTGTGCATTATCTAAACTGTTTACATTAGAAGCGACTTTGTAAGAAGCAAATGAGCTAAGATACAGTATATATGTTGTTTGCATGCCAGGGTAACACTCAGTTATCTTACTAAAGAAATAGCTGTTAAGTACCCTCGCTATCAGAAAACATCATCTAAATGGTAATGGAGTTGTTGCGTATTCAATTCATTTTTGTCATGTGATTTAAGAAAACCAGTCAAAAAGACTATACCAAAATATGAGATATCAGTGCAGACTGATATTATGTGCATAAAAACGATCTCGCTGTATACAGTATTGCAACTAAAAAGCTAATGCTGACCAGTAACTGTATTTAAATTGTATAAAGTCGGGTTCTTTAATAAAATGTTAAGCATGTGAAATTATGTCGCACTGAAAAATATTGACCTGATCACCGATCTTGGCACTTTCCTAAAACTTGTCTCGGATCTACAACAGGTTTTAAAATTATATTTTAAATAAGATTATTTATTAAAACAATTAACTCACATTCCAAGTTTTGTTTGTGGAAATTTTGGTAGTTTAGCTCCTTGTCTTTGTTCAAGTTTATCCCTCAATACGTCTCGCTCTGTGTCAGCATACTGAAGTAGAAAACAAACCCATGTAGGTAACGGTGTCAGAAAAGGACAGTACATTTTGTTGCAAGCTTTGTACAATATGATCAAATGGTAAAACGGCGCGTCTATCGTAATGAAGAAAAATGTCCCATTGCCACAACAGTTTCAGCTACAAATGATAAGTGACTTCACTGTTTTGAAGTAAAGTGAAATGATGTGCTTATATCCTTGATTACATGGACTTTGCACACAACATACACATCTAAATTTGTCTTAACTTTACACACCTTTTGTGACCAAGTGATTTCAGTATAGCAAAACGTTAGTTCTTTAAAAACACATTGATATAAACGAGGTTTCACCGTCAAATGGTTTCCTTTTACCCTACATGAATCATTAACCAAAAGTGATATTTTAAGATTATGGTCTTCAAACATCTTTATAATAGAGTTTTGTAGTTCTGAAAAGGTCCATATATACGTTAAAGAGTTATCACATGATTTGAAAACATTTGTTGATTGGCTTTTTCAAAATGTATTTATCCCTAGCTAGTTACACAAGATCAGCTTGATTTAATCAAACTGTCTTACGACTAAGAAAACAATCTATATTGTCTCCTATTTTCTCTAATGAGCTTAAATAAGGCATTAAAGGTTGAACATCATAGTGTCGGTCAGCCTCTTACCAAAAGGAATCCAATGGTTTTTTTGTTGAATGTCCCAAAACGATCCTTTCTGTCAAAGATCTGTGGATAGTTCTCTAATGGGTACAGCTTGCTTAGAAAGCTGTCATTCCTGTCCATAGACAACCACCAACCTTGTAAAATAATTAAATTAGCTTAATATAGTATCAATACGCTTACATTATTGAACATTTCTGAAGTGTAGACTAGATGAGATTGCTCATATAAGCCCCACTAGATATGGGTTCACAACATTTGCTGATTCAGATTCCCCAGTACATTTCCATACTAATTTGAAAGTGGCATAGAAGAACGTAGTTTACTAATGTATGACCTTTATATCGTTCGTCGGTTGACAAGAAGGACAACCATATATTTCTTATAAAATTTTAAATAATAATTCAGCTATCATGATTAACCAGGTTGCTTGGCAAAGATACACCTTCTGTATAAAAGATAACTTTGTATATAAATTTGAGGCATTTTGAGTTGTAATTTTGCAAGATGCATGGATAAATTTGATTTATTTTGGTCATATCAGTATATATGTCATATCATGACAGGTAATTAGTGTTTTAGAGCACATCAATACATATAGGTCATTTGTTGAGAGGTAATTAGTGTTTTACAACACATGAAACCATATAAGTCGTATCATGACAGTCAATTTATGTTTTACAGCTTATCCGTACATGAATGCCGCAGCATGGCAGGCAATTTGTGCCCAGTGACTTGCCCGGATTGATCGGATTGTAGGATTTCTAAATATGATTTTAAAACATTTGTTAAATTACTGAAAGACGATGAGCTAATAATAGAAATCCCAATTAGATACCATGGACCATTCAGCATTTCAAAGTAGAAACTATGATAAAAAATATTGACATTTTCACATTTCACATAAAAAAGTTATCAAAAGAATTTGAAAAAAGAAAAAAATTTATAGCAAATTTATGAGTACGTTTATGATGTTATATATTAAAAGGTGTATGTATGTATGTATGTATGTATGTATGTATGTATGTATGTATGTATGTATGTATGTATGTATGTATGTATGTATGTATGTATATATATATATATATATATATATATATATATGTATATATATATATATATATATATATATATATGTATATATGTATATATATGAATCAGAATTTGTGTTCAGCATTAACATGTATGTTTATAATTATGCATGAATGCTTTTATCTATGTATATATGCCTGTTATTCAATATCACTGTAAATATTATTAAAAGATACTGCTATTAATGACTATATTGATAATAACAAAAAGTATGTATGTATGTATGTATGTATGTATGTATGTATGTATGTATGTATGTATGTATGTATGTATGTATGTATGTATGTATGTATGTATGTATGTATGTATTTATGTATATATGTATGTATGTATGTATTATTATTATTATTATTATTATTATTATTATTATTATTATTATTATTATTATTTAGCACATCTTTACAGCTCATTACAGATTTTATATTTTTAAAAAAAAATATTTATTATTTTTCAATCTCTCTCTCTCTCTCTCTCTCTCTCTCTCTCTCTCTCTCTCTCTCTCTCTCTCTCTCTCTCTCTCTCTCTCTCTCTCTCTCTCTCTCTCTCTCTCTCAAAATTATGCCGTTGCGGCCAGACGCATCCTCAATTCCATCCCAAAGCTTTAGTCAGTTCCATATGATATACTCCTCCCTAGAAGGTTTCCCACACTAGTTCTTGTCTTGGGTTGATGCTGCTTTCTACGCATGCGTCAGCAATTTAAAAATAAGGTCATTAATAGATGTATATATGGGTGTTCTGTTCTGACAGGGATTATTTACTAAAAAGTGAGTGTTCTGAAGGATTTGACGTCATAGGTCAAAAGAAAAGGATTTTAGTTTCTATCCGCATATTAAGGTCAGTAGAAATAAATTTATTAATTGCTAGCGAGCGTCCGATACGTAAGAACTGAAAGTCTGTTAAACGATCACTTTGGACTATTGCATCAGGCCGTTGGTCTCTGCTGCTGTCAGATATAAAAAAAATGCAGAGACCTACTTGTTGGTCTAAGACAAAGAGATAATTACAGAACGTAAATATTAAAGTATAAAAAAGGTACAAGTATATAACACCACGATACATGTATTGAACTCACTGATAAATGTATAAAACGCAAATATATAATTATAGAACAGCAAGATGCAAGTACCTAACACAAAAATACAAGTATGAAAATCTAAGATACAAGTATAGAACAGAAAAGAGCAATACGAGAATACAAGGTGACAGGTAAAGTATTGAGAAACGTGTATAGCAAACATTTACTAGTTACACAATTATGACTTTAACTGGATCGCATGTTTACCATCAAAACAATTGATTGGATAATTGTTGAGCACTCCCCCGTCGACATACCAATTGCTTTGACCGAACGCCTTAAAGTTTATAGCCTGGAAGAGACCTGAAAAATAGAAAAATGACTATGGAACATAATTCCTGTCAGAAAAACAGATCGTTTATAAAGACAGATTCAAAGTTTCTAGTTTTTAATAAAATCTTTGACGATTTTGCTACCATCATAGAATAAAGACGTATAATACTTGAAATTGGCAAACGATTTAAAAGAGGCGATTTAATGAAATATTACCTGCGAAGGTGGCGCTGTACAGTTTCGTATTTAGCATAGTGTTCGAGTTTTAAAGAAAATTAATATCCCCGGGTTTCCTAACTAGCTATACTGGCTAATTAAAAAAAGACTTGTATATCTTATGTATTGTTCAAAGAACCTTAAATTCCCTTTATTTTGGTGTATGATTGATGTGTGTAATATGGATTAGAGAGTATACAGTTTGGCCTTACTCCAGATGTGCATCTTTCAAAATAGTGCTAGCTCTGCTTGCTCAATTTTACTTCTCGAACTTCAGAAGCGAATTGGAAAAAAAAGAGCTGATAATTATTTTTACTTTTTATGTATAAGATAATTCATTAATTGTACTTTTGGATGCTGGTATTGTCTACTTTGGCAAAAGTCATTTTCCATATTTTAATAGCTGCCAAGAATAGTGTACTTTAGACAAATTCAGGTGAATTTTGGAGCACAAGGGAGCAGTCATTTTAGTTAGGAGTGTGTTAAGATCATTTTAAATTTCCAAGTACAATATCCAAAGAAATTTCAGCTACATTGCATGAAAGTAGCATATAGGTATGCCAACATTCTCTCCATTGCGATTGTTTAAAATGCAAACAACGTCACCTTACATACATCACTCTCTCAAAAGTACATAAAACTGGCGAGTGCCACCGAAAGAAGGACTAAATATGGCAGTAAATGAAATAAGATATGTTGATAGAAAATATTTAACCCCAGTTGCTGATAAAAATAGGTTAACTAAATGAATCCAAAACTGCGTAGAAGACAGGCAATCTGAGATGAGGGCACGAATTAAGTTATATACCGATTGATTCAAATCTTTCTACCATATTTATATTCCCTACCTCAGGCGGATGCTGTAAAAATGTGATAAGGCATAGTCACAAATAAACCAATTACAAAAAAAATTGACAATGTCGAAAATTTTAGAACATATAGCCATCTTATTAATATATGAATACAAATATAACTTCTATATTCAAATTGTTGTTGTTGTTGTTGTTGTTGGGCTGAACGCCATTTTTCAGCACACGATGCATGGCGGCCAGTATTAATGGTGGAGGAAGAAACCGGGAAATCACCGGAAAAACCACCGACCCACGAGAAGCTACTGGCAAGCTTTCACACATATCTACATTCGCCGAATCCTAGACTCGAACCTAAGCAGACAGAGGTGAGATGGCAGTGATCCGTAACGGACAGCGCTTTAGACCACTCGGCCACTCGGGGCCCCATATTCAAATTGTGTTTCTCCTGGTTTTGCCTTGAGAAGTTGGTATAAAGACTTAAATATCTTATAAAGGATCCTGCAGATTTATTTAAATGTTACTACGAAATTGCAACTTTGTTACACTCGTGGTTTTCAATTAATTGTGCTGCTAGGTTTGTGTTTAAACATCCCTGAAGTTCAAAACTGCATTTAAAAGCAAACTTAAAATAATTGCTGCAATGACCTGCAAATCCAGCCAGCTCATCAGCTAATGAACGTAATAAATTGAGTAAAATAACAGGACTCTAAGTTTAAAAAGTTTACATCTTTCGCATTCGAACCAACTAGGTAGAAACGTACTGACTTGCCAACATATAAAAGTGACGACCGACAATAGGAAAACAATATGCACCTTCTACCGCTGCGTTTTGGGTGGCATGAACAAAAGTACCGTTTACGTACTCGCGAAATCCTGATATTTTATATGCATTTCAAATAATTTCGGAATTATTAAAATCAGTTTCTTATCATATCTACGAATTATGTTAGAATATTATTACGGGAAAAACGTAGGAAATAACTTGACATTAAATAATCATTACCCACTATGATTAACCATTATAATCTTTAAACATCGTAATTTTTAATTGAGAAATGCGGTACCTGGTATTGCCATGGACATTCTGACAGCCATCCGGATCGGCAAGTCCGGAGATGTTTTCGGATGGCAATATTCCGCATCCATCATATTCAAGTTCGTTACTACTATGCACAACTCTTTCCCCGTGTTTTTGTACAGCTATTAGGAGAGGAAATAAGTCCATGACAAGTTATTTTCTTAAAACATATTAGTCATTAGACGAATTATTCTTTGCAGCAAATAACTAAAAATACATATTTAGTTAACTGTATTCTTGCCTAATGACGATTAAAACAAGAATAAAATGGTAAAAATTTACCCAAACCTTTAAGACAATATTAGAAGGCATACTAGAATACTAGATATATATTGTCACGAACAGACCATTTAATCTTAATTAAATGAGAGGGCCTGACATTTTCTTTTGAGCATTATTTTTTCTTGTTCTGTTTCCTAATAATAATGCTAGAATTTTCCACCTAGTGGATAAAATATGTTTTATATTTTTTATATATAATTTTATTAATCGGAGCAAAAATGTTTGTTGCAAGCTATTTTCTGGCCGAAATGTTTAAAATCCCTGGCTACCTGTCCTCACCCTGAAAATTCAATGGTCAGTCTCTTACATATAGCCAAAAATATGATCATAAAAATCTCGTTTTCTCAACCCTTGAAAAAATCTTTTATTATAAACAAAATTTATTGCTAAACATGTAGCTGCTCGAATCTTTATTATACGTCCCAAAATGCAGCAGATTCGAAAAGACAGAAAAAGTTTGTGTTTGTTGACTCTTTAAATTCCAATTTAACAGCGGGAGACAACTCAGTTACATCAATTTAAACTACCTGTCTTCGTTGGTTTTGAATGCCTAAAAATTGTTAACAGACACGGGCTTTCCATCCTCGTTAGTATTTAGTTACAATACTTCTGAATGTAAGGATTAGATAAGTAGAACTGTGTTAATCTACATGAAAATGGAATATTTCAAAACCTGAAGCAACCTGTAGTGTTGAGTCGACTAACCTACCTTTGACTTTGACTTTGAATTACTAGCATACATAAATACACATCAAAATCTAGATCAACTTGTATTTCTCTGGGAGCGATTTATTTTTCAAATGACATGCATAGCATTTACCAAGAAAATTATTCTACGATAAATCTCTATGCGTGTTCGAAAACGTCACAATGAGCTAATCATATAAGTTAAATAGGTTAATGTTAAAGCAGGTTAGTGTGTCCATTATCCAAGACTATCTACTTTGAACTTTATGTACTTATTAACTTTCCACAAACTTCCTATAGACTAAGGATATATAACGATATAAACATTTAATAGTATGAAATAAAATTACGATTAAGTTAATAGTCGGGCACACCAAAAGCATTCACCATGTTTCGGGATTCTGGGGTAGAGCTGTTTTGTTGTTAACGATGAGCGATTGTAGTCTAGCTTGTCGACAGGATTTAATTTAGATCTCTGAAAATGTCATCATATTGCCAATAATCGCTTCCCAGCCAACCTCAGGTTTCTAATGAATAATAATTTATGGGGAAAAAATGGTTGGGATGTTCGGTTTTATAGGAAGGTAAGTTCTGAAAGGTTCTCCAGTCACGAAGTTAACAATCATAAACGGTGCGATTTAAGCTGTTCTCGTTTAGCTCCCTTGGTCTGCGATTGCGATCCCTGAGATCTGACTCTGAGTTAGAGGACAAGGACTCTTAACTTTTTTGCCAATAACTGCTGGATACTCTGGTACCAACACTCAATGTACTGATACCGACATTTATTAATGCCTATATTATCGAAGAGATACTAACAACATGATCCGAAAGCTTTTGATTTGGCAATGGCAATCCAAAATCGGATACAGTAATAAATGTTCGTAACATATCTACATCTGAGTAACGGGGCGTGTACAAGGGATCAAACAAAACTATATCCTGACTTCTGTCTTGAATAACTTTTGAATACACTGAACACCAGAGGGTCCTTATAGCAGTATAATTAATCATGCATAACATTAAACATAATCAATTATATATAACATTAGACATAATCAATCATACATAACATTAGTATTTATAGTTTTAGCACATGTGAAGACAGCCATGTAGAGGTTTACAAACACAACGTTTTGTGTTTATGTGTTTGTCGTATATATGTTTTGTATTTGCCTTTGAAAAAGACTCATTAAGAGTCGAAAGCGCTTAGGCTAGTTAGTTACTAGTTTCGTTCTGTTCGTCGTCAGTTTATTGCAACTTTTTTAATTAATCCCTGACACACGTGATCCCTTGGTGGATCCAGTACGCTTGAAAGGGTTGTTATTCGCCACATGATTTGTATTCTATATATATATATATATATATATATATATATATATATATATATATATATATATATATATATATATATATATATATATATATATATATATATATATATATATATATATCCGTTTAGGGCATATTGTGATAAATCAACCGAAATATATCGAATAAGACGAAATAGAATAAAATCAAAATTGAAGTAAGATTGTTTAAAAAAAAAATACAAAAACAAGCAGGATATGAAAGGTAAATAAATACTGACGAATAAAAAATAAGTTACCAGAAAATAATTGGATTTGTCTCATACCTCGTAAAATGTGATGTCCGGGTTTCCTGTCTTTTTGGCAAGATTTTCCCCAAACCACTGAAATATTCTTGTTCCAGGATTCCAACCAAATCCGGATAATAAATTCGGAAGCAAACTGAGGTAGCCATAAGAGTGATCTATAATAATAATAATAATAATAATAATAATAATAATAATAATAATAATAATAATAATAATAATAATAATAATAATAATAACAACAACAACAACAACAACAACACTGCGTAGAACCAGCATCTTTGCAATAACTTTTAACATTTAAGTTAGTCTTACAATTTAAAACTAACTTGTTTCTGACCAAATAATTTGCAACTAAAAATAAATTATTATGACCAAATAAGGTACAACTAAATACTAACTTGCTTCTGACCAAATAAGGTACAACTAAATACTAACTTGCTTCTGACCAAATAAGGTACAACTAAATACTAACTTGCTTCTGACCAAATAAGGTACAACTAAATATTAGCTTGCTTCTGTTCGAATAATGTCTATTTCTTACGTACAGGAACTGCAGACAATTTTAAATGTGCTGACTCCACACTTAGAAAAGTTAAAAGGAATCGAGGGGTGGGGATCGTGGAATATTTGACATCAATTTTCATCAGAGCATGGCAATTCATTCCACGGGATCTACTTTGCATACAAGAAATGTTGTGTTATAATAGAGTGATAATGGTTGATTTATTTTTATCTTGGTATTTATGTAGGATAAGTCCTTCTATTCCAATCACTTTGGCTTAGAGAACAATAAATCACATGCGGATGTACGTGAAGCCGCGGATTGAAATGCGTGAAAGGAACAGTGTGCCATCATTCACTAAAGAGGATAAAAACATTGGGTATATAATGCGGTGACTTATGATAGCAACCAACAAAACCCCATTTTACTAGTACTTGAGGACACACGGTAATGAGATTATGACGTGACAAATACGAAGCTTGTTGTTTTGTTTAAAGGAAATTACTCGACTTTTACTGTTTGTATATCCGCTGGTCCATTTTCTTATCCGTGCCAGGAATTATAGGTAATTTTCCATTTCTAACAGAAGTCTAGAATTCGGCCACTACTTTCATCTTCTATAGTACAGTCTACTATAGTTTTAGCATAAATCCCTTTTTGTACTCCCTACCGATTTCAATAAAGAAAATATTTGATGTCATAAAATGGCACAGAACATAGTTATTTCATTCAATAATTTATAATTCCTATCCTGACTGTGAATAGGGTGGCACAAACTGGGTCATCGTCTGCGCGTTTCATGCTGAATGAAGTTTTCCATACTAAGACTACGCCATATTGTGTACACTATGAGAGGGATATTTTCCTCATCCGATAGAGTTACGTAGTTCATCTTATTCATTAACTGCCGGATAATTCCATAAATTACCATAAGTTTGAAAGATGACATATATATCCCGTTGCAGGTATGTACATAGAAACCACAATGCTTTTAAACCGACGTGAATGGCAAATTTGTAGTTGTCATTCATTTGTTTTGCTTGCATATATATATATATATATATATATATATATATATATATATATATATATATATATATATATATATAAATATAAAACACGAGTGGTTAAGCAACAACAGTTTAGCTACTTTTTCTTTTATTTTCAATCGGTGAAGAGGTATAAACAAACGAGAGGCATATTCAGACCTTAATCGCATTGAGACTACGCTACCCGAAAATTTCAGAATCAACACATAATTCTATATTTAACTGTATCAAAATTATTTTGCTAGCGCTACCAGAGACATCACTTACTTCTGATATAGACCACAACAATAATCCCGATTGGTACACAAATAATGGTTGTCGTTGTTGTCATTCCAGACACGCCCATACCAAATGATGTTATCGCGGTAAGCCCACAAATCACATCTAAGAACACACAAACGTTTGTATTTCACGAGTGATACGGTTCCCTTGGTAATTCCATCTTGCAGTTGTTGCTCGATTATATTTATTTCTTCTTTACATCGAGGATCCATCATAGTTATTTTAAATAATGTAATCGCTTAATTCATTTGCTCTGTGGTCCGACCTTGATCACATACACGAATTTCTAAGCAATTACATTTTTACTGGAATAATTGGCGTATCATGAATGAAAATATCTTACTGAGAAATATTTCAATTTCTAACAACTATCCATTCAAGGTCCCAACACCATCTTCAAATAGAACTGCGATCATACCACTATTTAACAATGTCTGAAATCGTTCTCTTCATCGCCCACGATCTGTTACACGGACAAGTGAACCCTTGCTAAAGAAAAGACGAAATCTTGTCTTGCTTATGTTAAGGGACTGCTGATATACCATATTCGTTGGTGGATTCAACGGTTAATTCCACTTCGTTGTATAAACAATCCCTGAATGTTTCTTCATCTGTGGTACAGTCAACGATTGGGAGTTAACACATGCGATGATATCAAGCTGGCCTTGAGTTGGTAGTGCTACATCACGGTGGTTCCAACGGTCTGATTGTATTTGGCTCTTAACAAGATTAAAGTTGCGTTTATACGAAGGTCTGTTACCACCATCCTGAAGCATATTTTCTTGGACATGTAGATATCCTTTGTTGGTTTGTCAATAACTTCCTTTATATGTTACGCAACATCGTCACGAAGGTCTGAATCAATTACTTATATCAAATGATAAATTTAATATCAATCTCAAACTCCAAAGACGGTTAAGTATTTGTCCTGATACTTGGTAAATCCTTCAAAATGAATATCATTTCTGTCGACCAATGACACCGATATTATGTATGTGATCGAGTCTTCAAAGGTATTGTCTATAGCGCTACACGTTACTGACAGCCCACAACTATGGACATTATTTATCTTTATTATCATTGGACTCCATTTACTATTTAAACAGGCAACGATGAATAAATATGATCCAGACTTGAGCTCATTTATAATCTGAGGTTTAGTTGTATCAAAACCATCCCTGAGAGTAAACACCTGTCAAGTATTTACTATATGAACAGTTTCTTCCTCTCCTTCAGTGATTATTTTGCTGATGAAGACACCCCTTTAAATTAGTATGCCAATATGGTTTGTGCTACAGGCATGTCTGCGATCTATTCATCCACGAATTGGTGTGTTGCAACATCATCATTATGAGCATAATACTTGATAAACGTATCGGAGAAAACAACGATTTTGCTTCCTCTGATATAATTGATCATTGCCGCATTATTTGCAACAACACCTCTCAGCCTGTAAACAATATCTTGTTTGGGATTTTTTTTTTAAGTTTGCATATTTTGGATTTTTTAAGTTTGCATGTTCGATCTTGAAAAATTACAAGCTCACCCGGACGACGTCAGTAACAACCTGCTTATATCCATATTAAGGCCGCGTCTGTAAATGTTAATAGACGTTTTGTATAATGTCAAGTAAAATTTAATATACAATTAATAAATGTTTGCAGGGTTGGTGTGCACGCAAGACTTAAACAACAAGATGACCGCATATTGGCCAGTCCAACCAAGTTTCCATTGGTATAGTTTAATATAATAACGGTATATAACATTGTCCGCCATGCGTGTTAGTGCCCCTGGTTAAATAATCCACAACGTCACGGATGGCTGAGTAAAACTGTTGTCGAATCTATATGGCTGTAACATCGTAACATCAAGCGATTTAAGAAAAACTTCAATTGAATCATTGCCACTTGACAACATTGGTGCCTTAATTCGTCATTTGCATCTGACAACTGTGTGAAAGACTTATTCAGCAACTTATATTGCATTTGTTGAATTTAATTGGTCCAGGTCATTTAAGTGCGCGTTTAAAAAATAAGTCTGACGCATTCAAACGAAACAGTAATATACTACCCTCTGTAGCAGTACACACGCTCCACTGATATGATACAATAATGCCAACATTAGATTTTTTAAAAAGTCAAAATAATATACGTATCTCTCAGTTCATATTTCGATATTACATACAATGTGAATTGTTTTAAATATTCTCTACCTGCAGATTTATTCCGCTACAGAAAATACTTCACTGTAATGGCGACCAACAGTCCTATTTATGTGGCCTTACAAAAATATTTAGTATAACCACAATCAATAGTATTAGTCTGGGTGAAAACTTTACAAGACAGCCCATTATCATAATCAACAATTGTTTCTACCATGAGTAGGGTGTTGGGATAGGATTTGTCTGTTATTAACATAGGTCACTACTTTATATATCTCGAGACTTTATCGTCTTGAATGGTTACATAGAGATAACCTTTGCATAATGCAAGAGTTCGCAAGCATGTTTACATTTATAATATAATTAAGTCAAAGACAGCGGATAGAAGGCGGTAACCTATCACAAATCTAAAACGCCCATTACCACTGTACTGATCTGGATTTATACATAGAACAATATGCGAGTTTTGTTTCGAGTGGGAAGAAAGGACGAGATTGATACGGTGTTACAATATCTTGAGGCCCTCAGGCCTACATTTTGTTACTACACCGTATTGAAAGAGTTCTTTCCACCGATTCTGAACAAAACACTTTTATAGGGGGTATCGATCGTCCGTCTCCATTCTATTCACGCATTATGTTCGATTTTATAATATATCCCTTTAAAAATTAATTCGGCATTTTTTATGAAAGATATCGTACAACTCTCAGAAAAATATCCGGTTACGTAACCGGAGCAATGCCTAGATATATAAAGAGAAGACACTGTATCATTCTGTCTGCATTGCATATATGTTTTTCCTCTTTAGCTTTCAAAGTTTTAAAATGTTGTATGGGATATATGAATGAATTTAATCTGCAGTCACTGGAAAATGGAGTTTTTCCTTTACTTCTCAAGTGGAACCTAGGTTTTGGACCAATAAGTAACCTTTCGTCTTACACTTTACATAATGAATAGACACTATACTTCCAAGCAACTGTCAGGGCAAATTTCACAGCCTAACAGCAATTAAATTCATTCAATTTTATACAGAAAGTTCATTAATGTACAGTACTTTTAAATTCTCTATTTTGAGATGTTCATTTAATACAATTAGTTATTCATGCATTGAACTTAAAGTGATAATTCACATATAGTTCAATAAATCGAGAATATGGTTGCTTTCAAACACGCGGACAAGATGTTTAACATTCATTTACATTTATCTTAATAACAAAATTATAAACAATGCTCATTTTTGTTTTCTTTACCACTCTTTATTTTTTGCTTATTCATTCAAAGAAATAAAAATGTAAACAAAATACAGTTTCTACAATTTCAAACGTGACAGTTTTACTTTTAAGTGGACTATAATTAAATATTTAAAGATGTAAACGTACTTCCAAGCTGAGAACGCGATGCAGAAATAATTATATGTGCAGTAAGGAATCACAAATTATACTTCTGTATCGAATGCCATATCGGACATGTGATTAAAATCTTATGTGGTTTTAATGAATTAGATTATGTCTATAAACATGGGTACCAGAAAGTTGTTGTTGCAATTTTTGGCACACTAGTTTAATTTGAAATAGTAAAGTCTTTTAGCCGTGTTATATGAGCATATGAATGAAGATAATAATAATAATAATAATAATAATAATAATAATAATAATAATAATAATAATAATAATAATAATAATAATAATAATAATAATAACATTAACTCCTGTTATAGCAAAGCTCGCTATTGTGTTGCCCAAACCTTATTTTATTATGAGCTGCCTTTTATATTGTTTGATTTATAGTAGGTCTCTACCAGTAGCTAACATATCAGTTGAAAAAAAAACTCTCAACTCTTTCGCTTTTATACCAAAGCAGAATTATAAAATTCCAAAGCGCTGTACATTTAAGGTCCGGTTCGAGAGGAGGGGTTTACGGAACCCACCCACCCCGGCTAAAGACGAAAAGTACACACTTACATAACGTTACTTGTCACTTGATATTTGACCTTCGTTTTGTTCATCCCCACGTTTACTGGGTATTAAAAACACTTGGAGTAAAAAGACACACTGATCTTTGCTTTGGTGCCTTTTAGAGGTAAGAAAGAAACCTCTTGAAATTTTGGACTCCTCCACCCACCGCCAAAAAAAAAAACATGACCTGATCCCGCCTTGTATTTGATTCAAAATTCAGGCTCTACTGAAATTTAAGAATTCAATAGCTAATATACCACAACAATAAATCTCTCTCTCTCTCTCTCTCTCTCTCTCTCTCTCTCTCTCTCTCTCTCTCTCTCTCTCTCTCTCTCTCTCTCTCTCTCTCTCTCTCTCTCTCTCTCTCTCTCTCTCTCTCTCTCTCTCTCTCTCTCTCACAAACTACGCAATCCTGACCTCCTGAAAACGAACACGCTACGCCATCCTATAATTTAATTTGTGTTGTTCTCATATTCAAGTAACCTGAGAAATATGATATGAATAAAGCTTCATCATGCTCTGTTGTTCTCTGTTCTCTCACACAGATCACTGTCATTGTGTTTCATTTACTAATAACCGACTGCATATTGAACTTGTACCCACGCAGACAGTGAATGGGAGACCGTGAAACCACTTTTTAGAACTACGTAAATTGTGTGTAGACTATTTAAAAGTTTGAAGTGATTACAATTATGCGTTTAATGCAAACAATAATAAAGCAGTATGGAATCAAATCAAACCAAATGGTAACTACAATATAGCACATGTTGTTCGGATTTTACAACATTCACGGGAATCATCAGGGTGTGGAAAGAAGGTAGTGAACCAAAACGAAAAGTACTCGATCTAGAAGAGATTAAACCTAAACTACGTACTTTAAATGTTCAAGGTAAACAATCAAAATAATATAAAACGGAACATAAAGATGCCTTTGTGGCTATGAAAAATAAAACTTCAAAAGACTTCTCAAAAGAACTTAAGAGGGATATCAGAGGCAGTCCACATACGTACAAACATATTCACTTAACTACATGCATGCGTATAAAGATATACACAAATGCACACAGACACACAGACAGACCGATACACAGACACACAGACTGATACATACATACATACATACATACATACATACATACATACATACATACATACATACATACATACATACATACATACATACATACATACATACATACATACGTACATACATAATTGTGGTTATCTTTATTTAAGACGGAAAACAATGCGAGAAAATACAATGATTTGAAATAAGAACGGATATTTGGGGATCGGAATTGGGATTCCAATTATGTAAAGATGTAAAGTGTCCACTTAGTTAACACGTTATATATATATATATATATATATATATATATATATATATATATATATATATATATATATATATATATATATATATATATATATATATATAATATGATAAGGTAAAATTAGGAGAAGCTGCATATTTCGAAGAAAAAGTGTTTCTTTTGTAAATCATACCGATATCACAATCCGTTCAGGAACGTGGCTGTTTCGTCCGCATGCTAGATGTAACAACAATTTTGGAGATCAAATCGACATCATCTTAAGCAAAACCCAACTAAAGATAACGAAAACGTCAGGTCAATACACCTTTTCAAGAACAGGATGAGCAATGACAAGATTGTATAGATCGTTGACATGCTCATTTTGTTCAACGCCACTTTAATTTAGGATCAAATAAGATGTAACAAGACCTTGAAGATGCAATAGCTGTCATGTTATAGAACGTCACAAATTTTATTTAAGACCAACTAAAAATTATAAGGTTTATTTATTGAACACACTCAATCACACCTCTTCGGTACGATATTCGTTTAGCACCAGTATCCAAAAATACAACTAAACAAGCTAACCGCCATGGTCACCATAACAAAAGCACCATTTTCATTTGGGACCAACTTAGGCTCTAACATTAACGTGTGTAACACGTTTTATGCCATTTCTCTTAGTAGGAGTTGCAAAGCTTATAAATTAGTGTTATCTGAAAGAGTGATGACAAATAGCAGATCATTTCGTAAGATCTGCTAGTTTTTTTTCTTTCAGAACATAGTTTTATATGGCTAAAAGACAGAAACCTGAGCACATCTTCAAGATACAGACCGACTTTTTTCTATTCCATCGACTTTCGGACTGGAGGGTTTAATCTAGTATTACTTACCAATGAAGATCTGCGATAAATCTTGACTGAGGAATTCCCTTATCTCGTCCGCGCTATATCCCACTGCCAACAAGGCGGCGGTCATTGCGCCTGCGCTAGCACCTGCATATCTCTTGATCCGTCGCATCATATCTAATTCTTCCAAGACCTTTAAAATAGGAATGCTGATACAACATATATTACATAAATATTTTTTTGTTTCTTCATTGAGGTCTCTGTTCATGTCTGTGTCTGTTCGTGTCTGTCTGTCTCTGTCCGAGTCTGTCTCTGTCTGTCCTTGTCCGTGTCTGTCTGTCTGTGTCCGTATGTGCCCGTCCGTGTTTCTGGCTAAGCAATCTCTTTATCAAGGAAAACAAACTACTAAGGTAATGAGCAGATATAAGGAACCATTTAACGAGTGGAGTGTAACCATTATATTGTCACAAGTGAATGACAATAAAAACAATCAGTTTGCAGTTCATTTGTGAAATGTATCCTTTAAGGTACTTTTTAAAAATCAGTATATTGTCTTTCCATCGTGTGCCTATACTGTATAGTGATGCACTACTACATAGCTAAAAAAAAATTCCAAAATTTTACAATAATTTTATGACAAATTAATTGTTCTTATAAAGTTTTGGTCATATTCATTACTGTTTTACAGGAAAATAAATTGATGTTTTAGTTTCATTAGACCATTGCTACCGAGGATTCATACAGTGAACATTGTGAAATTCAAAGTAGAAACGTCATATGCAGAACATTGGATCCGACATACTTCAGAGTATGCCATTTTTAAACAGAATAGCTTAATGACTGTTGGATAAAAGTTTTTTTATAACATTGATTTCTGCATTCAAACGCGAATTTACGTGTCCTTGAGAGATACTGCACCCAAATTTCGATTTCCACTTAAATTCAGACTGGAATCCGTTTAAACCTATGGCAGATTTCTGCATCGATTGTAATGTGGGTTAAAGGCTGTACATAAACAATTTTATTGCTTTACTGAATCAAGAGCCAGTCTTAAGCATAGGTATTTTCGTTGGTAGTGGAGCATAACAGGTATACAATCCTGTATGTGTACAGAATAGCTACAGGTCATGTAGGTTCAGTCGTTGACAATATACATGATTGATGTGGAATACTGATTATGAAAAGGTTAATACATAGAGTCTACTTTTTATTGCTAGGAGTTCGTTTTAGACATTTTTTCCTATCGCCTGATTGATCAATATAATTGCTAACTAGAGGATCTACTGTCTACACACAGTTTAATATATGTATTTCCTGAGAGAGAGAGAGAGAGAGAGAGAGAGAGAGAGAGAGAGAGAGAGAGAGAGAGAGAGAGAGAGAGAGAGAGAGAGAGAGTATGGAAATAGTTTTGATAGCATACATACCACCAATATATTTCAATATCTAAATAAGAAATATATAATAAATATAAAGCTTAGACTCCTTATCAAAGCAAGCACTAATATTACGGTATTTGACCCGACCACAGCACCTCTTAAAGTTACAATATTGTTCTAAATATACTATAAAAAATGGTTAAAATGTTTCTGTCTGAAAGATGATTTGATTTTAAAGCCCAATTGCATTCGCTTCTGATTTTCCGTCACTTGCTGCATTTTTTCTAACATTGTGTTCCAATCTAAATACAGATGAACAACCACAAGTCCATGTCCACTGTGACTTCTACCCTTGAACAAATCCACCAAATCGAAAACTGGTGGAAGGAATTGATGTTATAATGGATATATTCTTGTGCAGTAAGAACAAAACACGAAATAAATAGCTAGTGACTTATCCATTATTTCATCGGATCTAAAAATGAAGTTCTTTTTTTTGCATGTTTTCAATCTTTCTTTTTTCTTTTCTGATTTTGAACAGTAGAAAAAGGGTCACCATTCCGCTCACAAAGACCATTGACCTGAAACATAATGGTCCATACAAAATGTCTGTGTATTCATATAGTAAATTAAAATTAGAGGACACAGCGGTTGATTTATTTACATGATAACTTTGATACGAAGAACGAGTTTGTGCATATCTGTACAAATATGTTTTTAAAAGCGAGGAATATAGCAGAAAGATAAATAATTCCAGTCCATTCTAATATGGTCTAATGGGGTGAGTGAGTGATGGAATCTGTGTTTATATGACCTTAATAATATAAAATCTTTTATTGTAATTGAGGACATTGAACCTATAACACATACGACGGCGCCAAAAAGGCGTGCGTGTGTAACTGTTCAATCACGTATGAGAAAATTATACATCTATTTTCCATAGCACCAAATTTAGGTCCAAACGTACGACATTCGACAGTCATGCTTATGTGAGACTTAAAATTAATTCAAGTACATTGTCAGATCCTTTACTTAAGTGTAAGTCAAGACTCAGTTTTTCACGATGATGCCATGTCTAATGGATGAATAAGGATTAAATGTTTAACAATAGCATATTTGTCGAAAAGCCAGAAGCTGGTCCAAGACTTATCTGCATGTGTTCATAATTCTATAAGAATGAATGTATTTGCAATCAAATATGCAAACGCTATGCAAACAGAAAGAATGGGCCGACCTTTATTGCTCCACAGAAGGCTAGCCCCTTGTTACCACCTCCTTCAAACACTAGATTTTCGAAAGGAAACGGGTACTTCCGTATTTCAGCTAACATATCAGCGTCAACATCGTCACCGGAAGAGAATTTACTTGTTGCTCCATTTTTAATGCTGGTGTCATCATAATCATCCAGCTCTGAAATTGGTACAAGTGATATAATATATATATATATATATATATATATATATATATATATATATATATATATATATATATATATATATATATATATATATATATATATATATATATATATATATGTGTGTGTGTGGGGGGGGCTTATTCTTTTCTTGAAACTGATGTCAGCCATGTACACCTCCCATAGTTACTCTGTAGTATGTAGATAGTGAAATACCAATAATGTGCTAAAAAAAAGGCAGCACCCCATAGCAATTAACACGTGGGTTCAAGGAAAGTAGAATATCTCAAAAATGTCTTGGATGACAACTATTTTCAATTCCATCAGCCTGTTCAGCACACAATGTTTTGCAAAAATATTGCCTAGGAAAAGGGCTTGTGTTTGCACTGTTAGCTTCTCATGGTGTCAAAATGCTATGAACTTCCATTGACTTCTCTGGTCACGAGAATAATATTCTAATGCTTTGTTTTAATATAGCTATCCAAAAATATGGATCTTTCTGACCTCACTCATGTATTTTATTTTTATTATTTGTTTTATATTAGGTTGTTGCATTTGGCATTAAATTTGTGCGTAAATACTGTCTCTTGGAGCTTCAAGCTCTTTTCTTTACTGATCCTCATTGTAGGCATGTGAATATGTGTGCTAACTAGGAAAAGAGGGCCTATTTCCATCGAAGAATGAAGGAAAGGTTGTGATGAGGAGTGGCACCTGGAATCAGTACACAATTAATAAAATCCGGTTCAGTACCCACGAATGTAATCCCAGTCTATTTTTAGATCACTTTTTCCTGTCTGAAATTGGTGTTGATACTAGAATTAGATTTTGGCATTCTTGGTAAGGATTTAAAGGCAATTGTTTCTTTAAAATGTGAGCTTATGGTGTGGTTGTCTGTGTGCATTTCGGCGACAGTGCACATTGAGTAATAAGGTCATGGTGATGATCCGGAAGTGAAATCTGTGTTCCGTTGCCTGGTGTTTTGTTTACAATTCAGCCTCTCAAAAAAAATGCAGGTCAACCCTTGACAAGAACTAAACCGTAAAGTCATCTTTGAAGGTGTGTTTGATTAACATATGATTTGCATTGATTGTCACACAGTGGAAAGTTCAGTACTGAGAAACAATTGTAGAGAGAATATAGTAAAATTAATTGTGTTCTATGGCTGGTCAGTAAAGCATGTGAAAAAAATTTAAACTGACATAAAACTTTATTATTATTGATATGCACATGAAATTTTAATATGTTATATATATTGGCTTAGAAAATATAAAAATGAAATTAAAAGTAAAAAATAATTTTAATTTTAAAAATTTAAATGAAATTTAAAAAACAATAAAAAAAAATGTTTCCACCAAGTATACACATATATAATATTTATTGGGAATGATATCAAATGATATCAGCATATATATATATATAAATATATATATATATATATATATATATATATATATATATATATATATATATATATATATATATATATATACTCCTACACCATATACAAGCTCAAAATATAAATATTTGTCAAATTTTTTCAGAGAAAATATCTTTGTTAGTGAAAATAAGACCCTCATTTAAAATACATGAAGAAAAAATTCAATTTTGCTTTGTACCTTTAGGTCATTGAAACTATTTATTTGGGGTCCAAATAGTTAATTTATGTGTTTATGATGGGGTGACTTCCCGAGTAACACTTTTCTGCTTGCATAGATATCAGTAATTGTTTGTTAACATAGTTATAGGGTATTTAGTGAGAGGACAGAGATGAAGACTTTATACTAGAACCTGTTCAAGTTCTCTACAAAATCATATTATGCTGTCAGAGAATGAAATACAGGTCAGAGGGGTAAAATATACTTTACCCAGGTATATTTACCATTGCATGTAAACAAAATAGCAAAATGATGTAAGTTGAACACAGAATGCATTCCATTTTATTGTTCAGTTTCTTTAAGATGTTGATTGATGTAGTGCGGCATTGTGGTCCAGATGATATTATGGGAATTCTAATGATCCATTTTGCTTTATGCATTTTTAATGACTAATAATGTTTGTTATCTGACACTTTAAAGATTACATAAGTAATATTCAAACAGATTATTTGAATTGAACTTTCTGCAACTGATCCTAACATGGTTATATATCTGACATGAACAAATATGCATATATTTTGGAAAGTTTGGAGTCAAAAGTTGACATTGTTAGGCTGACATAGTACCTACAGTGAATCTGTAAGGCTCAGTTTTGACTGTGTGCACTTAAAATATCCCAAGATGTTATTTTCATCATGAATATGCCTCTGTATTGTAACACATGTCAATTTAGTACTTTGACAGAGGGCGTTCTTGCAGCATCAGCTGATATCTGATTCCATTGAATCATTGAATCATTGAACTTAATAACATGGTAGCCAAGACTCTTACAAATAGACTAAAAATGTTCAAATTATTGAATCATGTTTGCACATGTGATTTTTAACAAGTGCATTGCATATGTTCCACACATGCAAATATCCATCCTTGTTTACAAGTTATCGGGATGAAAATTTCACATTTAGTTGATGATATAGGATCTATTGGTACCTATAGTTGATCTGTGTGGCCACATCTCGCGGTATTCACTTGCAATATCTAAAATTGTTTTTACTTCATGAATAGGATTGCATATAGTAATAAATTTTAATTTGGTACATTGTAACTTGACTTTCCAGTATAATGGTATTTATCAATGTTTTCACCAATGACCAAACCTCACCGTTCCAACATTGCCTTAAACTTTATGATTCATACTGTCTGATTAGGTATTTAACCTGTAAATGGCTAAATATGCTTGTAGAAACTTCATCTATTTTAGGATGCATATATCACTTTAATACATGCCCAGTGCTTCACATCTTGAGTGTCACTCTGTCAAGTTTACCTTTTTTACCCATATTTGCAAGCTGAATGTTATTTTGAAATCACCGTATCTAACACATTATAACTTCATTTGCCTACATCTTCCTTTTCTTAGAATTAAGTGAAACATGTTATATATTTTCAGGTCTAGTCTGGTATCTGGAACAAAGTATTAGAGTTGGATCAATTTGGAAGCTCTCCAGTAGTCAAATGGTGATAGCAAGGTCTCATAAGGACATGTGCAGTGTGCTGCTATAAGTGACCAAGACGAGTTCATATCAGTACACTCATATACAGCATCTCAAAGACATGGCTTAGATCTTCATGAGAGAAATTCTCATCATTGTTCAGTAAGGTGGAGCCTCCATGAAACTGTATTTTTGTATTGCATTGTTGACTTTTCTAGTTATCGACATTAAAATGGAATGCATATTTGCTATAAAACATGGTAGTGGTCCCATCAAAACTTTAAATTTGAGTGGGCTATTAGTTATACAAACAACTGCCCCAAGTACCTGAAACAATAAATGTGGAACATAGCACCTGTCATTGTTTCTTAAGTATGTACACCTATATGCAGCTGGATAGGCATATTGCAATTTGCTGTCCAAATCACTGTGAGCTGTCATGCTTCAGTACCCCTGGAAATAGTATTATCAGTTGCACAGACCCAAAATACCATTGTTTGAAACACCATTCATTAATCAATTTTGCTGCCTTAAATTTGTCAAACTGAATGTTATAACTTGTATGAAAATTTAATTTTTTAAAACTAAAAAGTTTTTAAAATTTAAATATTTTTTAAAATTCCTTTAAAATTTAATATATTAATATGTTTAATTTCAAGCACATTTTCAGACAGGCCTTATCAAGTATTACAATTAGGTTTTTACTGCATTGAAAAAATCTTATAATTAAGGAAGATATAGCAAATTTAGTTTTGGTTTCTTAACAATTGGACCTCAAATTGCACCCTATAGAAAACCAGCACTACACACTTTCTGACAGATGTCACATGTCTTGCTTGCAAGGATATTTCAAAAGACTTTATGTATGAAGTTGAAACAGTAGTGGGATGCTAAATAAAATGCAAATATAATAGTTTGACAAAAACATTGTCCCTTTCAGGAATCAGTACACAATTAATAAAATCCGGTTCAGTACCCACGAATGTAGTCCCAGTCTATTTTTAGATCACTTTTTCCTGTCTGAAATTGGTGGTGATACTAGAGTTAGATTTTGTCATTCTTGGTAAGGATTTAAAGGCAATTGTTTATTCTATAAAATGTGAGCGTATGGTGTGGTTGTCTGTGTGTATTTCGGCGACAGTGCACATTGAGTAATAAGGTCATGGTGATGATCCGGAAGTGAAATCTGTGTTCCGTTGCCTGGTGTTTTGTTTACAATTCAGCCTCTCAAAAAAATGCAGGTCAACCCTTGACAAGAACTAAACGGTAAAGTCATCTTTGAAGGTGTTTTAGATTAACATTTGATTTGTATTGATTGTCACACAGTGGAAAGTTCAGTACTGAGAAACAAATGTAGAGAGAATATAATAAAATCAATTGTGTTCTATGGCCACCTTTAATAAGTATAAGTAGATAATATATAGTCTAGCCATCATGTTTTAAACTATGTTGAAACGTTTCGCACTAATGCGGCAGTCAAACGTTCGAAGAAAGAAATAGTACAGAATAGTAATCATTAAAAACAACATGGAGAAAAGATTTGTGTGTGTTTGATTTGTATTTTTAATGTAACCTTAAAAAAAGTTCAGTCATATCCCAACAATGTCTGCAATGTGGCAGTTTATAGTGATTTCTAGCGCTGGGGCATAATGCCGCAGACATGTAGCATGATGCTCCACCCAGTCACATTATCCTGACACCAGGCAGACCAGTCCTAACACTAACCTCTTAATTCTGAGCGCTAAACGAGGCAGCTGTTAGTGCCATATTTGTAAAATCTTTGGTATGACTCGGCCGGGAATCGAGCCCACGACCTCTCGCACTGAAAATAGTGTGAATGACTTTGCTATTAAAAGTTAAATGCGATGTGGCAATAATAAATAAATATGAAAAAATTACGTATTGTGTCAGACAACAAGACTGATCAACCTGGCCGTATGACTTGAATTATGTGGGACCTGAAACATTCTACTTCTTGCATTTGGTGCTTATCTTCATGTATGCCAAAGATGTATCAATATTATAAAGTCTCTTTATTTTAATAATTCTTTCATTCCGTAATGAATTAAAATTCAAGAACGACTTTTAGGCCAGATGTGACAACTTTTCCCATTCACATTTCAACGTCAGCTGCTAAAAAATTTATTGACATAAACAACTCATTTGCCCCAGAAAACACAACCATGATAAAGTTACTGTGCTACATATTTAAGCCATTTAGAATATATTTTGTGTTTATTCTTGTTGGTAACTGTTTGCTTCAATTCGTAAAATACTGTGAGGTCTTTGCAAATCAGGATACATCCTTGTGGTCAGACCACTTTGTTTTAGAAACCTATGCGTTCCAGTTGCAAAGTATCTCTAGCGTCTTTATTTATCTCCCCCTTCTCCGTCATGGCGTATAACTGACACATGAAGGTTTGTATCTTTCCATCTAGAGGTTGACAAATTATTAAACGAAATATTAGATTCCATTCCATTAGCTCAGAAACAAACTGAAGAGATAAACAATAATTTTTACTTCTGTATATACGAAGTTTCAAAAATTTATATAACATATAAAATTCTTTATTGGGTACCTGAAGTCTATGAACAACTTGATGGAACTGTTGTTATTGTTGTAGGGTTTAACTTCACTCTTTTAACGCAAGATAGGCTATACATGGCGGCCAGTATAAATGGTGGAAAAAGAACCCGGATAAACCCGGAAAGAACAGCCGACCCACGTGACGCTACTGCAAGCTTTCTTACGTACCCACATTGGCCCAGCCCAAACTAAAAAGAGCTAATTGGTTAAGAAGCATATGCATTGAAATAGGAGTATGTTATTGCCGTGTTACTCAGTAAAATTTCAGAAGCTGTGATCATGCCTATTGTTTCTTGTTATCATATACTAATGCATCATAGCGGTATTGACATATTTCCTTTCAACATAGGAACATAATGTCCTCTGTACTGTGTGCATATTAATTTCGTATATGATAGATACTGATATTGTGAACGCAAGTTAACAAGCCATTCAAAACCATTCTTGAATAATGAACATGTTATCTATATAGGCATCACTCAAGCTGAAAATAGTGTGTGTGTGTGTGTGTGTGTGTGTGTGTGTGTGATTTGGATTTTTATCGTAGCTTTAAAAAAAACAAAAAACATTTCAGTCATATCTCTACGATGTCTGCAGTATAGCAGTTAATATTGATGTCTAGCACTGGACATCATACCGCATACATGTAGTATGATGTCCCACCTAGTCACATTATCCTGCCATCAGGCCGAGCAGTCCTAACACTAACCTCTTAATGCTGAATGCCAAGCAAGGCAAAATGGGGGGGGGGTCAATTAGATACGGTAGGTTAAAAGTACATGTAAGCCAACAAATAGCTTGTTGAGACAGTTTATAAATGGGGCATACTTTACTTAAACTTGTGTGATATGGTTCTTCTAACCCACAGGAAATATTTAGTAAATAAATAAATAAATAAATAAATAAATAAATAAATAAATAAATAAATAAATAAATAAATAAGAGATAATACATATAAGGAAAATTAATTTAAACAATGTATTAATATAGTCTGGTCTCCAATTTTGCATGCATCTAATTTTTTCAAGATTTTTCAAGATTTGCTTATTATCCCGAACAATTTAAAGTGCTCTATCCCACATTAAAGCAATCATCTTACATTATAAACTCATGGTTATGGGAGCGTCATTTAATTAATGTATGCTGTTTGCAATATTTATGACAAACATTCGCGTTCACAGCAGTACATTGCTCCACTGATAAAGGCGTCTCAGCTCAAGTACAATCCGAACTGCATTATTGTTTCATGCAAATTTGGTTCATGTCAGCATTGGGAGCTGAATTATCACTCTCCTCACGAATTTAACGCATTCACCTAGGAACCACTGACACTTCGCCTTGAAAGGTGTTTCGTCACTTTGAGACGTGTTCTGCATTCGTTCAACAGAGACTGGAGAAATCTAACTCCATTTACTGAAGAAATACTAATCACTTTTTTACAATCTCCACTTTCATAAAAATATGGCTTATTATTCTGATAATGAAAACGCACAATTCTCCCGCCTCAAAACGAAAGATAACTCCGTACACTACTCACCAAGTGAGGATTAATTGAAATATAGGACAACGTTTTTCAGCAAGCATTGTAACATTACCTAAGCTTGACGTTCTTCCTAAAAGTTTATCTGACAATTTTTCATTTTGCACTCTTCGAGAGCCCCATATAGTAAAACCTTTTAGTAAAGATGCAGATGCAAGGCATTCAAACCCGGTTTTCATACATATTTATTTATTTATCAAATTATTAATTGATTAGACTCTTAATACTTAAGTATTTGTTTCACAATTGAAAAGGGGGATAAATAATTTCCAAGTATAAGATACACCAATCAATTAAAATATCAGTTCCTTATGAATAATGATGTGTGATATATGAAGAAATATCAAGTGAAAAATGCTGCATACAACCCGGATTGCTTACTAATGTGTTTCCGTGTACAAGGCAATGGACTAAGTTAGCACCGGCACTCAACATTTGTGCAAGCTGATATGCCGTTTTGTTGTTAAACAACTAACAGCCTAATAATTAAATATATATCTTGCTGATCAGGTTAAACTGCTTGTGTACAACATTATATACGTATATTGCCCTATCTTTTGATTTATGTAGTTTTTATATCTGGATCTACCAATAATTGGTAATTTGATCGCCTACACTGACAGGAATTTCTGCAAATATTGATGAGCCTATTTGAAGTATGTAAAGTTTGCAGCACATACACATCGGTCTGGACAACTTCTAACCCAGTAACAAAGGCATCAGGCAAATCTGTATGCAGCTGTCACAGGATAAAAAAGTAAATATAGTTGATTGGGCAAACTTGCCATCTAAATCTACCAATGCAGTACGTCTTTATTACAATTTTTTTGTACCTTAGGACTGTTTTTATTTCTTTACAAAAAAGGTTGAAGTGAATATTTCACGTTTCAAATTACATTCTGACGGTTTAAAAGCTGATTCGCAGTCAGAATGAAAACAAGTATCTTTATATATCTTTAAGTTACGAATAAAACGTACGAGGAAGTCGAAGTACCGACGAGGCATAAATGAAAGATACCTCGCAAGGTGAAATGAATCTATTTTGCATAATTAATATGATTACTCGTGCACGATGTCATATATTCACAGATTGCGTTGCAAATTGCTTTATCATGTTGCTTTACCAGTGATAGCGTGGCTAATGATGAAGATATTACCCTTGCTAAAACCGCCTGCTTAGGTAATGTCACCAGGGTTACGTTAATTCTGACAGCGATACTGTCACAATTTTGTCTTATCTGGTAACGAGAGTTATCTGTTCTGACCACGATTCTGTTATATCTGTGATACCAACAATTGCGTGTGAAATAAGTAATTACATGGAAGCATCCGTACATGTATAAGTTGTTTTACTAAAATAATGTCCAACGTCTTCGAAATGGACAAGCACACACGCTAAAACCTAACAGTAGCAATGAGTAGTCCTAGTTTCTATGAAAAGTTATAAATCGAGAGAGAGAGAGAGAGAGAGAGAGAGAGAGAGAGAGAGAGAGAGAGAGAGAGAGAGAGAGAGAGAGAGAGAGAGAGTCCAGTGCAAATATATTTAGTAGTTTAGAATAAGTGCCCAACATATAAACAAAATATATTGACTGGTTGCCCATAGCGTAACGACAATTGTCCATATTATGAAGGTAATTGTCCATATTACATATATAATTGTCCAACGTAATATTCTAATCGAAGGTAGCTTGACGATAAAATTTAATTGATTTGCATGTAGTCAAAATGAGCACAGATATTAAATTAAACAAACTTAAAAAGACGATAAGAATATTTAAAAATTGTATAAACCAGATAAAGGTTTCAAACAACGAAAAAAACATTATTGTTTTTCAGTTACTCTCACGAAAACTTAAACTTCATCTATTGTGCATGAATATGCATTATTCTTAATTTTACAAAGATATTTACTTGTAACGTCAACTCAACTGTTGTTCTCACCTTCTTCTTCTACCTTTCTCCGCACGAAGGAATCTTGTGCATTGTGTACATGATTCCGCATTTCATCTTTCCGGCTTTTTGAGGCTTGGTCAGAGCTCGTACCTATCATGTTACCCATATTTATTTTGTCTGGAAAACACACGGAGATAAAGTTCAATAATTGAAGATAATAATGGCAATGATTATTTGGTAATCAGGGCAACCACACGAACTTCACATATAATCCACAACGACCACTAAGAAATCGACACACATGCACAAATTAACGAAATTAGTTTCATGTCTAAATACGTACTAATAATTTCTCTAGGATTCCAAAAACATGTTAAATGGTTTTGTTTCTTCAGTAAATTACACATTTTAATATACATGGTGTCTGACGAGTTTCATTTACTTAGTCGGCAGTGGTGTCGGTCCGTCCTAAATATATTTCATATATTTAGTAAAACAAAAAGCAAACACATTTATCCTTAAAAGTACAAATGCTGTAAACAAAAGATAATCATTACAACTTCCAATCCCACCATAAATCCGCTTATTGAAATATCCTCAACTGCGGGTTGCGTTCGCAGGTGTGAACACTAATCCACTTGGGTCGTTATTGGTTATAATAATGACAAATTCTATATGCCCATCGTACGAAATGTATAAAAAGATCAGTTGAAAGACACGGATGTTTTCTGGAGTATGTAAACAACAATTGTATTTCAGTGAAGGACTTGGCGTACTCAAATGTCTTCGATAGTCTTATTGTTACGTTTTCACAACCGAATTAAAAATGTTAATAAACGTTGTATATCTCAATACCTTGAAATGCGTTTCAGGACACAACAATAAAACGCACTTAAAAAGACCAAACACCATATTTTACGAGAAGTACTTGAAAAGATCTGAATATTTTGTTATAAAGTGTGTGTCTGTTTAAACCTGTCAATAAATTTAAAGCCGATTGATAAATACATAAAAATTATATCCAATAGTATGGAGATGCACGTGATGCACGCCAGACACCTGAAACTATAAGACAGTGGCCTATAAATATCGGTAAAGAACAACTCTGCTGCAGTGCAAAGTGCATATTATGAAATCCTTTCGGATCTTTTTTGTTTGATATCTTTCCGACTTGGATAACGTTTACGGTTGGAATTATCAATATCCTACCATTCTGAGATGATTTCGTTCCTTACTGTATGGTCGCGAATTGATGGAAGATGGCCCACATCATTGAAGAACGTTATCAGCGATTGTTGAGCGGGAACAGGCTTCTATGATGGTGGCACTTCAGGAAGATGCACCATACACAATGGTGGATACTTCTATTATCACCAGCTTTAATATTTTTGAATTTATTAAAATAACGACGAATCAATGAAGCTCAAAATTGTTAATGAAAGGTTGGGCACACATTTTTTGACGGCTGACCAAAATTAAACTCTGATTGGAATTGTCAAAATATGAAAAGTGCGACCATGGAGTTTTTATGAATATTACGTTTCAATACAAAAAACATGACTGTCCTTGTGCCTGCGTCAAACTCTACTAATTTCACTGGACAATGTAAGCCTCTAAAGTGTTGCTAAAAGATGGAACATAACTGAACCTGTATCTGACCAACAAATCGATTCCATGACAACGTACTAGCGAACAAATCAGTTGTTATGACGGACTTCCGGAAAGAGCATAGGAACCAAGCTCCGACACATTATCCATACTGCCTTCATTTAGTTCTAAGTGGTGTAATGGTTGTATGCCGTTAACAAAGAGACGCTGGAAGGCAGACAATTTATAGGCTCCATTGCGATTGTAAGTTTAGTTCCCGAGTGCTTGAAAAGGGGGATACCAAAATGTGAGTACAAAACGGCATTTAGAAATTAGATAATCAGACTGAGAAAGTTTGCAGATGTACATAGGTAGCACATTTTAGAGGATATACGGTTCAATGGATAAAGAACTTCGATTTACAAAGAACTAATATTCAGAGCTTGGCAAATACCCCTCGCGTATGTCATACATATGGGTTTCTTTTATTAAAAAAAATGTATTAATTAAATAGTTTCCATACTTGTGTTCTGCGAATCATACACGGCAATGAAGACTTAATACAAAACTAGAAATATCACAGGGTTTAGCTGGTGACATTTGCCCATTAAAAATGTGCTTGAGTTATATAATAGCTTACTAGGAGATTGGATGGATGGATGTATAGTGATTATTTATTATAAGAGAAAGAGCCCCACTCACAGTTTCTATTTCTTTCTAATTTGAAACAAGCAAACTACATGTACAATTTTATCGTTAATACAGGTTATGTAGACTCTACAGGTATTTTTTCTCGGGGTAATCTGTAAGCTCGAAAAATACTTCACGCTGACACTTATGAACTAGATACAAATCAGGAGCCGTTTAAAAAGAGATCATTTGGAATATAACACATGATGTATAATAGATTTTATGGGACATAAAAATGTAATGCATTTACACATTTCATTTAAATTCCACTGAGACGTGCACGCACGTGAATGATGTAACATGAAAGAGGAAAATCTAATATCTTGTGAAATAATTGTAAAAATATTTTCAATATGATAACGGATATAATAGCGCAGAGAATGCTGTGAAAACAGTCCCACCCTACAACTAGTAACTCACTATGAAAGCGATTAATATGGTGACCAAAGCAATACTCTGCCCCTAGGGTTAATTTTATATGTCGGGAATTTGTTGATCTTCTTGAGCATATAGTGCAGCTATAACTGTTCAAATAAATATTGGTGATGAAAATGCATTGCCAGTAGAGGTTCTATTGGAATTCAAATTCAGTCTCACATGGGTGTAGTTCTAACAATTGTGACAACTGATGCAGACGGTAGCATGTGCTGGGCAGTTTTAAAGATTTGTGCTATATATTTTTTATTTTCCATATTCTAATTCACACTAGAAAACATTCATTGCTTACTAATTTCTCATTAATCAACAACTAACGGCACTGAATGAAATGCAAACATACAGTTGTCATGGTTACACATACCTTTCCCGTGAATATTGATTAGACAACTAATTTATTTTCCATAGAACTTAATGCAGATATATACAAGAATTACTTCATTAGATAGTCTAACAAGCCATACGTTTCAGTTCATTTAATTTTCTATTTATACAGCTTCGAAAATAGGTGTTTCGTATAATTTTCTAGTGGATTGTTTCTATCTCTTGCTGTAAAAGTATCTGTTGTAAGAAACAATAAGTGTGTTCCCGTCATAGAAATATGTGTACTAAGATGCATATGCAAGTATATGTAAACGGAAATGCAGATGGGTTTTGTTGTTTTATATTTTTTGTTTTATATTTTACTAGTCAGTCGTGCTACAAAATATAAATCACAAAGATATCTTAACACTATCTAAGATTAGGAATGTCTTATTGTCGATAGCCAGGATAACGAATAGGAAAAAGCTGGGAAAGCATTTTTCTTTCAAAATCAATCCCTATGCAAAGTACGAAACAGTAGAGATATAAAAAGGCATGAACGTAAGTTCTATTTTTCGTTTTCTTTTTTATATCGTCATGTAGAATTTCTCCAATGCATTAACTTTTAAGCAGTTTGAAAATTAGATTACCGTGCCTCCTTGGTTCTTGCTTGTACGATATACAGTGGCAGATTTAGACAAAGCGAGACCTTATGCTATGGCAAGCTATAGAAGCCATATTTGGTATAAAATAAATTTGATGGGCTCCTTCAGACTGAGTTCAGACTTTGGGGCCCCAAGATGTAGCTTTTTTAGCCTATGCCTAAATCCGGTACTGACTATATACCAGTGTGAAGCAACCTTAATTACGGAAAATTAGAATTCTGAGGATACAACAAAAATAAATTTGTTAAACAGAGCATTAAGTGAAAGAAAAAAAATATAAAGACTGTTTCTTTCAAATCATTTGTGATACAATTTATAAACGAAATGAAAATGCAGATTTGATTTCTTCTCTACTCTAGTGCACGAAAGTTAGCAAAACTTTCATGATTTGACTTTTGGTCTCTGTGAACATGATCTGTTCCATCCCTGTTCACACTGTATTTAATAGTGATATCTCATGAATAATTGTAGCAAGTTTCACTTTCCTGTCTTGTAGCATAACATTCGTATTCGTTGTTTTGTTGAGAAAATGCAACAAACAAATTTAATACAGCTCATTTTTCATCATATGGAGGCTGGACTTGTGACCTTACCTTAAGTGAATAGTGTTTTATACTTGCGACTAAAATGTTTCAGCTGTACAACCAATTGTAAATAATAAAATAATAATTCCTATTTGGCACTTATGTTATTGCTCTTTAGTTTTCATGTACTACTGAGAGAAGTAGAGGTATATGGTTCGTTGTTATTCTTATAGGATTTAACGTCATTTTTCAGCACAATATAGGCTATACATGGTGGCCAAAATAACTGGTGGAGGAAGAACCTTGGAAAACTCCGAGAAGAATCACCGACCCACGAGAAGCTACTGGCAGCCCTTCTCAAGTACACACGTTAGCCGTGCCTGAAACTCGAACCCACGCAGATAATGTCAGTGATCCGGAACGGTGAGTTTTTTAGACAACTTGGCCACTCGGAGCGCCGGTATACGGTGAGGTTGTTTACATTAACATTTTGCAGAGTTGAGATAATGTTGCTATACATCGATGCTATTTTCATGTACTTTGACTGAAAATTCTTGATAGGTGGTAATTAGTGATAGTATTTATTATCGAAAGCAGAAAACTATCAAAATGGTCGCTCTCATGTGCGCTCAAAACGTGCCTAAACTAGTCCGATGCACACTAACTTTAGCAATTATTACAATAGTAGACAGTACTAGCACAGGAGTCTGCAGTTTTATCAATAAAGCACGACGAAATTGTTGACTACATGAAATTACCTTAACGGTATTATACAATAATTATAGTATACTACCGTTACGGTGATTTCATGTAGTCAAAAATTTCGTCGTGCTTTATTGATACAACTGCAGACTCCTGTGGTACTAGCTTCTGAATGTACAATAGATGAATGATAAAATATATAAAATGCTTAGGTCTGGGTTTTTCTTAAATAACAACGTAAACATTAACTTCAAATTTTGGGCTAATCAATACAAAATACTTTTGTTTTTATAGAGTTGCGTTATGTATAGACGATTTGCTGCATCGAAAAAACAATACATAAAATATGTAATATAAATAAAAAAATACTATGTATATTAATTTTAATGTTTCTTTGTTAGCTTTTAAAAATTTTCTTACTTTGCATGCAATTGTAATTTAACTTGTATGCTGGACTTGTCCTTGTCCATTTCTGTTTGACCTGATTTAGATTTATATTTTTTTTAAAATTATTTGATGTCAACAATTTTTACATAATTATTCTTTATGTTTATGGGCTTAATATCAATATCTTTATTAATAGAAGAAGTAAATATATTTATTTGGGTCAGGGTTTTGGACATTCCTAACGGAATTTTGCAGGTTATGATATTGATTTTGTAAACATCAGGATCAAAGGTTAATTTCCATTAGATAACGTTCTGAGGTTAAGTATAGAATGAAATATCTTGTAACTGTGAGGACTTGGTCATTCGTTCTTTAACATCTAGCACTTTAAATTTGTATATGTTGTGACCGGGAGTTTAGGGCTAAAATCTTTTTTTTTTAAATTATTTAATTCAAGTGATTATTTTCATTGGAAATACAAATGTGGTCCGATAAAATTACTGGATAGAGACATTCAATGAAATTTATACTGAATTCAAACCCGGGAATATAGTATCGTGATTCAACAAAAGAATGTGGACACATCAAACCTTCAATAACTACAACAGCCACATCATTGAATTTAGTATTGGGATGCTTTTTTAGTCTTTGCTGAATTTTATTCAAAATTTTCAAATACTAGATCTTGTGTCTGTAATTATTGAACTACTTTGGGAATTAATTCTCTATACCATAAGTTCTTTTTCTCATTTTCACTTTGTATTCAAGGGAAAAAATTATTAGTTAAATTCTACAAAACATTTTGACTATCATTCTTTTCTGTTACTTATTTTAAAGGCATAGACTAGTTAAAGTTTCTATGCATTTCAGATGATGGATTTTGCTTCACTATTTATTGCATTAAATTAAAATTAATGGATCTTGAGTCTTTGTATATGTTGACAAGTTCTATATATTAATCTTAGCTGTTGTTATACCGGATCATTTGTAATTATTGCTAAAGTTACATGCTTTGATGGCATCCATTTAGAAACGACATCATTTGTGTTATATCCGTTGATGATCTTTGTGAGCATAAGAAAGCTATCAGATTCTCACATCATTAATTTATATTAGAAATATACATGTCATTCACGTAATTGTTTTAAGCCATGTCGATAGATCGAATCCAATTTATAACCATCTTGTTGCAGTTCCTTTTATTAATTTTTTCTTGTATTATCTTTGTAATTATATATAGCTAAGCATAATGTAACGTCAGGACAGTAATTACGTTTTTGTGTTTTGTCTCTGTCTATTTTATGTAATCATTCTATATAAGATTGTGTCCTTCAAAAGAATCGGTAAACTCCAAATTCATTTCGGCTGCTTCAGCACCAGTTTTTCAAAGTTACTTGTCAGGTTTTTAATGTGTACGATATTTCATGAGCAACTCAATATTTTAAAAACTAATAATATTTTAATTAAATATTTGTACTCTCTTCCTCCATACATTTTGGTTGGTATATTGCATAAAAGGAAGACTAAATTTGTATGATGAATTGTTCAGAATTCATTCATAAAGTACAGCTAGGTGAGGAACTGCATCATTAAAACGTTGATGCAAATTATTTTTGCCTTGTAACACTTTAACAGTTCTATCCACTAGTGGCATATAAAGTGAATTGTATATACGCTTCGAATTAGAGTAGCAATAGTGTTTTACCAGTTCATTGTATATTTATTTTGCATTGTTCGTTAATTTGTGTATTCATTGTATGTTATGGATTATTGTAGCTTGGACTTGACCTTGTCCAAAATCAAGCTTATTAGCTAACAGACCTGAATCATAGATTTTGGTTTTCTAAACAATATTTTATCTAATTATGATTCCATAACATAGGAAATTCCCCATGAAATGCAGGATCTATCTGTTTACCACATTTTATATTATAATGTTAGTAACAAACCTTCTAAGATTTTATCTTCTGAACCTTATGAGCTTTCTAGAACGAAGTTTTCCACAAGCTAATAGTCTTATTTAAGAACATGCTGATTGTGACCCGATGTCAAGTAAAAGACACTGTAATTTTGATTATCTAGAAATTATTTATTAATGCTGTAAAATCTGGACAGAATCATTGTATTATTGTTTTGTCCACAATTTCATTTTGGCTGGAAATTATTTACTAAAATTATTTAATTCAAGACATTCTTATCTACAAATACAAAGTGCTCAAAAATAATATTCTAAGAAATAGAGACTTTGATTTATATTGAAAATCAGAAAAGGTTATAATCTTGTATTTTAATATTGTTATGCAACAAAAAATTGTTGATACATAACTAGGATACATACCATTGTATGCACATGAACACTTCCAGCATTAGATTTATTTTGGATTACCACTAAAGAGTATTCAGAACATTAACCTTTAGGACTTGTGTTAGAAATTCTAGGACTATTTGGGTTCTGTTATGCAATACCGTTAAGTTTTTTTATATTTTTCACTTTGTATATTTTGGAAATAAATTATTTGTTGCAGAGTACAAATCTAGTTGGTTTTCGCTCTTTTCTGTTACTTTACTTAAGATCATAGAGTCTTACTAGCAGGCTCTCGAACGAATTTAAGAAGAAACGCCGAGTGAGAGTGTAGCAAATGTCTTAAAAGTGATTGTCACTGCTGAGTATCGGTACTATCTTGTGCCTTTATATTTCATTTTTCTGTCCAAAAATCTGCATGAGGTATGTATGTTGCTAAAGCCATAAACACCATTTGTGCATTGGTGATGATATCATCATTTCTTTTATGTAAAATGATTGATATCCACCGACAGATCATATATTTTATGTAATATGATTGATATCCACCGACAAGTTGCAGCATCAAAGTAAAAAAAATATAGATGTGCATATTTCAATAAAACGGGGTAATGAGAGTATACAACTGAAATAACAGGTCTAGATTTAAATGTAACAAAAATCTATACATATGAATTTTCTGTTATTTCATAATTCGTCCGATATCGGCCACGATACTTTTATACTTGGCAGGTGGTAGGACATATTGGCAATGAAGCGGACAGAATGTAAATGTACACATCTGTGAGTGCAGTTCACACTAAAAAATATACAAAATATAGATATTGCTTGTAGTCGACTGAAAACTAAGCAAAATTACAAAATATTAAAGCTGTGAATTTAGGTATGTCTTCGTTTCGTGAAGAAAGCTGACAGAACATTATACAATTAGCAAACGTACAAAATTGTACGTAAACTTCGTTTATAACGGAACTATCGTTTGTACAGACTTCATTCAGGCGCTCGACCAGTGCATATTTTCAGCATCACGCGAGAATCTGGTTGAACGAGATTATTAAATTAGTATAAAACACCCACAAACGGATTCGATTTCGTCATCACACACAGATACAATAACTTAATTAAACAGTATTGAAATCTTACACTGTGTTAAATAGCCAGCTCTGATGGTTCACATTACTCTTTCAGGAACAATCCACAGTCGTCAGGTAAGTTTTAGTGTATGAAAATAGACGATATTACTGATACCAATAAAGAGATATCCAGATATTGTTATAACGGTATGCAATAATTATGTTCATGTCACAACGGTAAATATGGCTGTTGAAAGGAGAAAATTTGCCTTTGCGATATTTCTACTTATTATTTGACACCGATATTTTTACTTTTATGTTAGTCATTTATTTAGTGCTCCGAAATCAATGTGGGTGGGATGTTGGAATGGTGTTGACACAAGGAAACAACAAGGAACAAGGAAAACTTATTATTAGAAGATTAAAATTACCAAATTACAGTTGTGACAAAAAAAATATAATACTTTACAGTGTTAACAGTAATTGTCAGTGCCATAATGCAATAATTGCCATTGCGAATATATATATAAACAAAATACCTGCGCAAAAGCAAAAGGTATACCTGAATATATATATATATATATATATATATATATATATATATATATATATATATATATATATATATATATATATATATATATATATATATATATAACTGAGTAACTCTTTACTAACCTGCGCGTTGAAAAAAGTAATGACACTCCTCTTTCAATGAATAAAATGAACTGACACGTTAATGGTTTGAGCCGAGATATTTTTTACATTGTAGGTTTGTCCTTGAACCCACTGCATCACAGTCGGTTACACATGACTAAAAAAGTTTAATTCCAGTTTGAACTGGTAGTTCGTTGCTTTTGGTTTTGTTTTGGCGGTTTGGGAAAGGGGATCAGGATTCTCTGATGCATCTATTCACTAGCGTTACAAAATGTATGCATACTTAGGTGAAACACTTACAGATTAGTAATGGAAAACGTTGCCTTTATAGCTGTTTTTTTTCCCTCTAAGTCTATATATTAAAGACAAATCCGGTAATGTCATGTACCTATAAGGTAACTCGTCAGTATGTAAATCTTAGTGGAAATAAATGTCGCACTCAAGTAAAGAGTAATGTATTGCCTGTCACTGTGTGGAAATCCAGAAGTTGGAAAACATTTATGTCAAATATATTATTTAATCACATCTTCTTCTCATATGAGAATCAATGTATTATTGTGTCTGACAAATAGAAAGTACTGAATTACCTATTTAGTGATGGGAGAATACTACATTAGTGGGCATGGATGCAGGGTGCACGGAATGATGGAGTACTGACTTACCTAATTAACGATTTGAGATTAATCCACTAGTGGGCATTGTTGCTGGGTGGTCGATATGATATACTACTAAAGTACCTATTTATTCATGGGTGAATGCTCTCCATTAATGGGCATGGTTACAGGATGGACCACACGATGAAATACTTAATTTCCTATTTAAGCATTAGAGAATACTCCACTGGAGGGCATGACTGCATGAGGAGTGATACTATTTAGTACTGAATTACCTTTTAACGTATGAGAGAATACTCCATTATCGGGCATGACTGTATGATGGATTATATGATGTACTACTAAATTACCTATTTATGCATGGGGGAATGCTCGATTAATGACCATGGTTATAGGATGGGCCACACGATGTAATACTTAATTTCCTATTTAAGTATGAGAGAATACTCCGTTAGTAGGCATGATTGCAGGATGGAGCATATGATGGTGTAATGGATTACCTATTTTAAGGTGGGGGAATACTCCATTAGTGGACATGGTTTGATACGATGGGTGCTGGATTACCTATTGAAGGAGGGAAATTACTCCATTGGTGGGCATAGTTGTAGGGTAACAATATAATGAAGCACTGTATTACCTATTTAATGATAGAATACTTCATAAGTGGACATGGTTTGAGGATGGACTATACGATGAGTACTGGATTACCTATTGAAAAATGGGAAAATACCCTATTAGTAGACAAGGTTCCAGGGTAACTATATAATAAAGTAATGAACAACCTTTTAAAGGAATAGGGAACATGCAATTAAAATTTCAGTTATATTAATTTTTTGCTGTCAAAGATAAAAAATAGTTAGGGGGAAAAGTTGTTTATGATGTTAACGTTAGAGTAATAGTAACATGTGTCTAAAATAGAGTGGAATGCATAAATGCAAGTAGTTTTCACCATCGCCTGAGCAATATGAGCCTTTTTGGCTATGACATGAGATAAACTTCTTTGTGCCCCCTCCTTCATTTTCCCCTTGTGTGCGCTCATAAATGTAATGTATCAGTTGTTGCCATGTGACTACTCAAATGTTTCAAAAATACACTGCAGATACTATGTATGCTCTGTTTTGTCATTAATACTCGGAGTTAGGGAGGGTAGGTTGTTTTACTAAGTTGCATCTTCATGTGAGGACAATGATAAGCTTAAAGTTGACATGGAAATCACTGATGAACGACATTGCAAACAAGCAAGTGGACCATTTTACCATCTTCTGCAAATGTGAACATGGTCCCATTTGGAAAGAAAGACAGTGGTTGAAGGATGGTATTTTTACAATTATGATTATATATATATATATATATATATATATATATATATATATATATATATATATATATATATATATATATATATATATATATATATATATATATATTAGTTTAGATATGCTTACATTACTATATGTCAGCATCCATTTAGTGATACTAGCTGTGTGTGAACACTAGCGGTATCACCAAATGGAGAATGAGATATGGCCACAATTGGTTGAGAAACCCAGTGCTATTTATATTGTGATCTTATTGTAAAGAGTTTAAATCGCAATATGCCTTTGATTTAACCAAACACGTTCACCTTATTTAAGAAAAATCTGAAAGCACAGACTGATGCACTTGTTCACATACACAACCATTTTTCTTGGTTAGGCTCCAGGGCATACAAACTTATGGATAAAGTCTCTCGCAGTCCTTACATAATGCGAGACATCCAGAAGCATAACCTATACATCAAACTTATGGCTTAGAAGTGTTCAACAATGTTGTGAATCACTATGCACCCAAGAGTACACATTTTTTTTATGAATCCATACTTGCAAAATAACTAGCATGCAATTAAACTAGGTAAACATTAGAACGTGCTTCTCGTCAGCTGGTCCTAGCACATGTTTTCCCCATAGTAATAAAAACATGTGCAGGAATTGCGCCATTTTTGCCCAACTCTTTGAAATGCTTAATATATTCGATATTAATCGTTATATATATATATATATATATATATATATATATATATATATATATATATATATATATATATATATATATATATATATATAAAATTTGAAAAGTAATTTGAAAAACCTACCTGCCTATCCTATTTGTAAAACCAGCTCAGTAAGTAGCAAGAATCACTGACCATTTTATTCTGAATGGAGCTTTGTTAAATTGTTATAAGTCCAGGTTGCTTCTAGCTACCATGCATTATAATGAAATTTCAAACATGCAAACTGGCCAGAAGCAGTGGAGAGTTGTTTATCAAAAAGAAAAAAGAAAGGGACGGAGGCTGCTGTAAAGCCCTGCAAAGCAGAGCCAACATTTGGTAAGAGTTTAACTAAATATGTTAGTGGCATGTCTGTTATGTGTTTTATCCTCCTATCCTACCTCAAATTCATCGTGCATAAGCAGCTGTCACAATTTCTCGGGTATAATTGATGTCAATTGTTGACTGACAATAGCTAGTTTTGATGCATAAATGTAAAGTCCAGTTTATACAAGCCTTCTAGGGCCCTAAGCACTGAAGATATTATGGAACAACCCACCCCACTTACAAAACGGGAAATTTGAAAAAGCACTATTTAAAGCTGACAACAAAATTAAATAAAAATGCTCGTAGATGCAGATCGAAAAAGTCTTATATACAATTCATTAATTTCATCATCAACACTTAATTAGAATTTTTTATGTTGCCCATGTTGGTCTGGTGCCCTAGGTATGTGTTTAGTGTGCATAATGGGTAATCTGGCGCTGCCAGAAATTAGAAGAAATAAACAAATCTTAAAATAATTAAATACAATTATAGCTCATGGAATAAATTTTGTTCAAATTCATGACATAGGTTACTCTATCATTTTGAATAGTGTAATAGTTTCAAATCTAAAAAGTTTATTGATTTCATGTCTTGGTGCATTTTTATTCTTTAAGTTTACGATGCACTCTTGAAGCAGGTGATGCTGGACTTGAAGTAGGACTTCCACAGAAGCATACATGTTCACGAAGAGGGCATCTCAATATCCACCACCACTCAAAGCATCATATAAACAGTTTTCAAGAGATGGAATCGTCAAAAAACACAAATTACGCTTTTCGAAATCCAATAATTTTTATGGTGTGGTATATCTGAAGCCATCATATTCTTCTGAGGAAAATGATTCTCTGAAGTTTTTAAACCACACAAGATGGAAGAATTTTACGGCTGTGTATTCCTAGCAGATGCCAAATCCATGTGACACAACTACAATATGATATAGGTCTGTATTTTCTGAAAATAAATAAAAAATGCATGTAAGAGTAAAACCATACAGGAGGTAGTTATTCATTGGTAACTCTTGCTAAATTGTACTTTTAGTACTTATGGTGAATTACTTTTGATATGTTTATTTTTATAAAATTATTAATTTTCATTGAATTGGAATACATATAGGTTTGATACAAGACATCATACATGGGAAATAACCAATATCATCATAAAATTGTTCTATTTATATCCGATACATTGTGTGTTTGAAGACATCCCATTGCAAATATGTTCCCTCCATGAGTTGTAAGCTGAAAACACATTGTAGTAAGAAACTCTTGTGTATAATTTGTTTTGTAAAATGTGCCTCAATCATCGTCACAAGTGTAGGAAAATCTGATTAAAAATAACAACAGGAATTTTGAAGAAATTTGTATATAAACAGAAAAATTACTTGTGCATTGGCTCATCGTCATCCAAAGGTCCATGATCTTCTATGTATACTACAGTACATTTCTTTTTCAGCAGTTTGCAATGAAACTTTCATGGAAGGTTATACATGTCAGATCACCCTTCATTTTCTTACTTACCTCCACCCCTTCACAGGACAGCACTCAATTGCTGAGTTCATCATTTGACAATATCCACAAAAGCACCTGTAAGTCAAGTGCACAACATAATTTTGATCATCCATGAGAGTTTGAAAATCACTTTCAACATTTTTAAGCATTGCAAACGATAGATGCGGATAGGAAATAGCTTGTTGATTCTGCAGCTGAAATAAAGTCTGACTAAACAACATAAGTTCTCAGCATGTTGCCTTTCAAAATTTAATTTAAGAATTATCATGTCAATATAATATTATGAGTAGAATTGTACTTAATAAGTTAATATTCGTGGGACTTATGATAACCTTTCACCTGTGATTATTGTGTATATACATTACAGAAGGCATTATATTTGGTATGTACTGACGTTCATTATCATAGTCCTGTATTCTGAGTATGCGTGTATTCTTTATTTGAAAAAGAAACATATACTTCACTGTGTAAAGGAATAAATGTAGTTGAATTTTAAAATAATTAACAACAAAATTTGTGATAACAGTGTGACAGCATTTCATTATTTCCACTGGAATAAGTGCTCTGATACAATGCAGCAATTCTAATAATTCAAACTCTACACGTGGATTTCATTTTTTTTAATTACGAAAACTTGATACTTAATATCGATAATGTTTTATTTAGCATGATATAGACACTAGGATATAGCGTTACAAGCATATACTCAAATAACAAGCAGTATTGCTAGTTTCAGGCATTCAAGGGAGGTTTATCAAAACGGGTCCAACAAAATTTACAGATTTATACTCCTGTAACGAAATTCCAGATTCATTTTAGAAATGTGACGCGCGTGTTGCTCATTTTTTTAAATGAAATGCATGTTGTAAATCGGTACAAACCATTGTGTGTTCTCCAGTCGTCTTTCTTCACTCGTCAAAATATCCTCATCAGTCGAAGAACCAGACACCGTGTCATCACTAATGTACCCTCGTCGTTAATATAGCTCAAACTGATGCCGTAAAATTTTAACGCTTATATAAGTCATTGTTCTCGCTATTTTCTACGATGTAAAAGGGAAAAGAAATGATTAGAATTACGCTAGCAGTCTTGGTAGTGGGTGGTAGCTATAGATCCTATGACGTCACTACAGGCCACGTGATACTTATCTAATTATCTCTCGAGGCACTTGCGCGGATAACCGAAATATTTCTTTGTAGTAACTAAAGGGCCCGAGAACGGTGTACGGGAATAAGATAAAATATATTTTGCAAGATAGGCAATAAACAAAATAAACTAACATACTTTCCCTATTCTTTTAAGTGTGAGAGAATACTCCATTAGCGGGCATATTGAAGAATGGACGATATAATGGAGTAAACTTGTCAAGGATTTCAGAGAGTCATATAAAAAAAATATGACAGAATACTGATATCCTCATAATTTAGGAATAAGTATGATTAGCCTCATCCTATTTGAACAGGATCCTTTTGTTCCTCAGTTTAAAATAATATCCTGTGCGATGCACTTTTCAAATAGACTGAATTTATCGCCAAGTGTACCATCACTACTACTACTATACTGCTACTACTACTACTACTACTACTACTACTACTACTACTACTACTACTACTACTACTAAATCAAATCTTCCTTCTTTCAAACATTAAGAACACTCATCAAAATGTCTTCTTTATCAGAATTTCATTAAATCATCCTGATAATCAGATTCTCAGACAATATGGTAACAAGGAATTCAATATTATTCAACCTCGACGCAAGACAAACTAAGGCTTCGTTAATTAACGATGATTTATAAATAATATTATTGGATAGCCTCTATATCGGTGTAGACATGAATAAAGTACGAAACACTCTATTTTGTGATGCATCGCCCCCATGGGAAGTAAACATGATTAGTTTTTATGATAGGTAAGTTCACCTGTGTAGACTATTTCACCTTTGCGCCTATGATAGTAATTGCACATACCGTAATTCATGCAATGCAGCAACACAATGCTGCCTTTATAGTAGAAAAATCGCACTGCTATGTGTTCGATAGTGAGTTAGATAGTTCCTAAATTAAGGCTGATATGGTGTTTACTGCAGAACTTGGAAGTGGGGTTCGCACACATCACAGACACACCCACATGCGCGCGAACGTTTTTTTCGGATTGACATGGCAATATGTTTCGTATTTACATTTCCAATATGTAAGCGTCATAAACTCTATTAGCCTGTTTGAGATATGTAATAAAATCTTAAAGCGAAGAAACAATTTGTCTCCCATGTTTCCAGTAGAATTTAGAGGGGGTTAATTAGAAGGGTTTATTAGGACTTTCTTTTATTAAACATACGAGGAACTATAGATAATTCTGATTTTTTTTTCTTGCCTTTACTTTAGAATAAACGTGAGACTATTTTTATTAGAATTGAAAATCTGTATATAATGTGTGCATGCTATCAAAGAATCATCCTTTTTGTGAATGCATGTGCTTCGTAACCAGTTTTCCTTTGAATGGCTTTCCTGTGGATGCGAAAGTTTGAAGGAAATGATATAATACCAGTTTGATAGGAATTATATAATACCAGATTGAAGGGAATGATATAATACTAGTTTGAATGGAATGATATAATACCAGTTTGAAGGGAATGATATAATACCAGATATAACCAAATTTAGTCTGATGGATATACAGAGAATATTCTTCACAAGTTAGGATTTAAATAAATCAATAGTAGCTATATCTGACTATAGACGGAGACATTTAAGAATAAATAACAATATGCAAAATGCACATGTATGAAGAATTAGAACCTCAAAAGAATGAAAATGGCACAGGAGTGTACACTATAACCAGGTATTAAAGTAAGACAACAACAGGATTAGTGACAAGTTTATCTGCCAAGTTCGATAATTATATGTGTCTATAACCATTTATGGGTTTTCTTCCTGTGCATATTTACCTCCGGCCCAGTCAGTCGATTGTTTCCATGTAATCTAATGATGGAAATTGGTAGAATTACTGTTGAAAGATCAGAAGAAATTGATTATTAAAAATAAGTACCAAACAAGTTACATACTTGGTCCCACTCAGTGAAAATAGTGCGTTATGATGGAGGCAGATCCATTGCAAAACAAAATAAGCTTGATTCAAATGTAATGGGTTATAAAATCCACTCTGTAAGATTCATGTTAGACCACTTCACAAAACCATGCGGTTCTACTGCAGGCACGATAATTTCGCTGACAGAATTATTAGAAAAGAGAACATATTCTGATAGTATTGTCAATTTGGTGATGTGGTTGCATATACTCAAATTCTGTTCTAAAATTCAATGCTAAAATAGTTTAACCATAGCCTGTTCATTCTCGAATGGTGACTGTTCAACATCTTTTATGTCATTACAAAATTCCAGACAAAAATTATCAACTTTTAACTGATTTGATTATGCAAATTAGTTTTACTATGTTTACGAAACCGTCGAGAATGATTCTACCTCATTCCATAATTAGGCTAGTCACTTTCCTAATGAAAGCACAGACCACGTTTACAAAGTGTTATGTATATTTAATTAGATTTGTTATTTTTTTATTTATTATATGCTATGGGGAATTTAAAATTGCAGTTTTATGCTGACTTTATCCAAAATAAAGTTCATTTTCTACTTGACCAGAATCATTAATTTCATTATATTCAGCAAACAGTCAATACATAATTTATGTATTCTCTATGAGTCTATGTTAAATATTAAGATTATTATCTAGGTATCAGTCAAGAACATTGCCATGTTTACCATGTTCTTTATGATAATATTAGAAACAGACATTGTCTAATTATATCGCTCTCCCATCATCGTTACCATCCCGGGTATCATTTTCTCTGAATTAACTTGAATGACAACGATCGTACACGATTGTACAGGAACAAGCACATTTGATATTGATATTTCGTAACGTTCAAGATGACAGCCTTGGTAATCCAAAGTTGATCCAAAAATAAAACTTTGCGCTTTTTTATATCCTTTTTCATACCGAAGATAAAGGAAAGTCACATGAAGTACAGCTTTAGCATCGAGTAAACTGATCGTGCATTCTTCGACCGGTTGAACTTTATCTAAGACCTTAAACACAAGCATTTCGCAAGTGTACTAAAATTTAATCCCAAAAAGGAGATTTCAACCTATCATGTGTGAGTGATAGATAAAAACTATCTCGATCTTGACGCCACCGTTCAATCCCTCTAAGACAGTCTCAGAATGGAGTTTTGTTCTCTAGGGCACGGAGACTTGAACTCATAACCTTTTTCTGCTTTAGTTTAAACATTAATTGAATATTTCATGGGACTATCTCAATTTGTAAACAATCAAGTGCCACCAAATAACTTACTGTCTTGGTCAGTCTTGTCTCTCAAGGATTTGGGTTTGAGGAAGAGATGGATAGTGACCAGTGCTCTTTGTTAAGACTCTAGTTCTAAAGTTAGGTAACAAAATCAGAGTTAAACCAATCATTTAAGTTAAATCAATAATTTATTTTTCTACAATGCAAAGTGCGAAAATTTAAGAGACGCTGCCAATATCATGAATTAAATCCCAAATAATCCTGACTATCCTACCATAATTCCAAAATTATTGACTGTTCCGAATGAATTCATATAGTCTTCACTTCCTTTGTTTATGAGACATTTGTGTAATTTCCTCTTATAATTGAGCTTGCATATATCTTGATTTTAAGGTTGTGATCAATGGAGATAGTCATGCTTCTTAAGCTGTTTGGTTCAAATTCAGATCCATCTCACACTGAGTATAAAACCAGCCAGGTGCTGATCCAATTCAGATGGGTATATTTTATGTAAATTTCTGTATTAATATTTTTACTGAAAGTGTGCTGTCACTAGTATCACCTCAAATATTGTCTATTTTAAAGTAGCTGAATTTTTCTATAAACTTCACTATATCAGCAGGTTTATGGTATATAAATCTGTATTCCTTAACAAGCTCACATATGGAAAAAGAATGATAATTTTCATCAACAAATATCTTAGCCATGTTTCAATCAAACTCGTCAATTAACTCAGTTTAATATATTAAATGTTGTTTCATTATGTTTCTTCAGATATGATGCTAATTGTTTCCTCTTTTCCATAGTGTTGCACGGTGAATAATTTTTGCAAGAGTGAAGGACTGGAAGGAAACAGTGTTGACAGATGAGAACAGACGACACAATTTGGAGATCGATAATATTTGTTACCTGGATGAGTATTCTTGACATTTTTATATAATAATGTTAGTGTTTATACAAATACTTTACATGCAAATCATTTTCTTGTTATTTTATCATTTCTAGACGTAATATTGCAAGGAATTCATATCCATGTTTAGAGAGTAAAGCTATAAAAAAAAACATGATCCTTATGCGTATTCATACGCCATGGGCAAATCACAATTTGATATATCAAAACAACTGGTCTATCAAGTTGCTTTACACCAACAGATTTTTGCATATTAATTTTAATGTATGTGTCATATATATATATATATATATATATATATATCTATATATATATATATATATATATATATATATATATATATATATATATATATATATATATATATATATATATATATATATATTTACTTTTTAAATATGAAAATGTCCAAAGCGCTCTCTCTCTCTCTCTCTCTCTCTCTCTCTCTCTCTCTCTCTCTCTCTCTCTCTCTCTCTCTCTCTCTCTCTCTCTCTCTCTCTCTCTCTCTCTGAAATGGCGACCGTAGAGGAGTATCCGACAGTATCTCTGGACTTATGGATGATGGTAAAAGCTAAGTCAAACCGACAAAAGGACGAAAAAGAGACAGAGATAGAATTTTAAAAGCAACCGGAGAGAGAGAGAGAGAGAGAGAGAGAGAGAGAGAGAGAGAGAGAGAGAGAGAGAGAGAGAGAGAGAGAGAGAGAGAGAGAGAGAGAGAGAGAGAGAGAGAGAGAGAGAGAGAGAGAGAGAGAGAGAGTTTGTGGGTCGTTTTTAGTGTTGCTAAAGCAGAATAATGACTTAGATCAAGTGTAAATATATTACAATCTTATTTACCTCTTGTTGATTCGTCATTTGGCTTAGCTTCTATTCCACATTAATTTCCATGCACCTGAAGGTGAATGTCATTGCGTATATTTGAATGGTGTAGCTATCCAAATGTTGCTACTGCTGTACTTTTATTATTGAAACAATCTTTCATGTTTAAATCATAAATGTATATTATATTTAATCATAGTGGATAGAAATAGAAACCAGGAAAAGAAAACAATCAAGTTGTCATTATGCAGAGGTGATTGCAAATTGCCGCTACGGCAGAGAATTATATTTTGTAGCTGACTCACTCTTGGATGTGAGGAGATCATTCACTAGGTCAAAACACTGCTGTCTGTAGTAAATCGGATCTCCGTTCAAAGGTCAAATATATGTATTTGCATGTGATATAAATACAATATATTTAAAGTATGTCCGCTATATCAATGATATACTAATTCGTTTCATTTTAGTGTAAAATGTATAAATCTCCTGGTATGTCATTGATACAGCGTACATACATATCGTATAAGAAAGGTAGCGAGAGACATGATTACAAATATAAAAAAATCAGAACAGAAAGTCCAATCCATGGATTCTACAGTGGAATTCGGGATAAAGATAACAGCATCACAACTCTTTAAATCATTTTTGTGATGTATGCATGTTTGAGATGGTATAGAGGTTAGAGCTTATGGGCATGGCTCAGTTTGCCGTATACCCGCAATCTAGAGATCTAATTAAAATTCTAACCTGACCATGCTGTTTACTATCACACAGGTCAGATAATTTTTTTATTCGTACCATGTGGAGATTCGAAGCCACGTCCACGCGTATATGGCCACTATTCCCTTGACAACTGCTTAAATAAATACCCACTGGAAATAAAGGACTAAGAGGATTTTTTAAAAACAAAATCCGAATCAAAATCTAAAGTGTTCACGGACGAATATTACCGAAATTTAAATTCAACAAACATTATGTATGTGAAGACATAAAGTCAGCGTTTCTAAACACTGTCACACTACATTTCTCTATTCATGAGATGCTCTATAGAACTGTGGGCTAAAAGTGTCGTTGCTTATATATTTACAGAAACACAAAGTAATGAATGATTAGAATTTATATATATATATATATATATATATATATATATATATATATATATATATATATATATATATATATATATATATATATATATATATATATATATATATATATATATATATATATATATAATATTATATTATAATATAAAACAGATAAAGATGTAGACCTGTAATCCACGTACATCTACGTCTGAAAATACTGCTCCATAAAGTGTACAACTGACAAGACTTTACGACTTATAAAGTTACATAAGGTTTGTGATATATATATATATATATATATATATATATATATATATATATATATATATATATATATATATATATATATATATATATATATATATATATAACAAATACACTGAATCGCACATTCCTATCATACAATTGATGCAAATTACCCAGCACTTACCCACGAAATGAAAAAGAAAAAATACAAAATTATGATTCATTGGCCTCCATATATTATGTAAAATAAGATTCATGTATTCTCTTGTAGCACATTAAGCTTTGTGGTTCACGTAATCTCTTGAGATACAACAGACAAAGGTAAATGAGCAATACTTATAAAATGTTATTAATATTCTTTCGACTAAACAATATTGTGTTTAACTAATTACACAGGTGAACACACATCACTGTAAACTGGGTTAGCCAATCACTTGCCAAACTGTTATTCTACAGTTTATTCAGTAAACAAACTGGAACTCTGCAGTGTCCCTAGATCCTTTTTCATCGATCCACGTGCATATACTTCTCGGATCCCTTATATGTATTAATTCACATACATAAATGTATTCATACACATTAATACCTGCAGCAATACCGATATTTACATACAACCATGTGTAGCTACATTCAGCCCAAAATAAGACATCGTCAGCACTAATAATATTCAAAAAACTCCAATTATATACAATAACCTCCAATAATGTTCAATAACTTCCATAATATTCAATAGCACCAACAATGGTCAATAACTTCCATAATGTCCAATAGCTCCCATAATGGTCAATAGGCTACAATAAAACCAAACTAATTATTACTAACATGGTAATAACAAAGCATGCAATCTCACAAATCTTCATCAACCGACATAACCTAAAACGGAAAAAAGATTTCACAAATTAAATAAAACAAAACTTTGACACTTATCCCTATGACATGAGACCATAGTGAAAAGTACACACGCCACTGACAAAATCCAAATGACTTTTGCCTCAGCTAAAATGAATCAAGCTTAAATCCATAGGAGTGAATAATAGTTATGGTCAAATGTTCATGTATAGCATGCTTTCCATGACTTTTTGCCACATGTAATTTCGAAATCATTTTACCTGGAGAAGAGTGATTCAACCCCAGGAAACGTTGTCCGCCTGCACAACGAATAAAGGTGGAAAAAAAATTCCAGGCAGGACCAGGTTTTGCATAGCCTTATTCTGTGCCACTTATGTCATGTGATAATTTTAAATAATTTAGAAATGTCTGTATGGATAATTAGAAACAAATATCTGATTCTTGTGTTGGTGATAAAAGGTACCTGATGTAAAACGTGAACGATGGAGAGATGTCGGTGTGTTCCTGATGACTGTGAATAGAATACAAGGTGGATACAAAGTGTAAATGAAAATCACAAATGCTGAAAATTGTGTAACAAATTTGATAGATAAATGAAAATTAAATATCAAATATCAGACGACTTTGATTCTGGCTAAATATCTAAAAAATTTTGGATATCCCATTCTATTTGGATGAACATTTCAAGGATTTTCCGCTAGTTATTGAGAGACTTGTTCCATAGGAAAATGATGAATCCCCGTTAGACGGATGTTGATGACAACAAAGGTACAAGCTAACTGTAATGAACTATCTTGTTAATTTTAAAAACGATCAAGAAGACTAACAATGAGAAATACACTATTCACAAGGGAAATTTAAGATTTCACGTGCAATAATGGTTACGGGCCAATAAATACACATAATTGTCTTGTTTAACAAAACCGTTTCTTAAATCCCAGAAGAGCTCAATATTATTACAGGACATAAAACTATCACACGGTTTCAAAATACTGTTTCAGACTGATGACTAACGCTGTATTTGGTAAGAAAATGGAAAATTAAAGCAAACAAACAGCAGTCTAAATATTATCAGATGAATATAAAACTGAAATTCAAGAATGATTTATCGTTTCCAAACACTTAGTGACTATTATACTTTCTTGAAAACATTGTAATTAGATTAATCAGATTTACAACAGATGTATAGTCTTACAACTATATAGATGTTTCATGGATAAAAACACAGTGATAGAATGAACAAATTGTTGACTTTTTAAAGCGGTCACTTTCAGCCAACAAGATGCACAAAGAAATGAAATAAATCAATAATGTTTATCAGGCTAATGAGCGAACATATTGCATGGATAATGTTCTATTTTCAGCGTTGACGAAATCCATGACAAAATTGCGAAACCTAAGGAAATAAAAACTAGATATTAAAACCTTAGTTGATATTTCTATATGTTTTTCACCTTTACTAAGAGGTTAATGGGGATAGCCAGATTTTTCATAATTAATTTACGTTGCATTTGCAACTCCTATCGCCATTTGTGACGAAAGCATTTGGGCCTTTATGACTTTTACGCAAATATCTGGGATTAATCTAAACATTATCATATATGTTTGATGTTAGTTATGTTATTCCCAAGATCTGAAATATGTGAGTACGCCGTTGAAAGAATTGTTTTTGCACGAAAACAGTTCAAAACAAATGATAATCCATTTAGGCGTTTAAGAATATTCTCAAATGTGAGAAAGAAAAACTAAGCCTACTTTTAAAAATAACCAAAAACCTCTGCATACATCTAGCGAAAACAATGATAATAAACAAAAAACAAACAAGAAAAGAAAAACAAGAACCGGAACAGTAAGTGCACAGCCTTGCTCTTCACTGCCATGAGCACCCGTTTATAACACGCCACTTTTATAAAACGTGGGAACATTAAAGATGTAGTACGAAAAAGACTCTTTTTCCGCCTTGACAGTGTCATAGCGTCAATTTCTCAGTTAATATATGTGTGACAAAAAACTTTGATGAATGGAAGTATCTCATCGTAGTCTTCAGCATGCGAAATTTGAGATCACATTTAACACAGAATTGTTATGTTGCATTAAAGCGGAATTTCGTAATCAAGCCGTATACTGTCATCCTCGCTTTAAGGAGAAACTCCTAAAATTTATTTTACAGAAAACAAATTGGTAGCTGGTAGTTTCGTCCTAACATTAGATCATTGGAATCTATAGTAAAGAAATTCACAAAAGTCTATTTGCATACTTCATTTTCTTTATACAAGTGCCTCCCTATGATTTGCCAAACCTATTGTGGTGAAAATCAAACTACACGGATATAACCTCGACATGTCATTGATTCTTTGCTACCACCTAACGATCCGATCCTATTGAAGTTCAGCGCCCTCTTTTATAATCAAAACCGGGTTATATGAGTACTTTGGTTTTTTATTTCGTTCGGCGAGTCTCTCGCTCATTCAGTTTGTCAAAAAGATATTATACAGTGTTCAAGGTACTCAATCTTCAAATAACCTTCGCAAATAATTTGCAAATAAAGTAAATACAATTTAATTGTGCTAAATTTATAAAAGTAGGTACATAAGTACATGCACATTTATTGATAGTGTATTAAATTGTGACTAGTCCACTGCATATTAATACAGACATATATTTTGGCTACATATTCGTGGTTTGAAGGGATTAGACCATTGCTTTAAATTATTTAGAATAGTAATGAATTTTTAATAAGTAATCATTATTACAATAAGTATACAAAAAGAAAAAAAATAATATTTCCTTTCAGTCTAAATTTTTTAATTAACTCTCTCTCTCTCTCTCTTTCTCTCTCTCTCTCTTTCTCTCTCTCTCTCTCTCTCTCTCTCTCTCTCTCTCTCTCTCTCTCTCTCTCTCTCTCTCTCTCTCTCTCTCTCTCTCTCTCTCTCTCTCTCTCTCTCTCTCTCTCTCAACGTACATCATCTGGATAACAACTTGCTTTTCGATGCACAGGGGCCGATCGACCGGGTCACTACGTCCGACCCTGCTAATGTCACTAGACAACGTAAGCCTCTAAAAGTGTTGCCAAAAGATGGAACATTACGGAACCGGTATCTGGGCTATCTATCGACTCCATGACAACGCACAAGCGAACAAATCGGTTGTTATGACAGACTACCTGAAGGAACATAGCAACCAAGCTCCGACACATTATCAATACTGCCTTGGTTAAGTTCTATGTTGTGTAGTGGTTGTATGCCGTTAACAAAGAGACGCTGTGAGGCAGACACTTTTTAGGTTGCCTTGCGATTGGAAGTTTGGTTCTTGAGAGCATGAAGAGGATACCAAAATGTGAGTACAAGACGGCATTTAAAAATTAGATAATCAGACTGAGAAAGTGTGCAGATGTACATAGAAAGCACATTTTAGAGGATGTACGGTTCAGTGGTAAAGAACTTCGATTTACAGAGTACCAATATTCTGAGATTTGCAAATACCCCTCGTGTATGTCATATTAATGGGTTTCTTTTATTCCAAAAATGTATTAATTAAATAGTTTCCATACTTGTGTTCTGTGAATCACATATGGCAATGAAGACTTGAAACATTTCTAGAAATATCCCTGGGGTTAGCTAGTGACGCATGCTCTTTAGAAATTCGCATGCGTTAAATCAAGGCTTACTAGCAGATAGATTGATAGGTAAATGGATGGATGGATGGATGGATGGATGGATGTAACAAACAAAACAAAACAATTTCTGATTGTCAGACAAAATACACATTCTTCCGTTCATTAAAGTTTCATATTTACAGCTTCGAAAATGTTTCGCATTATTCTTTAGTAAATTGTTTCTCTCTGTCTATAAAATAGTCTGTTGTGAGATACAAAAGTTGTGTTCTCGTCATAAAAATATGTGTAAAAATATGTCAGTCGTGCTGCAAAATGCAAATCACAAAGATATCTTAACAATATTTATGATTAAGACTGTCTTATTGTCGATAACCAGGATAACGAATAGAAAAAAGCTGGGAAAGCATTTTTCTTTCAAAAACAATCCCTATGCAAAGTACGAAACAGTAGAGATATAAAAAGGCATGAACGTAAGTGCAGTTTATCTTCTTTTATAACGTCATGTAGAATTTCCCAATGCATTAACTTTTAAGCTGTTTGAAAATTAGCTTACCATGACTACTTGGCTCTTGCTTATACGATATACAGTGCCGGATTTAGACAAAGAGAGGCCCTAAGCTATGGAAAGCTATAGAGGCCATATTTGGTATAAAAAATTTGATAAGCCTCTGCAGACTGAGTTCAGTCTTTGGGGCCCCAAGCTGTAGTTTGTTTAGCTTATGCCTAAATTCGGTAATGACTATATACCTGTGTGAAGCAACCTTAATTATTGAAATTAGAAGTATTAGGACACAAAAGAAATGTCAACTTAAATTTATAAGTTGTAACATTAAGTAAAAGAAAAATATATAAAATAGCTTTCTTTCAAATCATTTGTAATACAACTTATAAACGAAATGAAAATGCAGATTTAATTCCTTCTCTACTCTTGTGTACGAAAACTTAGCAAAACTTTCATGATTTGACCTTTGGTCTCTGTGAACATGATCTATTCCATCCCTGTTCACACTGTATTTAATAGTGATATCTCATGAATAATTGTAGCAAGTTTCACTTTCCTGTCTTGTAGCATAACATTCGTATTCGTTGCTTTGTTGAGAAGATGCAACCAGCAATTTTAATACAGCTTTATTTTTCATCATTTGGAGGCAGACTTGTTCCTTTACCACGAGTGAATAATGTTTTATACTTGCAACTAAAATGTTTCAGCTGTTCGACCAAATGTAAATAATAAAATAATAATTGCTATTTAGCACTTATGTTATTGCTCTTTAGTTTTATGTACTACTGAGAGAAGGAGTGGTATAGGTGCGTTGTTATTGTTGTAGGGTTTAATGTCATTTTTCAGCACAAGATAGGCTATACATGGCGGCCAAGATAACAGGTGGAGAAAAAAGCCTGGAAAACTCCGGGAAGAACCACCGATCCATGAGAAGCTACTGACAGCATTTCTCACGTACTCACATTAGCCGAGCCTGAGGCTCGAACCCACGCAGACAAAGGTGAGATGGCAATGATCCGGAACGGTGAGTGCTTTAGACCACTAGGACACTCTGGGTTCCGGTATAAGGTGAAGTTGTTTACATTAGCATTATGCAGAGTTGAGAGAATGTTGCTATACATTGATGCTGTTTTCATGTATTTTGATTGAAAATTCTTAACAGGTTGCAATTAGAAATAGTATTTACTATCGAAAGCAGAAAAATTGCCGCTCTCATGTGTGCTAAAAACGTGCCTGAACCAGTCCGATGCATACTGACTTTAGCAATTATTACAAAATGGAAAATGAAATTTTACTAGCGCAGACAGATGATAAAATATATAAAATGTTTAGGAATGTTTTTCAAAAATAAAAAACGTCTTTTGTCGTTTTATTTTAAAACGGAGCTATTTGCTTTTAGAGGAAAGCACATCTGAAATAAGGCAAAACTATATATTCTCTGACACAAAATACACATATCAGTCATACACAAAAAAGGAATCTAAAGTTATTTTAATAATATGTAAGACATATAATGTCTATTATAGTATCTAGGATAACCAGTAATGAAAGCCTAGGAAAATTCATTTTCTTTTAAAATTGAATCCTATCCAAAGTGCCAAACTGTAGAGCGGAGAGAACACAATTTCTTGGGAGCTGTGGAATCGGAAATCGTGTTCATCATCTGGGTGTCTGAGTGTAACAATCAATCATACGTCTATCTACTTGATCACTCTTGCTCATAATTTCATATAGCGATCATATTTGTTAACAATTTCATACATCGGTCATATCTGTTGATAATTTCATACATCAATCAAATATGTTGATATATTCATATGTCAGTGACACGTGTTGATTGAAGAGAATTAGCTTATAAGGCATTGATGTGAATTTGGAATCCATCTTAAATTAAACCTATTCTAATTTGAAAGACTATGCTAAGTCAAGTGAAGGATTAATCAGATAATTGACAAGTTTAGTTTTAATCCAGTATTACTTTCTTTGTATATAACTATTTTAATCGGTTGCTGAAAGAAAATTGGTGGCAGGGGTATTTTATTTCCGAGAATGTCCCAGAACTTTAAGCGCTCTTATTTGCTGCTGTTGTTGCAAATTTCGCAGATACAGTAATAGCATTGCAACAATGGGTTCACGTAATACACTATACCAATACTGGAATGGTAATTGACATGGAAAATACCAAATATAATTCTGTTTCATTGAAGGATATTAAAGGAATTAATAAAAGTCGATTTTGAATCAGACACAAATTGGGACAGTTTCATTTTGCAAATATATGGATTTTGTGTTTATATTCAAATTTATCCTGGACGAAGGCTAAAGAAACATAAAGTAGCTCAGAGTATGCTTAGATGCTTTTACAATATTTGATACTATGGTTCTCAATTTTAAGGAGAAATTGTATTCACTGTTCAAAACCGCTTCTACAAGCAATAACTCTCTCTCTCTCTCTCTCTCTCTCTCTCTCTCTCTCTCTCTCTCTCTCTCTCTCTCTCTCTCTCTCTCTCTCTCTCTCTCTCTCTCTCTCTCTCTCTCTGAGACCGAATGTTGATAATTGTATTGTCCTTGTAAAATGTGGCAGACTGCTACTACTGTTATGTGTTTCATATTACTCGAAGTAAATTAAGTATTGTTCTAAATTGTTATATATATATATATATATATATATATATATATATATATATATATATATATATATATATATATAGGAGCATATTCCCATAAGATTGCTTCAAAATGCGTAAGTCATTAGAGGATAACAGACTTGTTACATGTGTTTCATAGGTTTACCTATTTATGCCCCCAAAGGTCTTTTAAGATTAAGAAATTCAAGTCATAAAGTTTCCATGTAGATTGGTAGACATGATGACATTACTACATACATCATTTGTGTAATTTTTGTTATAGCATTTCTCTGACGTACATAGATCATGCATGTTTCATTTGTAATCATTGAAATCAAAGAGAAACGTATTTAGTCAAATTTTGGACTAACCATTTCAAAACCTATTGTTTTTGTTGAGTTGCGTTATGTACAGACAATTTATTACGTCGAGAAGGCAATACATGACATATATAATATAAACACAATAACGTTTTCCTAAGCATATTTAATTTAATTGTTTGTTTGTTAGTTTTTAAAAATTTTCTTTCATAACATGCATTTGTAATATAACTTTGTATGCTGGACTTGAACTTATCCAAAACTGAGTTTATTTCTGTTTGACCTTATTTACGTTTCTAATTTCTTTAATTTCAATTTATGTCAACATTTAATACACAGTTAAATTAACCTCTGTGTTTATGGGCTTAATATCAAGATCTTTGTTAAAACAAGAGGTAAATATGTTTTATTTTGGGTCATGGCTTTGGACATTCCTAAGGAATTTTACAAGTTATGAATTTGATTTTGTAAACAGAATAATTATAGAATGTTATTTTCAATTGGGTTATGATTTTGTTAGAAAATTATAATTGTGATCCGAGGTCACGTATAGAATGATATAAACTTGTAATTGTGAGTATTTGGTCATTCGTGCTGTAACATCTAGCACTTATAATTTGTGTTATATGCTGTGACCAGTAGTTTGTGGCATAATCTTCATTTTTTACATTATTCACGTGATTATTTTCTCTTCTAATACACATGTGCTCCGATAAAATTCTTGGATAGATACATTCACTAGAATTTATTCTGTATTCAAACCTGGTATTACATTATTTTGATTCAACAAAAGACTGATGACACATCAATACTTCAATACCCACAACAGACACGTGATCGACTTCAGTGTTGGAATTTTTTCTAGACTTTTACTGATTTTTATTCAGGATTTTAGAATACTAGGACCTGTGTCTAAAATTTATGGATTATTTTGGGATTTAATTTCTATACAGTAAGTTAATTTTGTTTTCATTTTCACTTTGTATTCAAAGAAAATAAAGCATTTGTTAAATTTTACAAAACTGGTTGTCTTTCACTCTTTTCTGTTTCTTAATTTAAAAGTATAGTCTCGTAACAGTTTATATGCGTTTCAGATGATAGATTTTGTTTCACTCTTTATTATATTAAATTAAAATTATTGGATCTATATTCTTTGTATATGTAGATAAATTCCATATATTAATCTTATCCGTTAAAATACCAGATGATTTGTAATTATTGTTAAAGTTAACATGCCTTAATATTATCCATTTAGAAACGACATCATTTGTGTTACATCAGTTGATGACCTTTGTGAGCATGAGCAAGGTATCAGATCCTCACATCATTAATTTATATTAGAAATATACGTTTAATTCACGTAATTGTTTTAAGCCATGTCGATAGATCGAATCCATCTCCCCACCATCTTGTTGCAGTTCCTTATATAAATTTTGTCTTGTATCACCTTTGTAATAATCCACAGCCAACATCATGTAACGTCTGGACAGTAATTACGTTCTCGTGTTTTGTCTCAGACTATTTTATGCAATCGTTCGATATAGGATTGTGTCCTTCAAAAGAACCAGTAAACTCCAAATTTACTTCCGCTGGTTCAACACCAGTTTTTCAATGTTACTTGTCAGGTTTTTAATGTGTACGATATTTCCTGACCAACGCGATATTTTAACCGCCAAGGATACTTTTTATTGAACATTTGTACTCTCTTCCTCTATACGATTTGGTTAGTATATTGCAAAAAAGGAAGACGTTATAATTGTATGATCAATTTTATAGCATTCATTCATAAAGTGCATCTAGGTGAGGAACTGCATCATTCAAACGCTGATGTAAATTAATATACCTTGCAACACTTCAACAGTTCTATCCACTAGTGGTATATAAAGTGAAGTGCATATGCGTTACGAATTAGAGTAGTAATAGTGTTTTACCAGTGCTATGTATATTTAATTTTCATTGTTTGTTTTATTCCTTTATTCATTGTATGATATGGATAATTGTATTTTGGACTTGACCTTGTCCAAAATCAAGCTTATTATCTACCAGACCTAAATCATTGATTTTGGTTTTCTAAACAACATGTTTTTCTAATTCTGATTCTATAACATAGGTAATTTCCCATGAAATGCCGGCTCTATCTGTTTACCACATTTTATATTATAATGTTAGTAACAAACCTTCTAAGATTTTATCTTCTAAACCTTATGTTCTTTCTAGAATAAAGTTTTCCACTAGCTAATGGAAGAACATGCTGATTGTGACCCAATTTCAAGTAGAAGACACCATAATCTTCATTATCAAGAAATTACTCAGTAGTGCTGTAAAATCTGAATAGAATCGTTGTAATATTGTTGTGTCAACTATTTCATTTTGGCTGGAAATTATTTATTAAAATTATTTCATTCAAGCTAATCTTCTAAACAAATACAAAACGTTCAAAAATAATATTCTCGGAAATAGATATTTTATAGTGAAAATCAAAACCGGTTAAATTCCAGGATTGTACTCTTGTGATGCAAAAAAACAACTGTTGATACATCAAAAGGACACCTGTCATCGTAGGCAGGTGAACACTTCCAGCCTTTGATTTATTTTGGATTACAATTAAAATGTATTCAGAACATGAATAGTTAGGAAATGTGTTAGAAATTCTAGGACTATTAGTGATTTTATATCCAATACAGTTGGGATTTTTTTATTTATCACTTTGCATATTTTGGAAATAAATTATTTGTTGCAGTTTACAAAACTAGTTGGTGTTCGCTCTGTTCTGTTACTTTACGTAAGGTAATATAGTCGTACTACCAGGCTCTCGAACGAATTTAAGAGATAGACACCGAGTAAGAGTTTATCAGTTGTTATTGTTGAGTGTCAGTTCTGTTCAAACACTGCACAAGCCATGTCGCTAAAGCCATAAACACCATTTCTGTATTGTCAATAATTATCAAAATGTATGTCTTGTAAGACGACTGCTAGCCAGCATTAAATAAAAAGGCAAAATATTGTAAATGTGCATAATTTAATAAAACGGGGTAATGAGAGTATACAACTGAAATGTTGAAGACAATGCACATCTGCATCTTTATTTAAGGCATTACAAAATATATCTTTACGTATGAATCTTGTTGCCCTTATTGCTACTTTTCTCCTCTTTAAGTCTATATAATAAAAACAATTCCGGTACTGTCATGTACATATAAAAAGGTAATTCGTAAGCATATAAATCTTAGAGTAAATAAAAGACCCACACAAGTAAAAAGTAACTTATTGCTTGTCATTGTGTGGAAAATGGCCATCATATAATAATATACGGCCATATTACAGTAATATTAGATCAATAAAATACGAGAAAAGGCAGTTCAATAAGATAAAACATGCAAGCTTAGGATATAGATAAAAAGATCACGGTGATACTAACAGTGGCATTGCCAACCGACTGTTTGAAGTATATATCCTACTGCTCCTCCACCGCACCCCCAATCTCCCTTTTAACACTAATTTGTGTGGAATGCATGATTTTGAACCATTATATGAAATAAATCAAGAACGAAAGTAATAGAACATAAATGAATATATGCGGTCTACATTGATGCTGGAAATAATAATAATAATAATAATAATAATAATAATAATAATAATAATAATAATAATAATAATTATTATTATTATTATTATTATTATTATTATTATTATTATTATTATTATTATTATTATTATTATTATTATACCGCAAGATCATGGGTTGGAAAAATTAGTTGTGTTTCTATAGTAATAAAAGGTATATACTATATTATTTCCTATTGCAAAACTTTATGTTGTATATTTAACTCTTATTTTTTTAATATAAAAGTCTATGACTTTATTATATGCACTGATATCTCTTTTGTTTGCTCTGATAAAAAAGATAATTATATAATGATAATTGACACGTTTACAACTTTCAACCATTGTATTAAATGCAATTCCACACCCAATCCAAACTAAATCTAATTTAAAATCATATCTTATAGCAACTCCTTTAATTTATCAGAATGTCTGTAGTATAAAAATTTATTTATTATACTTTTACACATAAATTCAAACTAAATTAATAACAAAAGGTCCAGTTGTTAATTATGAAGCGAATTCTACAGACAGCATTAAAAATTAAAATAATTCCAGAATTTGGAAAACATTTATGTAAAATAAATTATTTATTCACATTTTCTTCTCACTTGAGAATCAGTGTATTCTTATTGCTGGTAAATAGAAAGTACTGAATTACTTATTTAGTGATGGGATAATACTACATTACTCTGAATGGTTGCAGGATGCACGAAATGAACGAATACTGTTACCTATTTAAAGATGGAAGAATAATCAATTAGAGGACCTTATTGCATGGTGGACGAAATGATGGAGTACTGAATTACCTATTTAAGTATGGGAGAATACTTCATTAATGGGCATGGTTATAGGATAGACTACATGATATAATACTTAATTTTCTATTCAAGTAGGAGAGAATATTCCATTAGTAGGCATGATTACAAGATAGGGGTTATGATGGGGTACTGGTTTACCTATTTTAAGGTTGGGGAATACTCCATTTGTAGGTATGACTGCATGATGGACGATACAATGGAGTACTGAATTATCTATTTAAGTATGAGAGAATACTCAATTATCGGGCTTGTTACAGTATGAATGATACGATGGAGTACTGGATTACCTATTTAAGGATGGGAGAATAATCTATTAATAGGCATGGTTCCAGGGTAACAATATAATGGAGTACTGAATTACCTATTTAAGGATGGTAGAATACACCATTAGTGGGCATGGTTGCAGCATAGATGTTACGATGGAGTATTGGATGACCTATTAAAAGAATGGGAGAACACCCTATTAGTAGGCATGGTTCCAGGGTAACAGTATAATGGAGAGCTGAATAACCTTTCTAAGTATGAGAGAATACTCCATTAGTGGGCTTGTTGCAGGATGGACGATACTATGAAATAGACTTGTCAAGGATATTGGAGTGTATGCGTATGACATAATGCATAATACAGATAACCTGATAATTCACGAGATAAGTATGATTAGCCGATACCTATTTGAACAGGCTCCTTTTGTTTCTCAGTTTAAAATAATAATAATATCCTATGCGATGCACTTTTCAAATAGACTGCAATTTAGTACCAAGTGTACTACTACTACTAAATGAAGTCTTCCTTCTTTCAAACATTAACAACACTCATCAAAATGTTTTCATTATCAGAATGGCATTAAATCATCCTGACAATCAGATTCTCAGACAATATGGTCACAGGGAAATTCAGTATTATTCAACCTCGACGCAACCTGTAACGAGTATTACCATTAGCGTCTAGCTGAATTGCAAACCCTTACACTATATATTGTGACACATCGCCCCCATACAAAGTAAACATTATTAGTTTTTATGATACTTAAGTTCACCTGTTATAGACATTTTCACTTTTGCGCTATTGATCGTCATTGCAAATACTGTAGTTGCTTCAGTGCAGCAACACAATGCTGCCCTTACAGTAGAAGGATCGCAATGCTATGTATTCTATAGTGAGTTAGATGACAGTGCATAAATTAATGTTGATATGGTGTTTACTGCATACATTGGGGGCAGGAGAGGTGAGGTTCATACACATCACAGACACACCCACATGCGTGCGCACGTTTCTTTAGGATTGACATGTACAATCATGGACAATAGTTAAGCGTACAATATAAATATACATAATAATGGATACACCATGTCCTCTTCAAATCGCTAGGTTGACCTTCTCTCTCTCTCTCTCTCTCTCTCTCTCTCTCTATATATATATATATATATATATATATATATATATATATATATATATATATATATATATATATATATATATCTATATATATATCTATATATATATATATATATATATATATATATATATATATATATATATATATATATATATATATATATATATATATATATATATATATATATATATATATATATATATATATATATATCTGTATCTGTGTGTGAAAGAAAGGTAGCGAGACAAATGATTACAAAATATACACCAGCAGAAAGTACTATTCATGGATCGAAGCCAGGTCAGCACGTATACGGACCCGGTCCCATTTTCCCGTGGTTAAATATGTATCCAATGAAAGAAAAGGAATAATAGGATTTGTTTAAATAAAACATAATCGAACCGCATCTTTTGGCTAAAAGTGTCATTGTTTATATATTTACAGAAACATTTCATATTGAGAGATATGAGGTGATAACAAAGCAAACAATCTTGCACGTGGGTTCAAAATTGGATTTGGTCAGTGTGGGTATATGAGAAATCTTGCCAGCAGCTTCTCGCGGTCGGTGGTTCTTTTCGGGACTTTCAAGGGTTCTTCCTTCTGCACTCATACCAGCCATCATGTATAACCTATGTTATGCAGAAACAACAACAGCTTAATATATAAATATCATTGAAATATTTTATGAAACAGTTGTTTCATCAATATAAAATTTATATTCAAGCCTAACTGATTCAGGCATATCCCGTGACGATTATTGGTGTGTTTATGATATTTACGGATACAGCTGCAAACACTGATCAATATATATGAAGATCCACTTATGTGATAATTTAAGAAAGTTTAGAAATATGGATAATTAAAAGACAATGTCTGATCATTGTATTAGTGATCCAAGCTATCACGTGTGGAATCTAAACGTTGGAGAGATGCCGATATGATCCTGATGTGTATGAGTGGAATACGCGGTGGATACAACGTGTAAATGACAATGAAAATCACGGCAACTGAAAATTGTGTAACAAATTAGATAGATAAATGCACATTAAGTACCAAACCAAATATCAAATGACAATAATACTGCCTGGAGATCAAAAGCTCTTTGGAGATTCCATTCAATTAGGATGAACATTTCAAGGACTTTCCACTAGTTATTGAGAAATTTGTTCCATAGAAACATGATATATCACCGTTGTATGCTGATGGCCACAAAGGTACAAGCTAAGTGTACAGTACTACCTTGTTAATTTTAATACGTTATTCACAAGGGAAATTTAAGATTTCACGTGAAATAATGCTTAAAGGCCAATAAAACACAGCATTGTCTTGTTTGAACAAAACCGTTTCTTAAGTTCCAGTAGATCTAAATATTAATATAGGACATAAAGCTAACAAATGGTTTGAAATATTTTTTCAGACTGATGACTAACGGTGTATTAAATAAAGGAACGGAAAATTAAAAGAAACAAATGTCAGTCTAAATATGATCAGATGAATATAAACTTTTAAATTCAAGAATGATTTATCGTTTGCAAAACACTTAGTGACTATTATACATTTTTAGCCATTCTTGAACACATCGTAATTAAATTAATCGGATTTACAGCAGATTTATAGCCTTAAAACTATAACAATGTTTCATGCATAAAAAACACTACGATAGAATGGGACAAATGTTGACATTTTCAAGCGGTCACTTTCAGCCAATAAGTTGCATATAGAAATGAAAGAGATAATTAATTTTTTATGGCTAATGGTATTCGACAAGCATAAGCGAATATATTACATGGACAATGATCCATTTTCAGTATTGACATAATTCATGACAAGATTGCAAAACATAAGGAAATAAAAACTTTCAAAAAAGATTAAACCCTTAGTAAATGCTTTTTCCCTTGACTAAGAGGTTAATTGAGATAGCCAGAATTTTAAAGAATGAATTAACGTTAAATTTCCAACTCTTATCGTCATGTCTGACGAGAGCATCCAGGCCCTTATGGCATAAAAGCAAATGACTAGTATCAAAATAAACATTATTGTAAATGTTCAATGATAGTTATGTTATTCCCAAGATCAGATAGAAATGAGTACTTCGTTGAAAGAATTGCATTTACATTCTACTAGTTCTCTGCAAATGATAATCCATGTAGGCCTATAATAATATTTTCAAATGTGAGAATAAAAAACTAAGTCTACTCTAAATAAAACTAGCAAAATGATAATAAAAAAAACAAGAAAAGAAAAACAAGAACAGATGATAAGCGGAATAGTAACTGCCAAGACTAACTGCATTACCATGTGCTCCCATTTATACCACTCCACTTTTATTAACCTTCTGATCTTTAAGAATGTAATAAACGCAGTTGATGGTCTCGCTGTGACAGTATCATAGCAACAATTGTATTGTTAATACCCGTGTTAAACATTTGTTAATTGAAAGTAGCTTATCGTAGTTTAACGAAAGGCAGCTTGCAAAATTTCAGATCATATTTAACTCAGAATTGCGATGTTGCATGAAAGTGGGGCTTCGTCATCAAATCATATATTGTTATCCTCGTTGAAAGGATAAACTCCTGAAATTTGTTTGTCATAAAACAAATTGGTAGCTTGTAGTGTCTTCCTAATTACGCCATTAAATTATATCTGTAAAGAATAACAAAAAAGCAATGAAAGTATTCAGTATAAGAGTTCATTTGCATACTTGATTATCTTTATCTATCATCGATACATGTGTCTGACATTATTGCAAGTGATATGCCAAATATATTGCGATGAAAGTCATATTACATGAAAATACTTCGACATGTAATTGTTTCTTTACTACCATCTAGAGAACTGTCCAGTTGAAGTTCTAGCATTTACAGTTTCAGGTCTCTCACTTATAGCCAATAACAGATGAGTACTTTGTTTTACTCGCCAAGTTCTGCGAGTCTCTTGTTCCTATAGTTTGTCCAAAATAAATACACAGTGCTCAAGTTATACAATCTTGCAATAACCTTTGCAAATAATTTTCATTAAGGTACATTCATATTAATTTGTGCTAAAGTTAAATGCAGTTAAAACTGAAATTCAGAAACTGATGTCCTTTGATGTAATGGGAAGTAACTCTATGCAGAGTCGATCCATAGATATACAAGTAGGTAGATAGGTATATGGACATTTACTAATAGTGTTTTGAATTGTGATTAGTAAATTGCGTATTAATACGCACATCTGTGTGGTTTGAAGATGTCAGACTAATGGTTTACATTACTAAGAATAATGATGAATTTTCAATACGTAGTCATGAATACAATAAGAACATAACAAGAAACAATACTTCCCTCCAATCTAAATTCTTAAATACACAATTCTCTCTCTCTCTCTCTCTCTCTCTCTCTCTCTCTCTCTCTCTCTCTCTCTCTCTCTCTCTCTCTCTCTCTCTCTCTCTCTCACAACAGGTTTGCATCAATGTCTAAAGACTTATCTTCGTAAAGTTCTTATGCAATTCTTCCTTTTGACGCTTTTCGCTCTTTGCATGTAGTCATCATTTAGCAACTACTGTGTTGATGTTGCATTAAACGCTACAACATACTATTTCTGCACATACACACCCACACACACGCGCATCCCCCCACATACACATGCACACACACACACACACACTTGGATGTCTCTAAAGCTGTTATTTAGTTATCGTTTGGATGTGTGAGGTGGAAAATATAGTTTGATGATACGCACTGAAACGTCCTCATCAAACATGGAAGATTAATCATTAGGTAAGTAATACAACCGTTTATTTTATACCCATTTAATTCTCTATGTCTGATATGGAGTTAGAAACCACGGTTCTATCCGTACTTCCGTATGATGAAACATGATGGAACTACTCACATATCTTTAATCGATGTCCGCGCGTCGAGTTTTAGATCGAACTTTTGCAAATCCCAATTCGTTTACAATTTCATTGGTACAATAAACTCAAAAGGATTCGAAGGTGTCAAGGATAATGTATGCAATAAATACAAAACGTCATTCATAGCGTGTTCCGTATCAGGGGAAATAACTCGTGTGATATTGGTTATGAATACACGATGACCTGATGGACTCGATCCATCCTTGAGCAATATCAGAATCGTTCTTTCCTATGAACTTGAATAAAACACCTTGAAAATCTGTGTATGTGATTAATTTCCTTCTCTTCTAATGTGTTTTTCATTAATTTGCTGTTATTATTTTTTCTTCACTTTACGCATGCTCCTCTAGTAGCCTTTTCTACTATGAAAACGTTTAAACTTGAATGATGTAGAAGAAAATCAAGATGTCATTTCTAAATACAATCTGTTAAACAATTGGTGTTTTGAAATATTTAATACAAACATCGTTAACACGATCCCCTTTATATTTTGTTTATTTCAAAAATTACGGAAACCTTTTTTTTCTCTCACATGTTCCATGGATTGATGGATCTAACCATGATCTGCAATACAAATTGAATAAAGTACATTTATTTTATCATTATATACCCTGGATCATTACATTACCCAAATATGAACATTTCAGAATGTCTGTAATAAAATGCCTAAGAAACAGTTTTGTTCCTTATCAAATATATTAACATCATAATTTAGAAAAGAAATTAACCATATGCAGACATCTACCCTTGTATTCAAATGCAGCTATCCAATAACTCTTTTCTTATTTATAGATAACAATTTATCTTTAACATATTTAAGCAAAATAGCTGCACTTCTACCTTGTCTGCCTTTTTATAAATAATTTTACCAGGAACATGAAGCGGAGACACAAACATTGAGGAAAATGTTTTGAATTTATATAATGCATTGTTTCTATGAAAACTATGATATCGAAATTTGAAAAACACTGTAAAATGTAAGTATCAATAAATTATTTATCAGTCCTTACATATTCCGCAAAAGAAACGATGTGTGTTCCTATTTCTTATCAATACTTATAACCTACGTCAGGTAATTTCATATGCTGGCCGATCAAATTGTTTTGAGCAGTCTTCTCAGTGAATGCGCCATTCAAGTGTGTTCAACAAAAGTTTATACATCGCGCTAGCTACCGCGATCCCGACCACGACCTTAAACACATCTGCATTCACGTCTCTTTTTTGAATGCTGATTGTAGTCATGTAACTCATAACTATATAGGTCAGAATCTTGGTAGAGTTAATTTATCAAGTACGAGATGAGACCTTATCCTAGTTGCAAGTGAATAAAATTAGAGACTTTGATTTTTTATGGATTTTCAGTTCTTTAATAGTCTTGAGTTTAGAAAACTCAGCATTAAAATTAGCACCTGAGTCTTTGGTGCGGAATTAAAAACACGTTTCAAACATATGCAGGTCAAGAAAATGCCGCGGACCATATCCTTTCCTCTGTACAGAAGCTGACTTACAGGGTTCATCTATACTGATAAATATAGGTTTGGTCATGAGCACTCAAACTCTTAAGTTATTGATGTTTTAATATCATTGTGTTTGCATAGGTTTACTATGTATGGGAACTGAATTAATACAGTGATTCTTAACGTCCACACATAATATCTTGTAAACTTGCCAAGTATTTTCACAATCATTCTAAACCCAACAAAGCTGTATTTGTGTGTACGAATGTGTTGCTTTTAAGCTGAGTATGTGTAATGGAAATATTAATGTGCAAAAACAATTATTTAAAGAATTTGTAGTATTTTAAATACACATCCTCAAACTTTTATGTACCTACCCCCTTTTCTTTCTCGTGATTACATTACATGATTCTAAATAAACGTACTGGTATGAATGGAGAGAGAGACAGTGAGAGAGAGAGAGAGAGAGAGAGAGAGAGAGAGAGAGAGAGAGAGAGAGAGAGAGAGAGAGAGAGAGAGAGAGAGAGAGAGAGAGAGAGAGAGAGAGAGAGATCATGCAAAATTACTGCTATAACTTGAAAATAACGTGTAAGGAAATATTTTGTTTTCATAGCCATTTTCTCATGAAATAGCACATAGCTGATACCTGATACGCCCTATCCCTCACGACTACATAAATGCACATGTAAACGCTAAATTAGATGTAGCTTATCATCAAGTGAAATACCAAAATGCTGAATAAATAATACCAATGTTCTAATGCCGTTAACACCAGGTTTATCACCTTGTTTATTAATTCCTTCTAACCCTTACAGGTGCCTCTCTTATGTGATCAGTGCATGTATTTAGGGTATCGTAAAAGGAAGTAAAAGAAAATCACTCAGAAAACAACTTACTTGGCCGAATATCAGCGCTTTTGAATCGAAATGAGAGCTAATGGTTATAGTTATAGATAGTCTAAAATGGTTCATGTTCACATGAAGGCAACCATACAGATGTAATTAGTTTTATGGATTTTTGGAGCCCCCATCCTACCAGTACACGTAATGATTATGAATGTTATGACCATGCACTTCACATGAAGTCTATTTAAACTCATTTCACTGTGCTTAATACAGAGTGAGCCAACAAATATGGACTATTCCGATTTGGATGCGCATGTATTTGTCGTAAAGATCTAGGTTAGCCAAAAATATGAACTATTCCGGTTTGAATGCGTATGAATTTATCGTAATGATATATGTTACCTGTCAGAGGGTTACATAAAATAATGAATGAAATTTGGACACTACTGTGTGCACTGCTATTGACACTACTGTGTGCACTGCTATTGACAATATGTTAGTATAAATCCACACACTGGTTCTAATATCTTCAGGGACACTAGTGTGCACTGCAATTGACAATACGTTAGTATATAATCACACACTTGATCTAATGTCTTCGGGGACACTAGTGTGCACTGCTATTAGCAATACGTTAGTATATAATCACACACTGGTTTTAATGTCTTCAGGGACACTAGTGTGCACTGCTATTGACAATACGGTAATAAAAAGGATTTCACGGTTAAAGGAGTTTCAGATTGTATCGCTTAAAATTACCTCCCTTAGTACGAATGCGCATGCCCACAAAAAATTTACAGTTCCGGATAGTTCAGAATTTCGCACCGTTTTACGCTTGGTTAGCGAAACATGATGTCAACAAAGGAAGGAATCTTATCTGTACCAATGAATAAATTATATGTCTAACATCTTTTGTTATACTAGGAGAATTATTATAGAACTTGCATCAGATAATTAGATTCGGCGTCCATACTTTCATTATATCAGATAATTAAATAATATTTACTGTCCATACTTAAATTATATCAAATAATTAATTTAATTATACTGTCCAAATTTATATTATACCATATAATAAATATTCATGATTCATAATTTCAGATATATGTGTAGGAACATTTCAGTTTGCTCTTCAATTGTAAACATTTGTTGCACATTTTTGGCTGTATAACATTAACGACAACCATCCCAATAATTTGCATTTTTCCCAGATTGATATGTACTTCTTTCTTAGTTATTTTCTTAAGGCTAATATTTTGATTACAACACGAGTTAAGAAAGTTATAACAAGTTCAATAAGTAAATTATAACACTGGCCTGATTAGTTTTTGGCGATTTTAACGTTCACTTTGAAACTCCTACAATCTATTCACGTTTACAACCTTAAGTAGTCACTTAGCTAACCCACTGACAGACACGATCATATTTTAAACTCGATTCTTCATTCTAATATTCTGCGGTGCTTGTTAGTTTCCCACGAATGGACATCACATCAAGTCTGCGTCATGTGCCATCTTGACGTCTCAATCCCTTATCTTCCATATTTGTTTACTACTAAGAGACACCTATCTATAATGAATAGAACCCAACTAATTCATGACATCCAAGCAAACCTTGTAAACATGTTATCTCCTAAAGCAGAACAAATTTATAAGTGCTATCGTTCTTAGCTTGACAGGCATGCTCCAGCAATCAAGTGTAAAACATCCATTCAGATGTGTTTCTAATGGTAGAAAAGTGTTGCTTTGCACTTCTAAAAGAAAATACCTACAGGTTGGAAGGCTTTGGCTTTCATCAGGTCATACTATTCGTAACCAAATATATAAAGTCGCAAAGAAAAATGTCATATAGTTAATGCAGTATAAATTTGCCTTCCTCAGTAATAAGATCAGTGGACGGTCCAACTGACAAGAGCTCTTAGCTATTACTGAAAAGCTAATGCCTAGCAACACAAGTACATCACTTATACAGACTTTCTGTCCAAACGACCTCCCGGACTTGTTTCGTGATTTCTTGTAACAAAGTGAAAACCATTAGAGCTCAACATGACAACACTATTTTAATTGACTCATCGTCACCAAACAGTTATGACAGAATTTCAAAAATCAACCTTTAGCAGCTTTAACAGTTGCCGCTACGGATGTATTTTATTACGCACAATCTAACGAAGAGAGCCCCAGTATCACACAAATGTGATCCAATTGCAACATCACTGCTGCCTTAATGCTTAGATTCGATCTCGCTTTCACTTACCGATGTAAATAAGACCTCTCTCTCGTCCAAGGAATTCCTGTGATTTTATCAAAACTGAAATTGTAAAGCCTCTGTTGAAGAAACCAAAGTTTGACCATAATGATTAAGACACATACTACCCTGTTTCTAAGATAGCGTTAATGATAAAAACAACAATCAAGAAAAAGTTGTTTTGTTTACGCTTTTATCACATCAAGATTTAAGTCTTTTTAGCAATTTACAGTCTACATATCGCCATCACGACAGTAACAAAATTTTCCATATGAAAGTAATCAATGACGTTGTCTCTACTTTGGCTAGAGGAAAGATTACGGTCCTCACCCTCCCTGATTATTGTGCAGCATTTGTGATGGGGGTGGACATTAACTCACACCAGAATAGTCTTTTTTTCTGGGGATGAGGGAGTGGGATGGATTGGATGATGGATTACGCTGGAATAAAAGGTCTAGTTTAAATCAAACACCGGCTATCACTTTTAATTACCTTAGTGTCTGGACGTATTGGTTACACTTTTTTATATATAAAGTACCCTCAAGATAGAATTTAAAGGACAAATTATCTAATTTAATTACCAGTTAAACTGAATATATTAGATATGTTAAATAAACTAAAATGGAACTATTGAATATAATATGTACATATTTGGGATTTACATTTATTTTATAACTTAGGGTTTGCATTGAACAATAATATTTTGAATGTAGAATTGAAATAATAATTTTAAGCATGGACATTAAGCGAGTTCTAATTTTACTGATACGTTATCCGAATTAACTTTGACACAATTGCTTTATATTTCATTTTCTTTCCTTCAGTGAATTAATGATGGAAATATCTGCTCGAGTCTTGATAGTTTACCTCTGGATTAGTGCAGTCATCCTTTGCGTCACAGGTAATTTATTAATATCTTGCCAAAAGAAACGCAACATAGAAGCAAAAGTGCTCCTTAAACAATACGAACGTAGTGCAATGCAAATATCACATCGTTTGGTATAGAGTCGTTCCGCGTATTTACCTAGATCATAATGCTTTCAGTAAGTTGGGTATTGAAATTACCCTGCAGGACGTGGTTCATTCATAACCAGCACAAATGCGGGTGTACATACTTTATATTTTAGCCTCAGTCATTAAGTCTGAGCTGGAAGAGTCAGGCTTCTGCGTTTCATGTGTTCATGACACACTCTTTTAAAAATAACATGTAGTCAAACTTTAATTTTCCACCCACGAAACTTTACAGCGTCGCTGACAGCCTTCAGTGGAGCTTAATTGCTTTTTATTTTCAGCCAATAAAGCGGAAATTATATTCTCCACAAGAGTATTTGATACTAGTAATTAGTCCACCAAATCTTAAGCTTATCTTAGATAACCACATATTGCGTTTCTTCAACTTACCTTTTGCCGAAAACCGACAGAATTGACTCAAATAAATTAGAGAGCTTCTACATCAGTGTTTGGTGGGGCAACTCGATGGTTCTACTATTATTTTAACCAAATTTGAATGTTACGGTTATGAACAAAATATACGTAGACAGGGAACATTTCGTGACAATTGGTAGGAACTTTGATGCAATTGAGACTGAAATTTGACATTTGAAATTTTATTAGTAGCTAGCAGAAAATATCTAGATAACGACTCAATGGACAAACATTTGTCGGACCACTAAATTATTGAAACAACGTTAATTGGTTTTTCACACACATGAATAATCAGATAGGGTACTATTTCACTGGGATATCTTACTGCTTTATTTTACGCCAAACCAAGCTGTCTATTTCGTTGAACCCTAGTCTCTCAGCCGTTTTCTTCGTGCGAAGGTTATTTTTACCAAATTTGTAAGGGACTTACGTTCAGTTATCATGCAGCAAATTCAGGCGGATCATTTGAAATCAGTGACTCAATAATCAACGGATCAAAATTATATTGAACTGATTTAATCCTGACGTATTAAAGGATAATTTGCAGGGGGGTGCGAAATTTCGACTGCCTAGGGGCCTCTACAGGATTTAATCCGGCACTGTTTCGAATATCCGGTTATTTTACTGGATATATAATCTTGATCCCGCTCAAATCTAGCGTATTGAAGTTCGTTTCCTTATAACATATGAACTTCATGTCTGAATGGTGGACATTTTGCTAAGATTGTGGACTTTTTCAGCCTATCAATTATGCAAATAAGTTCAGTTGAAACTGAGCGTAGGAATCTTAAGCTCTCATCAGTTGAAATTAAGTTGATCGAATTAGTGAAATGTAACCAAGTCCTAGCTTTTATGAAGATGCGTAATTTATAAGCTAAGAATATAAATGTATGCTGGTAACACCTAATTAGAAATTTATACCCCTGTAGCTTTCTTTCGAGTTTTATACATGAATATTTTTATTTGTTTAAATTTAGATTAAAGACTGATGCCAAAATCTCAGGGCTTTTTAACATTATATTGTTATGTTGAAGAACATGGCTTAAAGAAAGTAATTGCAATATAGTGAAAGTAAATATGTATCTTAAACCCTATTCTCATTATGAAATCAAAACCCAAAAGTCTATATCAGCAATTAAGTTTAATGCCGATAAAAAGATTACAGTATTTCAAAATGGAGGTAAACATTAACTTTCTCGTTAGTAAAATAAAGAAAAATTGTATCGACTTTGACGAAAGCTCGATGTGGAAGATCAAAGCTGAATAAACTAAACCAACCTCAACACAGTATATCAAAAGCTAAATGTAGTATAAAATATGAAATCAATTATTTTGACTCACATAATTAAACAGTCTGCTTCAGATGTTCAGCATAAAGTGCTGTCACAACCTCCGTATTCAAACCAATTCTTTTATTAAGTAAAAGCGGACCAAAATCTCGTCACATTCGTAAAAAGAACACATTTTGTTTACATCAATGTATGAGTTGTAATTTTTAATTAATAGGAAACTTGACCGCGAATGCAACGTTTCCCATAAAGGGAGATGCTATAAGACTGTCTTGCGTGCAGAATTCGAATTCCTCTCAGGCAATTTGGTACAATCCTCGATTACAAGACATGTCTCTAGCTGGATGTAGACTGGACCTCTGGATGTGCATACCTCCTTGGATAGGCACAGCAGGACAACCGTCATATATGATCGGCGTGTCAGATATAGCAGCATTTGTGGAAATTCTTTCCCTGAATAGAACTAGGGACCAGGCTGTATGGAGATGCACCGACCTAAACGAATGGTTTGATGACAGACTCAATCTTACAGTGTACAGTGAGTTTTTCTCTGATATTGATCATCGAGATATTGCCTTCTACTGTTTCGTATCCTCCTATTTACCTTTGGAATCATACATTATATTTTAGAAATGAATAAAAGCTCTCATTCGGGATTATTTCAAATCTAAATGTTCTTATATAACTGGAGAATAGTAAGGCATGGGTGACTTTAAAAATTGTGTTATTAGATGGCGTGAATAATTAAAATTGCAATTTACATTGTCCAGAGAATCAACTAGCAATTTACAGGTATAGTTTTGTCACAACATATCAAAGCTGAATGCATTGTTTCTACAAACACTCGGTTGGTCTGGTACGGTAGACAATTTACTGCCTTATAATTCAAACGTATTCATATGACAAATTTTGAAAAATGGCTTTTTGTAACATTATATCAACTAATTGTTTGATGACGCAAGTTGATTGTCTAAAATTAAATATAAAACTTATCCAGGTATATTGTTGATATTAGGGTTATTATCTTATGACATTACATATGACATAATGGTTCTTTAGACATAAGAGCTTCCATTGCCTTGGAGGCAATTTGGAAAATAGGACCTTGTGCTTAACATTGAGTTTGTACTCCCTATTTTGGTTTGTTTTTAGCAGCTTCCTATAATGTCATTCATTACTTTTATATCAACGGAGATTATCATGGTACTGTGTAATTATCAATCAATTTTTATACTGCATAACACAGAAACATACATCGCAATGTGCAAAGAGAGAGATGAAAGTAATTATCATTAATAATATTTAATAATAAGTGTTTTGCACTCTACCGTTCTTCATTGTAAAGAACATTTTCCACTTTTTGCATCAGGTGATTTTGGACACAAGTAAGTTAATATTTGCCTACTGATTAAGGTGCAGTATATCGAAAATAATAAATGAAAAAAATATTAATAATTTTAGTCGATGATTATAAGCAAGAGAAGAAAGTAATGAAACAAATCATGTAGTTATTTTATAAACATTATAAGGTGATAATTTAGCAAGTTTGAAACTTTGAAAACAGGAAGACTACTGCATTTTCAAACACTAGCATTTACATAATATTAATATTTAACAAAAATGTAAACTATTTCGTACTCAGCACCTCCAGAGGGTGTCAACCTTTTCTCAACTCTCTTATTTGAAAAAGCCAATCTTGGTCTGGCCAATTGCACTATCCATTGCCATGTGGTGGGCTGCTCCTATCCTAAACCTGAAATTACCTGGTATTACTCTGTAAGTTCAGATGTATATTAATGTATGTCTATATGTATGTAAGCATGTCTTAATTGCAATATATAAATGGTTCAAATGATATATTGCTTGAAAGTATATATAAATCTCAAGTACGAGATGGGAACTAGAGTCATGATACATTTTATTTTTCGTAAGGAAAGTCAGTATTATTTAGCTTAAATATGCAATTATTCATATATATATATATATATATATATATATATATATATATATATATATATATATATATATATATATATATATATATATATATATATATATATATATATATATATATATATAAGGACATTGAACAGGCATTTTTACATTTTGCAGAGAGAGAGAGAGATAACAATGGCGGGTGTGTGTGATATTAAATCTCTGTATAGTAACTTTGCTACACAGGGTAATATCAAAATAAAATACTGACTTTTCCAGTAAATTAAAATTTTCAGCAATTTCGAAGAAATTCCACTTATTTCTATACTTGATTGATCTTTTTTGATTTGAACCGATGATTTTCTCAAGAAGTTTCGATCGTTTGCATATCACAGAATAATCCTATTTTAGAAAGTATAAGCAAATTTGTCTTTTAACAAACAAAATGTAATACCAATTTGGTCAGTTCCATATCGTCTTTTGGACTATAAAGCATTAAAAATGTTTATATTGCAGTTGATCATTCACCTTGTGATAAAAATTGCAAAATGTGCGCTAAGTATCCTTCATGTGAAAGTTTACATTGGGTTTATAAACGGATTAATCAGCAGCAATTTTAAAAATGGCAATGTGCATACTTTAGCTTTTTTAAGCCAGCAGAAAATTGGTATCAAAGACAAATACTCTCTAACTCATTAATAATTTATGTTTCTGATATGCAATTTTATAAGACAGAAGAAGTTTATCTAAACTTTTTTAAAAAAGCCCAGTCTTAATAAACTTGTACCATGATTTCGTCCGAACTAATCTGCAAGCTCATCACCCAGTCAAGACATTGCAATATGTGATTTTAAATATTTGAAATGAACAGATCACAACGTCACCACTAAAGCATATTTTGCATGTGTTTTAGGCATCTGTGCCTCTTCTCCAGAAAAATAGTTCCCTTGTCACTACCAGACGTCAGACTCCGAGAACAAGATAAAAGTAATTGAATTAGTGTGGTTGCACATCATAGAAATTTTAACGTTATATCTTCAGAAAGATCTCGAAAACGAATTTCTGATCCATTACGCATTTCTATAACAATAACTTATTTACATTAAAAATAGCTTAATATTGCAGAGGAAGGTTTCATTCCAGAAGGAGGTCTGCATTTTGAAACCTCCATCTACTGGGCCTTACTAAATTCCACCTTACGAATTTAGCAAATTCAGTAGCTAAGGCACAACTGCTATACACCTTACGCCAATGAATTTGATAATATTTCCTCCTGAACTTATGTTCCATAAAGTACCTCTGGGATCTTCTTTAACAATATCAAGAAAGAGATATCATTGTAAATTTTACATATTTGATTTTGTCAGCGAAAACTCTCTTTATACTGATAAAATGTAACTATTCAAGCAATATATATATATATATATATATATATATATATATATATATATATATATATATATATATATATATATATATATATATATATATACAATAAACAGTGCAAACCTATTTTTTATTAGCTCAATGACTTTAGTCAGTCTCAATGAGTCATTGTCAAAGGCGAGATTGTAGCAGTCATACCAAACAAAAAGAAACAAATTGCGTTGAAATAACCAATACGTATATATATATATATATATATATATATATATATATATATATATATATATATATATATATATATATATATATATATATAATGTGTGTGTTTCTTTTTAAAATTTGTCATAAAGACAGGATATGTTATCAAAGATAGACACATATTTTCAATAGGTAATACCTGAATGGTGCATTGTTGATCCTTGCAGCTGCAATCTGGCACAAATGAAACCAAAATGTACAGCGGCACGATAGCTTCAGGTATTATCACTGCTGAATGCACAGAGCAGGAGTTTCTTTACTCTAGTACTCTTTACCTACATTACGGAGAAACTTTACCTGACAACAGTCCATTAACTGTGATGTTCAAGTGTGGTATCATTCACCCTGCTTACGATGGAAGAATGAAATATTCAGAGTCCTCTGTCGACATCTTGTTTGCCGGTAAGCTGCCGAAAAGCGAATCAACCGCTTATTGTCTGTTTTCATAGAAAACATGCTATTTTGCAGAATTATTAATCACAGTGATGTAAATTATTTTTTAAATCTGAACTCATCTTGTATGCACAGTAAGTTTGAGATTGTTATGTTCTCTAAATGAACATTTTCCATAATATTTAAAGCATTTATTACTCAAAACTGCCTTGTACATACGAATAGTTCACATAACTAAGATATCGAAAAATTACGTTGAAATCACAAATACACAAACACACACACAAACACACACACACACACACACACACACACATATATATATATATATATATATATATATATATATATATATATATATATATATATATATATATATATATATATATATATATATATATATATATATATATAACTTAAAATGTTCGAAGAAAAGAAGTTGCAATAAATCATAATTTTATCTTTGATCATCAGTTTTTAATAAATATACCTTTTGCATTCTTTACATAAAATAGTTAACTTAACCTACGTACATCTCCGTGACATTAAAGGTAATGTCCCAACCGGAATAATAATTGTGGTTCAAAACAAATCGGAATCCTTCCTTTGCATTACTTCTGGCAGCCGGCCAAAAGCTACTGTCCACTGGTTTCTTGCAAACGACCAAGTCGCATATGGAATTCAAGATGTTATACGCTCGGACAATAGCGGTGTGGAATACGTGGAGAGTAATTTAACCCTAACGCCAAGTGACGACAAACATCATAATATGACGTTGCACTGTCAAGCCTTTACGACTGACAACAGTCATTATCTTGTTTCAACAGAACTAAAACTTTTCGTCCAAGGTAAGATAACATTTGTTTAGCTAGTATCATCCTTTAACTTATAATAAATATTAAATTCAGACGGATATGGTACTAAAATATATACTACATTCAGCATTAAAGAACACTTGCTTTCTTTCTCATTTTAAATAATCACTGGATATACACATATAAGTTAGAACGGCACGGGACATCAAATTGGTTCGCTTTAGGCGAAAAGATGTATAAAATTCGGCCATGTAATTACTGAAAAAATATGCAGATTACGACCAATCCAATTAATGTTGCACAAGACAATTATTCTTATCGCTGAGAACACGGTGTACATAGTTTGATACGACTTTAACCAACATTAAGGGATGCTCTTTTATTTTTTGCTATCAATTAGTCCATGGCAGTTTTATTCAAGAAAATGATTTTACATATGCGCTTAAAATTAACTAATTAAAATATCGTTGCTACCTTATTATAGTCTGCTGATTGTATTTTGTCTAAGGTTTGTCATAAATTTGTATTTATGCTAGTGGTCACTTAAAAGAATATTTCTTGCTTAGTTGAAATCGATACTTATTGTTAACAACTTCTTTTACAATCGCAGTAAAATGTCCCGACATTTTGTAAAGTTCCTACATTTTAAAGTATTAAAATTGCAGACTGCGCATATGTTATTAAAATGTTTTAATATTGGACTTTTGAAGTGTAATATATTATATGGTGCAATTCAAAAATAATTGCATACAAAAATGTTTACTTTCACTTTCAGTGCCTGTATTACAAATTGACCTGCAAATGAATGGGATGCCCATCACGAATAAAACTATCACAGTTGTGTCCGGATTATCAATTACATTTATGTGTGTATCAGGATTAAGTCGTCCAGCTGCAACATTTCTTTGGTATCAGGGAAATGACCTCAGAGGAATAGGGCCTAATCTGACATTGACTCCAACAAATAAAGGCCATGGGAAAGCACTTTATTGTAAAGCATACAACACTGACATAAATTCAGTCGTTTATTCAATGAAGCCAATTTTAAAAATTAAAGGTAAAACAATCTTTACAAGTGACACATTACATTCAGTAGCAAATTTTCTGGAACCCATTTGTCTTCTGAGTTTTATAGCAAACATATGATACACATGGCTATTTTAACGTAAACTCTTGTAATTGACAATGTAAATGTTGGTTCTCCTTTAAATCTTGTACCAAGAGTGATAATGATTGTAAAGGACAAACAGACGTACAAACATATACTCGCATAATACATCAATATTTTTGCAAGTATCCGAAGGTAGGATATTATTAGTTAAGGAATAATGTGACCACAACATGGCCCGATCAATCGAGAAACCCGCGAAGACGTTAACCGTCATAAAATAAGATTATTTTATTACATATTATAGCACACAAAACACTAATATCTTCTGGATAAACTATTGGTTCAAAACAGTTGTACAATGAGATGTGAAACTTATAAGAGATAACTCAAAACCTGGAAGCTATTTCTTAACAAGACCTAAATTAATTAAGCTTAAATCAATTTTATTGAAAGACAGGACAGAGTAACTAAAAATGTTCGAGTAGATGCAAAGCATGTTCTAACATAATAGAAGGAAACTTGATTAAATTTTAAAATTGTAAAATATATCAAGTAGTGATGTTATTACAATTTTGAAAACATGATATGTGTGAAACGTGTAGCCGTTTTCGTGGTCAATTGAAAATAAACTAAAGCAAGAATGACAGTTTATAGAAAGCAAGCACTGAAGAACATAATATTAAAAGTTAATAAACATCTACATAACTGCCCCGGAAGAATATAATTTATAAATATTTCGGAGAAGAATATGCACTTTTCATATAGCGTCAACCACCAGACTCTTGCAAAGAACAGCTGAGGAATCGTTCGAAATAATTGAATGCAAGGTTAATCACCTTTCTATGTATCTATAATATCCCTTTAAATGTCTTTCTAGATTATAAAATAAGTCAATTTAGAGATAAGCGATGACCCAGGACCACTGATTATTTGAAAATGTTTTAATATATAGTATTGAGATCTCTCAATAGTTTATTATATTTCTCAAGATGTCAGCCGTTATATATTATACTGCAAGCTTGGTATGAAAAAACACTAATATTGAAAGTTACCTTTGCAAATCGTATTATAAATTATTTATTTTAGATTAATTAATTATATTTTTTAATTTGACGAGAAACTAATATTTTCCTTACAGGACTACCAGAGCAGCCCGAACAATTTACCGTCAAACTCATCCTGCAAAATGCTGTAATATTTACGTGGGTACCTGGTTCAAGTGACGGTTATAAACAAACCTTTGTCCTAGAAGGGTCTTTTGCTGAACAACACAGGTGGGAGGAAATGACAACGGTCTCAGAAGACTATTGCAGGTCAATGGGGATCGTGGATAGTATATCATCTGGAACCAGTTTTATGTTTAGGATATATGCTTATACATCGATTGGAAATGGCTCGTATGCAGATAATGTTCTGTCAGTAACAACCTTACAATGTTTGGTTGACTCGTTTATTCGAATCGTCTGATATCATTTTCTCTGTTCTTTAGACTTATACTAAGCAAATCAACATCATAAGAATATACAACTGAAAAACACGTGTTTTTTAGTTTATATATTTGCTGACGACATAATGGGATGGGACAAAGCAGATACTGGGTTGCAATTTGTAGTGCCAATTCTTAAGTTTACTAACTGATGTGCAACGATATATATATATATATATATATATATATATATATATATATATATATATATATATATATATATATATAGAGAGAGAGAGAGAGAGAGAGAGAGAGAGAGAGAGATGCAATAAACTGACGACGAACAGTACGAAACTAGTAACTAACTAGCCTAAGCGCTTTCCACTCTTAATGAGTCTTTTTCAAAGGCAAATACAAAACATATATACGATAAACAAATAAACACAAAAACGTTGTGTTTGTAAACCTCTACATGGCTGTCTTCACATGTGCTAAAGCTATAAATACAACCAGCTTGTATAGACTAGATGCGGACACTGAAAACGTTGTATAATTCCCTAAAAGTCTACAAGCCAAAGCAACATCTATTTTTACTTTTTGTACATATATAACGCAGATTATATCCCGGATATTTGATTCTATACTAGTTATTCTTATAGTAAAAATTGAAGGATAATATGAAGATTTAGAAAATGTTAAATTTTACTAGTGCATAATTTTCATGTTCTAGTCTTCTTGGTTTAGACCGCTTGGTTTCAATGTTCTAAGGCGGCGTATCCAGTATGATTCCTTTTACTTCCTGGTTTCGGAACTCCAGCTGTGGTTGTTAGCAATAGCGATAAGTATTATATCACTGAAAGTGTGGCCAGGGGAGGAGAAGTGTTCTGCGACCGGGCTTCTGTACAGCTTTTTTGTCATCCAATCAGATCTATGAAGGTTTATCCTTTTGTGTAGCTTTTCAGTTTCTCCGACGTACTGAAGGCCACAGATCTTACATGTGATGAGATAAATCACATTCTCTGTTTTGCACGTTTTGTTTGGACCATGTATGCTTAGGTTTTCTTTAGTCACTGTGCTAGTGAATGTCTTGGTCTCTATCATATGTTGACAGGTTTTGCATCTTTTATCGCCACAGGGTCCAGATTGACTAGGTTGGTTTTGACTAGCGATTGGCGTTAGCTTTGCCCTGACTAGGATGTCCTTTAGGTTTTTTTGGTCTCCGGTAAGCTACTACAGGTTTGTTCGGAAGTATTAGGTTTAGTTTGTCTGACGATTGCACGGTTGGCCAGTGGTTTGCAATGATTTTACCTACTTTGGGATTGTCTGGGTGATAGGTCAGAATAAATGGTATCCTATCAACCTTTTCTTTCTGTCCATATCTGAGTAGATCATCACGGTTTGTTTGTTTGGCCCTTTGGATTGCCTCCGCAATCAAGTCTTTGTCGTAGCCTCGGTAAATTAAATGTTTAGCCAGCTCTTTAGACCTTTCTAGGAATCTTTCATCGTCGGAGCAAATTCTGCGTATCCTCAGTGCCTGGCTATATGGAATGTTCTTAATGCAGTGTTTTGGATGACAGCTGGTTGGGATGAGATACTGGTGTTTGTCGGTTGGTTTCGAGTAGATATCTGTGTGTAATTTGTTTTCCACCAGTCTGGTTGTTGTGTCCAGGAAAATATGGCTTGAGTTGGAAATTTCTGCCGTAAATTTTATTGAAGGATGGAAGTTGTTTGCCTTTGTTTTGAAGTCATCCAGACTTTCTCTTCCATACTGCCACTTCATTTCTATATCATCGATAAAGCGTACCCACTGGTATGGTGTACGCTCAACCGATGCTACGAGCTGACCCTCAAGTTTTCCCATGAAAATGTTAGCATACGAAGGGGCCATTTTAGTACCCATTGCAGTTCCATTGATTTGTAGGTAGTTTTCTTCATTAAATTCAAAGTTGTTGAGTTTTAGGACAAGCTCCAGGAGTTGGACTAAGAAGTGTGGGGGTGGATTGTTTACAGTTCTTGTTTCCCATGTTTCGCTACATGCCTGTAACCCTTCGTTGTGCGGTATGTTGGTGTACAAAGATGTGACGTCTAAGGAAGCAAGTAATGTATCTGGCAGTAATGGTTCACTAGCTTTGCTTTTTATGAGATAATCTGTCGTGTCTTGAAGATATGATGGTAATTTGTGGACATGTGGTCTCATAAAATGATCTAAATATTCTGATATCCTTTCTGTGGGGTGCCTGTTACCTGAGATTATAGGTCTGCCAGGGTTTCCTTGTTTATGGATTTTGGGTAGAAGATAAAATCTACCTGCTCTTGGGTTTTCTGGGCTTAAGTAGTGTTTCGTTCGCTGGTCTATGTGTCCGCTTTTGTACGCCTCGTCAATAACATTAGTGATGATTTTTGCATATTTCAGCGTTGGATCATGGTCCAGTTTTTGGTAGAACCTAGCATCACTTAGTTGTCTTTGCTTCACTAATGTAGTCTTCCCAATTCATAACGACAACAGCGGAACCCTTATCTGTAGGCTTAATTATAATGTCTGTTCTGCTTTTCAGTGAGTACAGGGCTGACGATATAATGGGACTAAACCGATATTGGGATGCAATTTATAGTGCCAATTCATAGGTTTATTAACTGATGTGCAACGATCCCTATTTGTCACATGCCTTCAAATAATAAATAGCAAGTACTGCATCATTCAACTCTTTAACATGACCAAATCACACTTTTTTGAGAATTTTTTTTTCCTGAATATGAATTATTTTCTACGACTATAAATTATTTATATTTTCCACAAGAGAACATATTTATACGATTTTTTTTCAGATTACACATGCCCGAGATGCCCGTCTGATTCGTAAGTTGTGTGATCACTTCTAGCGTCTACAGTCTACTGAAAATTTTCCAAAAGTCTCTAAATTAGAACAATAACATAAAATATTGGCTTCAAAATATCTTCATCATCATTTTTATTAATTTAAAAGCGTTACAATCGTGGAGCATACCTGTGTCAGGATAAGGAATAATGCAAGACAAACATAAGAACATATCAGATTAAATAGTACTTGTAGGAAATATGCTTTAATTGTATTTCAGTTTACTTTCTATATAAATTGCAGGAGATGCATCACTAAACATTAAACTTTTAAATGCAATGATTGCCTTTTCTCTCTGCAGGAAGGGAAAATGTCAACAAATACATAACACTGACAATGGGAGTCCTACAAATGAAAAATCTACATACCAAGATATTAAGATGGACATTTCCCCACCTCTAGTAGAATGTATGACTGTTTCAAAAATAACCAACATACGTTTCGAGACATTCGATCAGCTACATTATTCTTCAGTTACGTAGTCAGGTTTGAATTTCTCCTGGACAAAGAATCAAAACGTTTGGTACGATCTTAGATGTGGAATTTTCCCATTTTTTGTGAACTGTAATGAACGTGTCAAAGAATGACGTTTACAGGAACAATACAAGTGTAGTCTTCATTTATACATAAAATTAAAGGCACTGTTGCTTTGAACAAGCCTATTAAATTTTACTTCATAAATATATTAGATTTGTATGTTTTTGCAACCAAGTATTATCTAGTCTTTATATTAGTTTGATCGAGTTAACAAACGTTTTTATTATATTATTATTTACAAACTCGCAAAATTATCATTACGAATGCAAAAAAGATTAATTTCTTTATAAAACTTTATTTTGCTTAGGGCATCAGACCAAGTCTTGTACTACTTTTCTGCCAACATACATGTCTCAACTTGGAGACATTCACATATGACAAACTCTGACAAGTAGATTAAGTTATTTTACTAACGGAAAATCAGCAGGAATTTAAGGTCGGTAGAACTTTTATCAGCATTTTCCCTTTAGAATGAATAGTCGATGATCAAATTAGCCATGCATAATGATATGAAAAGTTTACAAATATTACCATCAATGAAGACAATGCATTACAAGTCTGTACTGATCTGTTTCTACGTAATGGATAAAACTATCAAATTATGAACTAATGTACACCAGATTAATGATGGCATCATACAGCTATTCGTTTTCTTTAGATAATTATCAAAAATATTCAATGTTCATAAACATGGTAATGAATTATATATACTTTTGGTTTGTAAGGGATTCTCTCGGTAAAGTCTTGCATATATTCATTTGTTCAAAACAGGCACTATATTTTTCCTAAAATTTTAAATATGAAAAAAACAGTAACAAATTTCTTGACCGACTAATATATGCTTTAAATTATTATAACTCCAAAAATCCTGAAAATGTCAATAATAATAATAATAATAATAATAATAATAATAATAATAATAATAATAATAATAATAATAATAATAATAATAGCATTCTTTTAGACCGTTTTGTAGGTTAAACTATTGCCTTTGGCCTTCCCGTGTGGCGTAGATAAAGTATATAATTGACATTAACTAATCGAGGATTATAAATGGGAAATGATTTAATGCTGAATTTAATTTATGAAACTCATTGAATAATTACCAGCTTTTGCAAGCCTTTATTTTATCACAGATTTTATTTTAATTGAACCTTTTCAGAGAGAAAGAAGAATAAATAATTTCATTTATTCTGACTATGACGATGCACCTATCATTTGTTGTGCATAAAGAAAATGAGTTCCTGTAACTGTTTCTCTCAGCTCTATAACCAATACTATTTATTATAACTTGAGATGCATGAGTCCTCAGCAAAGACTTTCTCAAAATATTTTTAATAACTTTTAATAAAGCAATATTATTTAGCTCGTGACAGTAAACGCGTCCCGTGAGTAGTTGCGCATTATTAAAATGTAAGAATGAAATATACCTGAAGTTTCTTCTTTTCCAGAATCACAGCTACGACCACCAGCCAATGGATCAAGGTTGCATTATATCTTTTTTTTGCTTACTAGTTTAGGATACATTTTGAAATTTAAAAACGAAAGTAATATTTTGTTTGGTATTCTCCTCGAAACATTTTGTACATAATACTGGTAAATGTTGTTTTTGTAGGGTTTAACGCCATTTTTCAGCAAAAGATAGGCTATACATGGCGGCCAGCATTAATGGTAGAGGAAGATCCTTGGAAAACACCGGGAAGAACCGCCGACCCACGAGAAGCTACTGGCAGGCTTTCTCACTTACCCACGTTAGCCGAGTCTGTACTCAAACTCACCCAAACCGAGGTGAGATGGCAGTGATCCGTAACAGTCAGCGCTTTAGATCACTCGGCCACTCGGGGTCCCAATACCGGTAAATGGTTATAAATTCCGCAAATTAATCAAAATATATCACGTCTTTTGTATGCTCCATGATGTATAGAGCATTGTATGATTCCCGTTTGATTCTCGTTTTGTTTCATTTAAATCAATACCTTTCTAAATAAAATAAATCAAATAGTGTACAGGCGTAGGGTTAAGTTAGTATTACCAGCTTATAAAATATAATATATATATATATATATATATATATATATATATATATATATATATATATATATATATATATAAACGAGGATAAAATCGGAAATATAAGACTGAGATATATGTATCAGTTATTAATCTTGTCTATTATTTCTGATCTTGTTCTATGTAAAAATTTGTTTAAATGTAAAAATGAAACCAGTTGCAGTACGCTGACGCAATACCTTTTGTCCGTTTATTTATATAAATTATGGTTTGATCAAAGATAAAATATCGTTTTTTTATTTTCAAAGGGAAGAGACATACACAGCATTGTCTGGTGACAGATCTGATGCGAAGTCAAGCGAGTATGAGCAAATCCAAAGGACTCCATAAGAGGCGCGAACTTCGATTATTGGCTGGGTATAGACAAACGTCTGCTAACTTGAACGTATAGAAACAACAAAACGAAAGAGATTTTGTGCGTGGAAGATGAGTAGAAAAGAACATTGGTTGTTAAACGTATTTTCATGTGAAATATGGTACTAATACAATGCATGTTCCTTCTTTAATAAAACATATATATTTTTATAATACAGAGAAAAACCCCATAACGTTAATGAAGGGGTTATTTAGTAGTCGTGTTAATACAATTGATATATTTGCTACCCAGTGGGTATATGTGCTTTACAGAGAAACAAAAGATATAATGAGTATTATCTGCATATTTCGGTCAGACATTTGAAATAATATAATGGAGAAATTACCTTATTTCACTACAATACATAATAAATACAGAATACAGAATAAATGACCACGTGACACGTAACAACCATAATTCAATAAATCGCATAATTGTGTTCATGAAAGCTGTTAATAATAGTCTGATGGGTCATGCGAGAGCACAAAATACATAGATACACATGCCTAAGAAAGACAACTTCGACAAAATAAAAGTGATCTTTGTACGAAAGTTTGTATTGTAACTTTTTTGAACTTCAGAGCACAGGACATCTTATACTCATTAGGAATAGTAAAATGTTATCAGTTTGAGGAATAGCAATATATTAATTGTATTTTCTGCTACGACATTATTGAATATTTTATATCGTAGATTTATGATTTATATTCAGCAGCTCTATCAATTGTATGTAGCTTATTCATGAATTGTTTCCAGGTTGGACTTTCAAATATTTAAAAGAATGATACTTGACTTGTTTCAAAAACGGTGTTGAATCATATTTGTGCAATCTTTGTTTACATAATATAATTGTATGCACTAAAACAACTTTACTGATGATAATAAAATAATCTCGAGAAGCGTGACAGCTTTTTCTCAAAAATTTAGATAATGAAACTTTCTAAGACCCTACAGTAAACATTCACATATTAAATCGTATCGAGGTGAACTTTGGATTTCTCGAAATGATGTTATAGATGTCTTACATGATAAAAATGTTATAATATAATGGGAAGATTTTGACATACCGGTACATGATATACTAAAGTTAGTTTTTATTAGCACTAAATATCATATTACATTGGTTTGCAAAATGTTTAGGAATAGTATCGATACAGATTGTATTTGTTGTCGATGTTTTGAAACTAATGGTTGTCAAATAAAACCAGGTGACAGGAGCCTGGATCGAATCTTTAGGGGTTTTTTATCCTTGATATTTACGTTCGAGCAATGGTTATTCGTAGTTTAAATCATTATGTCCACAATAAATACTATATAGATAATCTATTTACATGTTTTTGGATACTTCATTGTTTCCGCCAATAGTGGTTTAAAAGACAATCAGGTATATACAGATTAGGCACTTTCTTTCGATAATTACAAGCAAAAATGATAAATGATATTATGAACAGTATTATGTATTTATAGTGATTTAAAACGATTTATTTTAACAAGTTAAAAGAATACGTATTGGCTTGTCGAGGTGGTGAGAGTTAGGAATTTGAGCGGAACAATATATTTTTATTTAGTGTGCTTTCAACAAAGATAATAGTGCGGATGGCTCACTTCTCATCTACAATAATACCATTTTATCAAGATTGTATTGTCATGAATGACTTCTCATTTTTCTCTCATAATCGTACTTGGTGAACTGATGCAATTTCAGCTCAGATGTGTACTTTGGAGTGTAATATTAGTCTAAATTTCATATTATAATGTCTAAGAATCCCAAGAAAGCAATCTCCATTAAATTCTTAAACAGGACAACATTCATTATATTTGGGTGACCATTTTTCATTATTAGAAGATGGTAAAAAGGCAACATAATATTTGCAACGGTTGATCACTACCATTTTATCTCTGCTGAGTGGGTACACGTATAAGATTCGGTGAGTGTTAGAAAGCTTCTCTTGAGTCGATGGTGGTTCTTTCCGCGGATTTTCCCGGTTTCTTCCTTGATCATTAATACTTGCCGCCATGTATAGACTATAGTGTATTGAAAAATGGCGTTATGCCCCACAACAATAACAACAGCAACATTTGCAACGGCATACCCCAACCTCAAATAGGGTCCACTGTGCTACGTGACTGCTGGTCCCCGATCAAAATAGCCGTGGTAGCTTTCATAGAGGATGTCGGCCAACTAACGATGGCGTATAATATATCTTAAAAAGCAAGAGATAAGATGGCATTTGTCAATAACAGGCACCGTTGCCCTATTCGACGGTGTCTGCTACATCATCGGTAACAATGAAGTTGTTGTCAGTCTTGATAATGTTTATGTATATTGTGATGACTACGTCTGCAATAACTGGCCCATCGACGATGTTTATGATCGTGCAGACGATGCTCAGTTTACAATGATAGAAGACAGAAACACTGCTGCAGATTCGCACGAATGTAGTTAGAGAAAGTATCTTAACTTTCACATAGACTTTGAAACTATCTCACTAATGCAAATCTTCAGCTTCAGCCGGAATATGCACAAGATTATCTTTACCGCCAAGCACATCCTAATACTCAAAAATACACCGATTTATTACATTCTTCGATACGGTCACACTGTCAGAGCTTACGCTTTTGAAGCCCACTGAAATACGGTCGATGCTAGACCATTACACTCAAATTCATGCAAATAAGTCCAAATAAGTGTCTGTGTGTGTGTGTGTGTGTGTCAGAGAGAGAGAGAGAGAGAGAGAGAGAGAGAGATGCTTCTTTAATCTGTACCAATGAACTCTAGATAACATTTAAGCATAACAGATAAAGCCATTACATTGACTATCTGGGTTAACCTGTTTTCCGAAAGCTTATCTTTCAGGTAAAGCAAAAGTAGAGACTTATTTTCCGGAAAGTATATCGTAGCAAAGTAATTTTATCTCATCAATTGGTCATTGATCATCTTTAACTGGATGCGTTCACGATAATAATTTTCAATACGAAATAATAATAATAATAATAATAATAATAATAATAATAATAATAATAATAATAATAATAATAATAATAATAATAATAATAATAATAAAAAATAATAATAATAATAATAATAATAATCTTTGCAAGCTTGGAAGAAATTTTTTATTATTTTAAAAATTATCATAATTACTTATGTTTGTTATATAATCAGTGTTGAGCATATAATCTTGTATTTCAAGAGGCAGTACAAGAATACCAAGACGATTTCACCTGATTTGAATTATATTCCAGATAGTGTTAACACGAAGTAAAGACATGCACACGTATGAAAGGAGGTAAGTAGATAGATCGATGAAGAGACTTATAGAGATCAATACATGAATCGGAATATGTTATTCTATAGGAAACAAGATACAAAATAAAGGTTTCATCATATTACATTATTAGTTAACATTCCAGCCACGATTTTACTGAACTAAGTGTACAACTAGCTGAACCAACCATAGTTGCCACCGTTGTACCAAGAGCAAACTTGGTCGTCGCAGCTAGACCCACTGCACCTGCAGATTGAAGAGCAGCAAACGTCGAACCGACTGCCACATTGCCGATACCAGCTTGAACAACAGCGGCCATGCTACCGGCTGCCACACCTGTAGCTGTAAATCCAACAGCTGAGAGGACCAGAGGTGCAGCTACTACACTAACAGCGCCTGCACCTGCACCTGCTACTATGCATTTCCATGCTATTTCAAAGAGAGGAAAATGTAATCCATATATATATATAATTACTTAAGCTTGAATTATTGCAAATAAAATTAGACATTAATATAATGAAACACAAGAAAGTCAGCAACATTTGTTATGTATGTTTAGCTTGCATTGTGTTCTTAACCTTTCTTCATGAATGAGGATGGAGTTTAAGTGTGCATTATTTTTGTCTTGTTCTTTAGTTATATATAAATGATGACTTGAGTTTGAGCTGAGTCATTTATTTTAACTATTCATTGGAATTATAAGGTCTCATTTACATTTTTTTACCAAAACACTACTTTAGGATTTTTGAAGATTCATTGGAAGACATTATGGACTATATCATTGTGATACATTTATACATCAAGACTATTGCACACCAGCACATTGAAGATTACTGGAATTCATTCTGACATTCTATACATTTGGACTAGTGATGGGAACATTTAGGATTATCTGAGATATGATTCACAATATCCCTTTGAAATTTCACTTTGCAACTTAAATTATTTATTAACTTTACTAAAGGTGTTGGTTTTGCTTCTTTCTATTACTTAGTTTAAGACCATATATTAGTAAACATTATGGACAGAAAATGTTACTAAGAATTATGTTTCCATGTCTAATGGTAACTGTTTTATGTGATTTAAGGAGTATGTATGCCTGTTTTTACTGAAGTAATCAAATATGTATTGTTTAAACTGTTTCCTCGTCTTTCATCGATGACCTGTGTGTGTGTGTGTGTGTGTGTGTGAGAGAGAGAGAGAGAGAGAGAGAGAGAGAGAGAGAGAGAGAGAGAGTGAGAGAGAGAGAGAGAGAGAGAGAGAGAAAGAAAGAAAGAGAGAGTTAAATAACTTACAAACACCATCGGAAGCATCCACTAACAAAGCTAGAATAAGAATGGCAGCGAGCACTTTGGATGTTTTCTGGCTCATTGTGCTTGAAAGAAAACAAAATTCTAAAATAGTTCATTCGCTTTTTATTGATACGATTTAGAAAATACAAAGTTTCCCAGGTAAGATTAGAGTTTAAGCAAGAAACCTGGTCAAGTATGGTCCAAAATTAATCTAAAACTATAGACAGTGCAACATTCTTTGGAGAGCCCGTTTGCTATAAATGAATCTGTTTCTTTTTTTTGTTTTCTTCTCAGTAAAAAATTGGGATACTTGATTTATAACTGCACACGCATATATTGTATAGAAGTTTACCTTCACTTCTACAAGAAAATTATATTCTCATATTTTCCACCATTTTGGCGTTTCACATGCAACTTGATGTGATGTTATATTTAACAGGCAAAGAACCTTTAACTGTATCTGATTGTTCTAATAACAACAAAAGCAACAACAAGAACATCCTTAATTACTACTGACTGAATTTAAATCCATTTTAACTATGTTTGTTACATTCATAACTAACAACATCATTTTCATCAGCAATAACAAAGATGAGGTCCACACGAGCAAGAACAGCTACAACAATACAATTGAACTATACAGATGTCTTGAAGCAGGAGCGTATTACAAAATGTGATCACCTATAAGATCTAACATGTGAGATTTAAAAATAAAAAATGTGCAATGTCCATTTGAAATAAGTGTGGTGGCTTTTATACTGGTAGCTGGGCACATGTACCCAGTAGCGTCACTACGGTTGGTGTCACCCAGTGCGACAACTCAAGGTGTCACCCCCAAGGACACATTTCCCGTACAAGAACGTTTAAGTGACATTCATTTTGGTGTAAGCCCATCTGATGGTGTCACCCTGTGCGGTTAACCCACCCTAGTGACGCCACTGTGTGTACCTACAAATGCTAGTACCATCTGTCATGTTTATATGCTAAATATAAAAATAGCTCTACGAGTAGTCGTCACAAATCATATTTGGAGCGTTGAAGTCCTGGTTTGTAACAGATCAATCATTAACGATGGTGTAATTAAGCATTATTTTTTAAAGTTACCAAACTGTCTGACCGCGCCGGTGGCCTAAATGGTTAGAAAGTCCAATTAGGATCCGGAGGTCGTTGGTTTGAACCCCGACCGAATTATGGCAAACACGTAAAAAAACTGGCGCTCAATAACAAGAGGTAAGTGTAAGGACTGACTGGTCTGCCTGGTGTCGGGATAATGTGACTGGGTGGGACATGATGCTACATGTCTGCGGCATGATGCCCAGTGCTAGACGTCACTATAAACTGCCATACTGCAGACATCGTAGCTATATGGCTCAAGCTGTTTAAAGCAATGTTAAAAAAATCCAGATCTATTACACACACACAAGCGCGCGCACACACACACACACACACATAATCGTTTATAAACAAACATGAAGACTAATAGCATACGCATGCATGCAAACAATAAATTGTTTATACTGACGTTATACATTAATTATGTTTTGAATCATCGTAAAACAAATGTAAATGAGAATAAATTGAAATAAATATTATCAGATAAGACTCTTAAAAATCATCAAATCAATGACATTGATATTTTTATTTAAAAGGAACTAATCGCGTAAAGTAACGAAGTAAAATCAGCTTAGTCCTTATGATTATTACAATAGAAATAGCCTCATTCACGTCGCGATGGAAAAATCGTCAAATGTGATGGTGATTGTTTTGATGATGATAACGACAACGACGATAAACACAACAATGAGGATGACAAGGGAAAATACCAATGTTGAAAGCGTAAAATCGTTAAAAGTGTTATCACATCGTCGTCGCCGTCGCTTTTGCCGTCATCTTCAATAATAATAATAATAATAATAATAATAATAATAATAATAATAATAATAATAATAATAATAATAATAATAATAATAATAATGTATTATTATTATTATTATTATTATTATTATTATTATTATTATTATTATTATTATTATTATTATTTACCTACTTGCTTCTAATGTCAGCTACTTTAACCCAGGTGTTTCTAGTCTTCTTTGCTCAACCTCGGTAATTTTTTTATTTATATAGTAATTAAAATGGTAAGCGTCATGATTGCCGATAATAACTGACGTCATATTCCGACATCAATGCTGATATAAGTTACCCACACAACTTCAGGGGACTGACTTGCGTAACACTGTTACCTTGACAAAACTTAAAGGAGCCCCGAGTAACCGAGTGGTCTAAAGTGCTCACCATTACCAATCACTTCCATCTCACCTATTTTTGTGTGGGTTCGAGTCTCGGGTTCGGCCATTGTGAGTATGTGAGAAAGCTTGCCAGTAGCTTCTCGTGGGTCTGTAGTTCTTTTCCGAGTTATCCCGGGTTCTTTCTCTACCATTTAGACTGACCGCTAAGTATAACCTATCTCGTGCTGATAAATAGCGTAAACCCTATAACAACAAAAACAGCAAAATTTAAAGTTTGCTATCGTACTTGCCGCTGAAAATTATTTCTATCAGCATTTGGCAATCAATAAAACAAAAAGTGAAATCAAATAATGATACAAGAGCGAAGCAATTTTGAGTCGATTAAACAAAATGATTAACTGTCCGTGTGTTTTGTTATGTCCGCAGCTTTTTCTATCTGGTATCTTCAGGTATGTAATGTTTTATTCTGATACTGTCTCTTATACTCGTGTTCATATTTCAGCTCAATGGGTCTGAAGTTTCGGCCCCTAAAAATAGCCAGTAAAAAAATACCAAAATGTATTGCTGATCCACTTAACCGAGTTCAAAACACTGTAAATTACACAGACGATCTTGTAGCTTGCCCGCGCCTTTTTTATGATTAAAAAAAATGTTATTGTCTTGAAAGATAAAAATATGTCTGTTTAGAAAGAATGAATGCTTCTTTAAAACGACCATGTGCTTCAACACTTAAGATAATTCCGAAATCAGTACATGATAAAATTTGACCGCTTCGTTTACATAATTGGTTTAAGCGTCCACCTCGTATGTCGGAGGCCGTGGGTTCGAAACCTGGTCGAGTCATACCAAAGACTTATAAAAATGATACTAGCAGCTGCTTCGCTAGGCACTCAGTATTAAGAGGTTACTGTTAAGACTGGTCGGCTTGGTGTCAGGATAATGTGAATTAATGAGGCATGATGCATCATGTCTGCGGCATGATGCCCCAGTGCTAGACATACTGTAAACTGACACACTGAAGATATCGTAGCAATATGACTGAATTTTTTAAAGCTACGTTAAAAATCTAAATCACACACACACACACACACACACACACACACATGTGATAAAATATAGCCAAGTTGTAAAAAAAAAGTTGCAGGCAAAAACTCCTACCTGAAATCCGATGTAGTATTGTGACTAAGTCTTACATGTTATCGGATATATTATTTTGTGTCTAAGTCCTACCTGATATCCGCTGTAGCTTCTCAACGTCTAAATTGTAAGTGCTCTAGGATGTCAAAAACTGACCGTCTCAGTTTAAGCTGGATATTTTCTCATAAATAAAATTTCGGAATTTCCCTTGTTACTGTGACGTGGCACTTCCTCGTTCATACTTTAATGTAAACTCATCTCCAGAAAAGGAAGTAGAGTCACTTGCTTTTTAAGTTACATTATAAACGTTTACCCCTCCAAAAAAATTCTCTTCCAATAACATTGGAGGGTTTTTGTTGCTTTTACTGACACAAACCATCAACTCCTATTTATGCTATTATCCTCGTAGTTCACGTTAGCCCATACATACATTTGGGAGAAGGTCAACACAATTGTCATAGACGAAATCAAAAGTTACACTATTTTCGTCCGTCGGTTTCACATGAACGCCACCCGGTCTCCCTGTAAACGCCTTATGCACAAAATAGTGTCCAATCCCTCCAAAACTTTAGTGTCAGTTCATTCATTTTACGTGTTTTTCCTGGAATTCTACAATTGTGGGTCTTGCTATTTTGTTTTGTTTTGTTTTTGCGATGACAATACTGGGCTGAATCTTGCAGCAACTTTAGAAATGGGTTCTCCATCTTCCGTTAATTTTCTAATAAAATCTCCAATTTCTGAAATTAAGGAATAAATCCTAAATGTACATGTTAACCGAAACAATTCCTAAGTAGAAAAATTGATATTACTAGAATGTCAATTCTCTACCTATGTATAAATAACCTTGATAACATTTTCAGTCCTCGAAAGCTGAATTCATATAGAACAAAACGACAAAATTTATAAAATCGTTTCGCCCACAGAAAAAGCAGAAAAAGTAAACTAATCATCAAAAGCTCGCATAAGCGGTCCTATTCGAAGACAGATATATAGCTAAATAAGGGATACATATATATATATATATATATATATATATATATATATATATATATATATATATATATATATATATATATATATATATATATATATATATATATATATATATATATATATATAAACTAGAGTCAATGTCGCTATTCATAATTCCCACTAAATTGGCTTGGCAGCAATTATTGTGCGTTGGAAAATGAAGAAAGTCGTTTATAGCCTGTTCACACTAATAAGAACTACTCTTCTCTTGTGTAGATACGTACTGATTGTCTTTGCAGCCAACCATACAGTGCATTTTTATTAGTTATATTGCCGTTAAGAAGGAAACATAACATTACTTCCTTGTTTCATCCCCGCATCTCTTTCTGACCCCCACCCCATATTGTTGAAGGGTCTATGCTCTGCTTTTGTCATTTTTTATTGAAAGCTAGCCTTGATTTATTTAAATTAAGCGGTTATGTATACAGACAGCTTTGACCCATTTTTGTTGCTGTGACGTACAGCAGATTTTTACATAAGGTACTGTACTGTGGTATACAAATACAAATCTGCGTTACCAGTGATGTATTTGGCCTAATGATACGATATCGATACATGACTGTTGAACTATAGTTTCACTTTCGTTGTTTTCATCGAAAAAAAACCTGCTTTCGGCACATTTATTATATGGACGTTGTACTGGGGCAAAAAGCAAAATTATGCTATTGCTAAAAAAAATTGACGTACTTAAGCGCACACTGAGAAAATCGCTTTGTACATTGAAAATGTATTATAGTCTATGCTATAAAAAGGTTTTGACGAAATTTGACAAGAAGACAAAATTTCGTTCATTTGTCGAAAGAACAACATGAAGGTTTATAAATTAAAATGAATACTACGGTTTTTTAATAGTCGGACGCTAATCGTAATCAGGGATTGAGATTGTAAGGGGGTGTGGGGCACGGATTTTCTTTTCAATTCGGATTTTTTTTCTTATCTCAAAATACTTCTTTATCTACTAATATTATTTGAAGAAATAGTTGATGGTTTTTTCTTCAAATCAGTGAAAGCGCATTTGTTTAAAGCTATTTGGGAAACGGATCATTTCTTTTTTAATCTCTGGATCCATTCCTGCCGACTACCCCTTTGAAAATTAAATGGCCGGTCCTTAATAGTAACCCAGTCATAGCTATTAACAACTAATATGTGTGCTATTTATAGCTCATATAAATTTTAAATGGTTTTTCCGCAGGAGAAACCGCATGTGTTCATTACCCGCAATCTCTATATTGTACATGACATTTAGGGATTTCCGACGGTTTTCTGCAACTTAATCCTTTGCTCTATTTTTACAATAACATGACATTTTTATTAAAAAGATATTCATATACTTTATCAAATGTTAAATCAACAAGCACTTCTTATAACTTTCATTTAAATGCGTTACTTACAACATCGAAATGATGTATACTTGGCATGCGTTAAGCGTTTCATAAACCACTTATTTCACAGAGTTTTTGACTGGATTAATTAGAGACGTAAGTTGTATGGAGGGGAAGGGGTTCTGATTTTATTTCCAGTCAGGTTACTGATTTTTTCGTTTACCTCAGGATAATTGGTTTTGTCATCAGCATGATAATCATCATCACAGTCATCATATTATTAATTCTTTTTCTGCCAATCAGAGCAAGAGTTTTTTTTATTTCATTCATGTTATCTCAGAGTCGAAAATTAAGAGTGATAATGTTGATATACATTTATAATCCACACTGCCAAGCTTTCCCCCTTTGAATTAACAGCACTTATATTTCTTGATAAGTGTATAGATCGTTACAACAGTTAGTAATAACAGCCCTTTTCATACGGGATTTAACCGAGTTGCTCCGTAATTATCAGAAAAACCTCCTGAGTCACTAGCCTGGTTCCTGATCTCTCTCCACTACGTTAATCTTCGTTATAACTAAGAGCAACGTATTGGAGAGAGGTATATTATTTTATATGATATAAAACTTAAAATCTGCTTCAATCGCTTTAAAATTACTTATTCTCAATGATATATTTTTAAAACTACTAACGTTCTAGGCCAATGTGAGCGTGGGGCCCAATAGTGCCAAATCGGTCCAATCGACATAAGGCCGGTGTGACAAGGGGGTGGATTCAAAATGTTAAACCAAATCTTTTCTCGTTGCTAGTGAATGACCTCCTGTGATGTAATTTACCCAGTGTGGATGAATAGAAAGAATAATACAGATCTTTAAGAAAGTATATTGAAGAAATAAAATAAAATAATAATAATATATATATATTCCAGCTCATATAGTAAACTTCCTAATTCTGAAATCTGTCTTAAGTGACTCGTTCGCTGACTAATACTCTGTTTACAAATGGAACAGTCATTACATGTATATTGACCTTAATTAAGGTTCACGAGCTTAGCGGGGAATCAGTAACTTCCGCTTTACGACTAGCCTTATTTAACACCCCATGACTTCTTTACATTACGCTATTTAAAACAGTCTAGTGTTAACTTATATATGGCTTGGCCCATCTAATCTAACTATTCTAAAATAGTTTACGTTATCATTTAAAATATTACGACATAGTATATAAATATACACTCAATACATGGCATACTACACAGAGATTTAAGGGGGCAGGGGCCAGTTATTATGTACAAATTTAATGCCGCAATCAGTGACCTAGTACAAAAAAATCATAAAAAATCAAATACACAAGTGAGATTAAGAATGTCCATATTTTGAGATACCTATATTAAAACAAAGCATAAAAATATTATACACTTGACCAGAGAAGTCAGTGGCAGTTCATAGCAGAAGAAGTTTATGCACCACCAACCCCAAATTTTTACCTGCAATTTTCATGTCCGAAGGTCATTTTTGACACCATGTGGTACTCACAGTGCAAACACAAGCCCTTTTCCTAGATTACAATTCTGCCAAACAGTGTGTACTAAACAGGCTGATGCAGTTGAAAATAGTTGTCATCCAAGCAGTTTTTGAGATATGCTCCTTGTCCCAAACCCACATGTTTACTGCTATGAGAGGCTAGCTCTTCTTCCTAGACAACTATTGGTATTTCACTATCAACATATTGCAGAGTAACTATGGAAGGTGTACATGCCTGACATCAATTTCAAGAACAACACAAGCCCGAAACACCTAGCTCACAAATATATCCATATCTTTAATTAGTAGACAATAATTGCTGAAAAAGTCACACCATAGCCTTAAGTTAAGAAATTTGCCAGGGGCCAAATTACGAAACTGTACCCTGCCTCCTTAATTCATAAATCTACGAAACTTTACCCATCATGCATTAGGGTGTATTCATTAAATTCCTACTCATTCCTACGTATCGCATATTCAATTACATGCAATCTTGTCAATTCTCTCAATAAATTGATAATTAGAAAATCAAAGAATAATATGTCGTAACTAACATTTCACTCAAACCCTGAGGAATGAAATCTTATATACATACATCATAACATCAATACATTTGCAAATAAAGCAACAAATGAAATAGTATATTAATATCTGGAACTAAGATTGCGTACCTTTGCTTTTTTATTCGTTTTCATACGAACTTTCAGTATATAATCTGTCTACCTTTTGAGACTACTAACTCGCCTTACCTCAGTCCCGTCTAACTTCTTTTAAGCAAGATTGAAGACTGAAGCAATTTTGCAAAGTAAAGCTACTACTTTCTTACAAGATTTACACCCTTAAGTTTCCATTAGCCAATCAGAATCGACTAGTTCCTACAATTCCCTACGTAGAATATTTGAATAACGAGAATAGTCTAATCATTCCGCAATTAACTTTCATTGGAACAATCAAATATTGACGTGCTTCCCCTTTTTACCGGTGCGAATTTGAAAAGTGTTATGCCAAGACCCTTGTACCATAACAGATGACTCGGTCAAATTTAATGAAGCAAAACCAAGTTTCCTTTGACGTTCAGAGATGAAATGAGAATAATCATAGAACTGTCTCTAACCCTTTCTACAATAATTATGTCAACTTTGGTACAATTCATTTAATGAATATTTCTAAGAGTTTCAAAATTAGACACATCACAGCCGGCTCTGATGACATCGGGGATACCCATCTTCTGCATGGTTTATACATACCTTTTCCCTGCCATTCGGTATGGATAACATCTCGGGTATCTAATACTCACCCCGGTATTGAGCAATCCCCTATTAGGCACAATCCCTTTAAGTACACAGGAAATACTCTGATCGCGCGTGTGTGTGTGTGTTGGATTTTTAATGTAGCTTTAACAATTTTTCAGTCATATTGAAAAGATGTCGGCAGTGTGGTTGTTTATAGTGATATCTATCATTGGGACATCATGGAGCAGACGTGTAGCATCATGTCCCACATAGTCACATTATCCTTACACCAGGCCGATCAGTCCTAACACTAACCTCATAATGCTGAGCACCAAGCGAAGCAGCTGTTTGTACCATTTTTGTAAGTCTTTGGTATGACACAGACAAGGTTCGAACTCGCGACCTCCCGCATCTGAGATGGGCCTCCTAACAACTAGGCTATCAGAGCGGTCCATATTAATCTGCAGGTCGAAATTCCGATCAAGTTTGCATAACATATTTCAGTACCTTTTGCGATGCATAGAGTGGTTCATGAGCCAGAAAGAGAGAAATAAATTATATTTCTTGTGCCCACATATTCAGTGTTCTAAAAAAAAAACATAGAGACTTGTTAATTACTTTATTCATATTATTTTATGTCCATAAGGTTTGATGTTAATTTTCACTTATTTTCTATATATTATATTTATTGTGAAGAATAACCCGACCTTGCACATTTAAGACTAGCAGATTGCTTAGTGGCCAATTGGTACGAAACATAGTTGGGGGCGGAAGCAGGGGCGGTCGGAGGCGGGGTGTGGTAGGGCGGAGGCGGGGATTGGGGCGGGGTGGGGCGGGGACGGGGGTACATGCTACATATAGATAAACATAGATAAATCTACGTGTAGATTACGTGTTCTACTGTAGACAGATACCGACGTGGTGGTATTGTATCTAAAACATGACACTTCTAAAAATAAAAACACCAGCACAAAAGACTTCATTTATCTCATTCAAACATATGACCAGAGCACAATAGTCAGAATTTTAAAAGGCTTTAAGAAACAACCATTGAGTTTAATAATTATTTAAGACTGAGCATATATATTTCTAATCAGATTTTTTAAAAGAAAAATATTACTAATTTAATTTTGTAAAAAAAAACAAAATAATTTAGGATTTTGCATTTTCCTTCTCTTGTTAAAAACATCAATATGCCTGTTGTGCCTATCAACAGTTCTTGATGTACGTTCCCACCATTATACTTAGTTTCATATCAAACTGAAGTTTTCAGTGGTAAAGAAGACAAAGCTTGCTGGTCATTTCCATTTTCGTCGTAGGGGTGGGTACACTCACCCACATGTATATGCTAAGAAGGCAAATACTACTTCGTCTGCTTCCGATGTTTACAATGTCGAATCGAGCAAAGGAAAAGAATGACAACTATAAATTTGCCTTTCGCGTGGATTCATTCATTAGCAATTATAGACGTATATGCATGTATGTTTGCTTGACGACTCTTGGAGTCATGTGAATTTAACAAGCGGTGCAATTTATATGTACATGTATGCAAAGGGATATAACTCTCAACTCTTTGCCTTAGAGTAATTTACGGAATTGTCCAGCATTTACCGAATAGGATGAACTGCGTCATTCTGTTGTATTATTCCCAGTGTACTCAATATGGCGCCATGCTGGTATGAAACTTCTTTGAGCGTGAAACAGTGTACTCAATGTGGCGCCATGCTGGTATGAAACTTCTTTGAGCGTGAAACGGACAGACGATAAGAGTTAGAGACACCCTGGTGATAGTCAGTCGGAAATTATAAATCATTAATTGAAATTACGAAGTTTTGTGAAGTTTTATCACATTAAAGTTTTCGTTATTGGAATAGTTAATGGGTTAGAACCAAACGGGGATTTATGCAAAAATTATAGACTAGTATATGGATTTTAAATTGTAGCAGAAATGTCATTCGTCCAGGAGTGATATCAGTAGGTTATTTGTTAAATAGTTTATAAACCTCTTTAATATATAATTTACAAAACCTAACACGAGCTTTCTAAAACAAGTTATAAAAGAGATAAAATTACCAATATGCAAAATATTACTCCCCATATGCAGTAATCAATTATGATAAAGCGATGAATGATATTTCTTATTTCTGTCCATTCCGCTTTACCTTTATGTTGGACATAGTTTATGTCTGGCTATGATGATTATGTGTAACCTGTTCATATGCTTCGACATTTCGCTATCAGCTTACTTATTGGAAACTTTCATCTAAACAGACGCTTGCTTTGTATGTTTGTAAAATTTACCACAATGTTCAGGTTTGAAAGAAAACAAAATATGAGAAAACCGAAACAAATTATTTTATTTTAAATTTCACAATTTTATTATCCCCGTAATAGGTTGACCATTGGGTCGGGGAACCATCCCAAACTCACCTTAAAATCAAAATGTCTTGTTTCCAGATAAACTAGGGATAGTAAATATAATCTATATTAAAAGAAAGAAAAAATAAAAGACAACACAAACATCCATACACTCATGCACACATGCATATGGCACAATGTAGGTGACATAAGCTTTAGAAAATAGTGTTTTGTTCCTGTTTACCATCCAATCAGATACAAGTTACCTATTGATCTATTGAGGTCCATTTCTTACGAAATTGGTCCTCTATCTTGTTTATCTTAGCAGCATATTTTTCAACGTTCTTATACATTACAACACTCTGCTTAAAAGCATAGATGGAAGGATTTTGCATATTGACTCGGCAAGTATAAATGTAATATTTTCCCAAAATAAGCAAGAAATTACACAAACTGTCCAGTTGTTCTCTTCCTAAAAGTATTTCTTTTTTGACAAATGTACAATATTTGGGCAAGATGGTGCGAAATGATCAATAAAACTGTACCAGAACTGTGAAGTAATATTGCAATCATAGAAGAGATGTTCAATACTTTCATTCTCTCTTTTGCAAAACGTACATTTGTTGTCGTCCAATATGTGCATTCTTTTCAAAAAGTCATTAGTAGCGATTATTCTGTGGATTAATAGAAAGTTAAAAGAGATCAATTTGGTATCCTTGGTACAAAATTTCTCACTGCTATAAATTTCAGACCACTCCTCACTACTTATATTTGTAATTAATAACTGCATCCAAGATTCTTGCTTATCAGTATGTTGCCTTTTATCCCTTTTTAACAGATCTTTGTAAACAAACTTTAGTGAATTATATTTTTCAGATCCATTATTTCATCCTACTGCCTTTCAAAATTATTATGTACTAAATGGTATTTTATGGCTTCTTTCCATGCTTTTGGAATTTTGGATATTAAGGTGAGGTATTTCAAGAAGTCACCTCTTCTAGTGTTTTGTTTTATCATTTCAAAAGGTAATAAATTGCCATGATCATCAATTAGATCATTCAAAATTTAAAAACCGACGTCTGTCCAGGATTTGTATTGATAGAACATTCTAGGGGAGATAAAATTAAAAATGATCATGGATAAGAACTCATTTGTACTTTGCGGTTCCTCTTTCTAAAAAGATACTGCCAAAATGAAATCTTTCTAAACTTTTTTAATAAGCTTACTAAATTGTCTAATTTTCTTCTCCCTAAGTTCCAAATATCCTTTTCATTTCTGAATATAATTGTATTGACTAAGTTCTGCCAAGCTTCATTTTCATTTTCCAACAATCTTTTTACCCATCTTATCTTAATATACCTAATAAATGAGAATATATGTATCATACTGAGTCCTCCCTCGTCCTCTTGGGCTACTAATATATCGCGTTTAATTCTCTCTTCCTTTCCGCTCCATACAAATTTAAATAATGTACGATTTAGTTCTGCTTCAACTTTGGCTGATGGATTTGGAAGTGCTGAGAAAAGATGTATAAATATGGGCAGAACAAGGGTTTTTACAACAATTACCTTACCAACTATTGACAGATGTCTTTGACTCCAGCTAGCCAATATTTGTTTTGCCTTTGTTAGTTTCTTCATATAATTAATTTCCACCATTTGTTGTAGATCTGGCGAAAAATCTATGCCAAGGAGTGTAAAGTTTGAGGAGGACCAAATTAGGCCCATATCGGGACATATTCTTTCATTAGAAAATTTCTTGTCTCCAATCCAAATGGCTTTTGTTTTTGTTATGTTACATTTAAGTCCAGATAATTGAAAAAACTTTGCAAGATATTCATAGCTGATTTAAGAGAAAGCTGAGATCCATCAAGAAGAATAAGCGTCGTCGGCATACTGACCCAATTTATATTCATTGATATCAAAGATCAGTCCCCGTACATCCACATTTTGCTTTAAAGTTATAGCTACAATCTCATCCCCAATAATAAACAAGTAAGGTACAAGGGAATCTCCTTGACGACATCCTCTTTCTAGTCTAAAAAAGATAACATATGCGCATTATTTATAACAACTTTTGGATTCATTACAAAACAGCTTAAACCACTTGCAAATAGAATCACCAAAATTGAAAGATTGTAAAGCTTCTTCTACAAAGGTCCATTCAAATAAGTCAAAGGCTCTTTCAAAGCCTATTAGTAATAATATACCATATCTATTTTCATTTTCAAGCTGATTCATGATATCGTATAGTAGCCTGGTATTTTCTCCAATAAATCTTCCCTTCATAAATCATTTTTGGGTATCACTGATTACTGAGTGAAGAACCTTTTTGATCCTGGCTGCAATGGCTCCCTAAGCGATCTTATAGTCAATATTTAAAAGTGATATAGGTCTCCAATTTTGGAAGCATCTTCTATCTTATTCTTCCTTTGGTAGACATGTTATGACTCCTTGAGTCTGAAAATTTGAAAGTTTTCCTACAGTGTATCCATAATTTATTGATCTACAAAGGAATTCTCCAAGAAACTTCCAGAAGAATTTATAGAACTCTACAGTGAATCCATCTGAGCAAGGACTTTTTCCGTTTCCCATATTATATAAAGACAAACCACATTCATTTAATGTAAGCACACCCTCGCACGAATCTCTTTCCTCTTGACTGAGTTTAATATTGTGATTAAAAAATCTATTTTGGTTAGATAATCTATTTTGAGTTTCTTGAGTCTCCTCGTCATCCAGCTGAACAATTCTACTTTTGTACAATTCCATATAAAACTGTTTTTGGGCTTCTAAAATATCTATTTGATCAGATAATTTTGTCCCATCGTCTAAAATAATTTCCTTTATTGTCTTATTGACGTAATTTCTTTTTTCAAGATTTAAAAAGTACCTTGTGCTTTTTTCTCCAAATTTATACCATCTGGCTTTAGATCTTAAGATAACGCCCTCTATGTACTTTTTCCTAGATTCCTCTAATGATGCTTTCTTTTCATCTAACTTTTCTAAAGTTTTCCCATCTGTGTTATTCAGCAGTTCTCCATAAATTTCTATTATTTTTGTTCAATTTTGTTTTAATTTTTCCCGTTTCTCTTTCGTTTTTTTAATAGAGAAGCGTATAATTTCAGATCTTATTTTCATTTTCAATATTTCAAAGAACATTTGGTCATTACAGGAAAGTTATATTTCACTTTTTATAATATGTGGTATATTTCTTTTAGGCTAGAGGTCAAAGAATCATAATTTTTTTTTCTTTTTCATTTCATGAGTGTATCTAGGGTAAATTGTATCATTTCTATGATAGTAGAATGAGAATCAGTAAATTTGCTTTATATTCACATATATATCAAGTATTTTACTTTTGAATTCCAATCATTCATCACTGTTGTTTGTGCTATTCAATTAGTCCAAATAGAGAAATCCCACTCGGTTTCAATTCTGTTACAAAGATGATGGCAGTCATCAATATATATATATATATATATATATATATATATATATATATATATATATATATATATATATATATATATATATATATATATATATATATATATATATATATATATATATATATATATATATATATACTTTGCAAATATGGCATCATCAAAGGTCTGACCAATAATTGTGTCAGCTAAAAAAAATAATTTCCTGATTGTCATCATCTCAAGAGTCCGTTATGTCACAGCTCGAGTAATTGCTAAAGTTGGATATAAATCATGGATTTCAATCTCTGCAGGGCAAACTTTCTGATGCGAGTAAGGTTTGTCATTTCCAAATGGGTCTTCTCAAATTAGGTTATTACTTTTAATAAATGAATACATCAGACAGATATATAAGCCACGTGTCGATTTCCACCTACACCGCCACATTGTTGTGGAATTTTATTTATGTTCGATGGCCACTAAATAAAACAAATATCATCTAGAAGACGAACCAAAGTTTAACAATTTCCCTTTATTTTAGAATATTATATTAATAATCCTAGCAACTAGTATGTATATAATAGCACCAGAGACATCACTGTTTGACAAGCACATTATCGTGAAGGAATTAATTTGCGTCCGAGAGTAAAGCACAAATAAACCTACCCCTGCAAATGTAATCCTTTTGTTTTATTAGAAAAAAATGTGATTATTGTTTACCCTGAAAGCGTCATATCGGTTCATCAAAGCGGCTCATAAATGTTGCATGATATTTAAACATGCATCCGTAGTGTATTGTAAAATAAACCAGAGAGATCGCGTGAGAATGTACACGGCGAAAGCTCCACGGCAAATACAACAAGAAGACTGAAAGGCCATTGTTCGAAACGGTGCAAGAAAACTTTAAACAACTGGCGTTAAATAAATAGTCGTGAGTGACCATTGTTACCAAACAATGGAGAGTGCCATGCAGTGAAATGGCTTGCTGGCGAGACGCTTACTCAGTCTTCTCAATACCATCTGTGCTGGTGTATGAGGTGATGTCAAGACAAAGTCGTGAGTTGGGATAAAAGGTTTTGACACAAATTAGTATTAAAAAATACAAACCCGCTATTAAGATACTACTCCCAAGGCGCATTAGGCAGTGTGTGTGTATGTGTGTGTGTGTGTGTGTGTGTGTGTGTGAGTGTGTGTGTGTGTGATTTTGAATTTTAAAGTATCTTTAAAATATTTTCAATCATATCGCTACGATGTCTGCAGTATGGCAGTTTATGGAGAAGATTACTCTGGGGCATCTTGCCGAAGACATGTAGCATGGTGTCCTACCGAGTTACATTATCCTGAAACCAGGCCGACTAGTCGTAACACTGACCTCTGTAATGCTGAGTGCCTAACGAGGCGGCTGAAAGTACTTTTTATTTTAAGTCTTTGGTATGACTCATCAGGGGAACCCACGACCTTCCGCATCTGAGGCGGAAGCTCTAACCACTGGACCGACGGAGCGGCCCCTCATTAGGAAGTCTCGCCACCTTGATAGAAATGAAAACGTGGCGAGGGGTGGCAGGAAAATAGATTTCGTGACATGTTTTTGTGTTGTGTTCGTTAAGTAATTTTATTCACTTCAGCAGCTTTAAAGATTGAAGAAAATACACTGCCGCCGAAATTGTAACGCCCCCTAAAATTTGCCGCCATAGTTAGCCTTTGCCGTAATACGACACTGCTGAAGAGTCTGGCGATATTAATATACTCTTTTGTCATAAACTAAATAACAGAACATATAAAAACCAACTAGTTTATTAAAGTTCAATAATAATATTTTTCCTTAGACTACAATGATGAAATGACCACATTTAGATCTGAATTTGCTACTCAAGTAGCCGCGTTTGTAAATTTCGTAGAAACACATATAGAGCTATTAATGAACTTTTCGGAAGTAAGGCCGTCATCGACATTAAGCTCTCTGACATTAAATATTTACCGATGATTTAGTATACATAGTAACGTCTGGCTCAGCATTATGGACATCACTCAGTAATTCCATTAAACATTGCTCTAAGGATACCGGCATATTCAGTCTCTCAGTAATAGGCCTTACAACATTTACGCTATCCAGCACAATTTAACAGCATTTTCCGGTCCTAACTCCGTCTGGATTTATGTGAGTGATATTGGATCAAAACGACGAGGTACATTTGTGAAGGAACCCGAAGAGAAAGGCGCTTCCGTGTTGTATTATTGGTGTCTTGAATCAGACGCTAAACTACACTTATTTAAATTAAATAATGAATAATTGATTGACATTGTTGCAGCGCAAAATTACATATATGGGCAAGTGTGTTTGATGCAAACCCAACTGAAAAATATCATTGATGAGTCAACAGTAAAGCAAAATACCACAGACATATCGTTGTTACTGACATTATTGTAATCTCTTCATCCGCTGAAGTCACTGCAGCATCCACGCTAACTGTCAGCATCATACATAATAGCACCAGCAATAGGAAATGGCATTACATCTATTACCGATGTATTTTTAATATCATCTTAAAAACGATATCCATGTGTGCGGCTGATAAATTGAACGCGTATACAAAGTTGCTATCAGCAGAAACACACTCGGACGCCAAATTATCGTCGTTTATTAATTTATTCGCTCGTACCAACAAAAATGAACACAACACCATCCGCTAATTTATGGCGGTTGTTTGGAAAGCTACCTGCAGAAGTATCCAAACAAGAAACTGAAAAAGCAAATCATTGAAACGATACATCATTTAATTCAAGTTGTATCTGACCTCAAGTATGTTAATTTTTAGGATCCAATTGATCAGAAAGTTCTATATCATCATATTGTATTTTTTAATCTTAGAAATAATTGCATTAATATTTTCGGAATTTATTATATAATAAAGAACAAAAGAAAAAGAAAATTCGCGGCCGTGTTTATAATCACTCTACCGGAGTTCATCAAGTATACAATTGAATGATTCAAGAACGCGTACAATTATCAAACTATTTGCTGCATTTGTCGATGGAGATATTATTTTGTCGTTTGTCTGAACGTTCACAGATTTATCTGCTCTTGCGCGCATATAGTGTTTCCCAGTATTTCCAAATTCGCAATACTTACTGTATAATAGCTCGTAAATTACTCAAGGAATTGTGTTTTAGATGAACCGCTAGATGAGTTTAAAAGGTTAATCAGATTGCAGCCAGATAAAATTCAATTTGAGATAATGCATGAAGTAATTCTAGAGACTATGATGAGTGATTTTTCGATTTTGTGGAGATCAGCTTATTTGAAAGATGCAAACTGGAAGATAATTATTGATACACTTCAGCAGCAATCATGTATGTTACATAAAGAAACGTTTCAGATTTATCTGTGTCATTATGTCGTCGACTAGTAGAAATGTGCAAAAAATGTTGAAGCTGAGATTCCTAGACGATTGTTAAAACCAAGGAAACAAAATATTTTGTCAAATTACATCGTTTTATTTCCTGCTTGTGCTGTTGAGAGCGCGTTCACAATGGATAAATCTCCGTGGACTCTAGGACATCCTGTAACGATTCATTTGTCACAAGGATTAACTATTTCCGATATAAAAATATTGTCGATGATCGGATTGAATGGTTAAATTTAATTTATCTGGCGGTGTCGAGAGTCAGAAGAATGTCTCAGCTATGGAGGGTTATCATAGACAGCGCAATGACTACGAAAACTACTGCTAGAAATTGGTGATGACATAGTAAGGGACAAATTAGCTGGTTATCAGCAATCTGACAAAAAAGGTAAGAGTGACTTTGACTTCAATGTTACGTTTATCATGATGCTGACACAACAACATAATAATCATTATGATTGCTGTAATATAGTAATGTTGTTGCAGTATTCTTCAAATCACCCATGACAGTATAGCTATATATAATTAATAGTAGTCTCGCCATACATACGATAATGTCATGTTGACCTGCCTTGAGTGTATTTGACGGGGGGGGGGCGCTGGAGTCCTGCTTTCACAGAAGGGAAGGCGATTGTAATTGTGTATCTTCAGGAAGTACTTGTAATTGTTCGCGTACAAATCCACCTTGAGGAGAGGTTGACTCTAGTCTGTAAACTGTATGTCTACCTTTGCATCTTACCAATCTGGAAATTTTGCGTGTGGTCACACTCCAAAAAAGATCAGTTGCTCTTTCTTTTACTCCCTACAAATTCACTAGGTTCATATAAATATTTGACTGTTACAATTCCTAGCACAAATTCTTTTGTGAGAGTCACGTCATTTAACTGGTATACTTTTTACGATCGCATTAATGGAGTTCATCGAAGTTCCACAGTAATTCATCATTTAACGCAGATTTCACACTTGGTAGTCTTTCAACCAATTCACTAAATCTCTTGTCTTTCCGAACTTTATTTAGGGATTTTACCTGCGTATATTGCCCAAATAACCGCTCAGCAAGTATTTGATCAACCACAATTCATCGTGATCAGACAATCGTTGAGCGAGGCTGGAATACAATTATCAATGTGAGAGAACCAAAATCAGACGATGACATTGCAACGTAAAGATACGTAGACAGCAACAATGCTAGGATAAGAACCGATCCTTGATGAATTGCGGTATGTCTTCGTCTGATTTTGGCGTTATATTATTTCATAAATGACGTTATTACACCAAGAAATTCCTTGCCATGATCAACTTGCAAAAGCTATGGCCATAGCAAGGGCATTCGTTAATATATTCGTTCAAACGCGAATTAACTTCAGTTGCTGTCTTTGATGATAATGTTTACGCTTCTTTATATCTCTTTGCAACGTCAACAACATTCAAGGCTTATTGGTATGTGATTTAATGACGTAGACGTGTTTAGTAGTATCATGCGATAAAAGCAAGATATCTGCTGGAGCACTGAAATGAAAATGTACGTACTAAATTTGTTTTGGTGGTGTCAAAAGAATTTGCCATATTGCCTGTCGTGCTAACCAATTTGCAGAAACAGATCTCGTGACATTCGCTGCATCAGCAAGTTTACTAATAACTGCTCTACCTTTCAATATCCTCTTGGGAAATCGATTCCATAAAAAATAGTTATATATGATTAATGTACAGGCCCATAACACTAGTTTACCTTTCATCGCAGATCTTACCAGCCAATTAGCAAGTGATTCTCTGAGAGATTTATTTTTTACAGACCTTAAAATATGAATCAATTTCACGCCTGCAATACGTCTTTGTTGCATATCGCGATTTTGTACGCGACATTATGAACATGGTACGCTTGATCAATCGCATTTATTGGATACTCTCCAGGTCTTGGTTGGTTTCGTTCGTCAAGACGGGTTCCAGAACAATAAAAATTATATCAAGAAAGATGTTTCTTTCCAATGTAGCGCCTGGTAATTGTGCCAGTAAAGCAGTGATATCACCGCCTGTTTCATTAGAGATAAATTTGTATTTGCTTGTACTAAATTGTACACACAAGCCTGTAAGGGCACGCATTTTATTTCTTGTTATTATTTTTGTTAATCTACTGATGGAGGTGCGTGTTCTGCATCGAACACAATATAAATTCACATTATTTATTATATCTCTACAACATGGATATAACTGGTTTCTCAGCGAAACGAAAGCAAGAGCCAGTCAAGCATCTTCCAGCGCTACCAAATTCTATCGGAGCAATTATCATAGGTCCATCTGGATCTGGCAAGACGCAATTGTTGCTTAATCTGATAATGAGATGGCTCAAGTAGAATATGTTGTATTTAGTGGTACTATCTGTATGTGATCAGCAATGTTATGATGTGCATCAAGATTTTAATGAAGAAGCAAAGTCGTCTGATGAAGACGATAATGATATTATTGATTTTATAACCAATATTGAAGAAGCTCCATCTGTAGATGACCTCGATGGATGTATTAATTATCTCGTAGTATACGATGATGTAATGCTCAACAAACGATCAAATTAAGCAAGGGATATTTTCCGGAATTGGACACAAAAACACCGATATTATATATGTTACTCAGCTATATATAAAATAACGAGATATATACACACGTTCATATACGATTTACTATGAAAGAAGAACCTTAAAGAGACAAATTTTAGTGATGAATTTGAAAATATACTTCCGTACAATGATGTTAAATAATATAATCAAACTTGTGTAACACGAATAAGCAGCAAACATTCCCTAAATAAAAGGTGGAATTGGTCGATTCCATCATACGGGCTGTTCGTTTTATTTCTGCTTTGTTCAATCCCTTGGACTGTGTCAAATTAAGGTTGCGCCATATTGCCAACAAAGGTGTTCTAGTATTAATGCACAAGTCAAATTTTAAAAACAAGTACCTTCTCCACATACTGTGTACTACAAGGTGTTAATGTAGTGAACCTCTCCGCAGTGAATTTCTAAATAAATTCACAGTTTCAATAACTTCATTGTCTCTTTCGAAAACTGTTCCTTGAGAAATGAATATCAATATTGACTAACATTGTCTTCGTACCTGAAACAAGGTATATAATTAATTTTTATTCTTTATCTGAGAGAGAGAGAGAGAGAGAGAGAGAGAGAGAGAGAGAGAGAGAGAGAGAGAGAGAGAGAGAGAGAGAGAGAGAGAGAGCTAGCTGCGGTTTGTCATATGCAAGTATGGAACCGGTCCCTGTGTTTTGCTTCTTTTAGAACGTATTTACATCTCAGTCTATCAATTAATTAATTAATTAATTAATTAATATCTTCGAGCTTCGATGTCAATATTCATATTCCTCACTAAATCGGCTTGTTATTTGTCACTTTTCATTAAACGATGCATTAAGATGTTTCTCTCATTTTTACACAAGAAAAATGCTATTTATCTGGATGCGTATTAGTTGCGTTTTCTTTTTGTACCAATTTAACATTGCAATCTGATCAGTTAAAATTTTCCAGGTGGAAAAAGAACATACCAATCTTTTTTCTCTTCCCCCTCAGTTAATTTTGATTCAAGCATGTTATATAAACCCTTGTCTTTATCAAGAAATTCAACTTTGATATGTGTAAATTCTGAATATATATATATATATATATATATATATATATATATATATATATATATATATATATATATATATATATATATATATATATATATATATATATACTCTAGGTATTGCTTTATGGACGTGAGAAATTACTTGAGCACTATATTTACTCTAGCTGCCCAGATATCCATACATTAATACTTAACTCTTCATTTGAATAGTTGTTTGCGATACAGTCACTGTATACATGTTTAACTAAGGCGAAGCGCCAGTTTACTCATTTGTCAGTCATTGATATGAGGTAGTTACGTATATTAGAACTGCATTGTGCACTCAAACATTTGGTAAACTCATGCTAGAAGGTTTGATTAAATTTGAACAGGAGCCAAAACCATTAGCAATTAGTCATTAAGACGAGTCTTAAACATTTAACTAGATGGAAAGGGCTTGTAACAATCTGATGCAAATTCCAAAAAGAGACTGATCACTTAATCTTAGGGTAAAGAGATCTGTGATCTTCTTTCCTTCATGGATATTTTCCCTTTATCACAAAATATTTTTGGCCAAACACTATCATGGTAAGACAAGTAGGAGTACTTGTATCAAGCCTTTTCGGAGCCAGGTTTAAAAACAATTCTTAGGGACCCATCTTGCCAATCCCATACCATGCTTTACCCTCAAAATTAAATGGTCGATCCAAACTAGTAACCCTATCATAATTATGAAGTAATATTTAAGTTATTTAGAACAATGAGAAATTTCAAGGAGTTTTCCTCGGGAGGAGCCACGCTAGTTCTTTACCAGCAACCTTGACATTGTGCACAACACTTAAGAACTTTATGTCCTTTTTATGTAAACTGACACCTTGACCAAGTTTTAGAGTGTTAATAATATTGAAATCAAAAGGTATATATGCACTGAATCTATTAACAGATCATATATGTTATGAAAGGGAGAATCAGGCCTATTCTGAAGAATCTACCATTTCCAGCACTTCCACTGAAATGCACCTCATAGAACTGCGAAATGAAGCATAGATATCATGTGTCATGAGTTTCGAAAACCTAAGAAAAATTATATATCGTAGAAAGAATAGCTTAACTTTGTCCGGTAGCATGTTCTTTGAAATACTCTCCCGTGGGAATTTTCTGAAGGAAGCAGGCCATTAGCTAGAAGTATTAAGGGGGACGCAAAGGACAAGAAATAATCATCAAGTAATAAAGTTGGATCAATGCATATTAATTAGGTGATCTTGTAGATTATATTTCTCATCTGTATATGATCAAACTTGGAATATGGGCATATATCACAAAAATCCTGCAGTATTATATAATTAATGAGATCCATAATGAGAAGATCTTGCATTTTGGATGAGTTTGGATTTCACTGCTAATTGTGATCAAAATGAAACAAGTGCTTGTATCATCAGTCTTAGAGAAATTCGATAATGAGTGAGATCCATAAATATTAATGAAGCATTCTTGCATCTGATTAGCTGGGCTTCGAGCAACTCTGGAATCCATTTTTCTGATCTAGATTTCATTAAACGTGGAATATTGACTTATATCATGACCACTTTGTTTCAACACCAGTTTCAGGGCTCGCTGGTATTCCAGCCATCGTTTGTATGGCTCTAAAATCAGTTTTCGTCCTTCCAACGGATTCCAAGGATCACGTCTGAGATCTTTTTTTTACCCTAAGGCCCTTTTATCCCTTTATTTTATCCCTTGAGAAGTAGCTCCCGCCATGAGCCTTGTAATAAATGGGACAACTGCGCCTTTTAACAAAGGTGCTAACAACATAGGCCAAATGCGCAAAAATCCTTCACGTTATACCAACATCTTTTTCGTTTGACGAATGGGTATTTTCGTTTTGACCATTTAACGAAGAACTTGTCGATGTTTGGCTAAGTATTCTTCTCTGGTGTTTAGACAAAGTTATCGTACATTCCGACAACATTCGCAAAAACTATCGATGACATCTTTAGAAGCAGTTAAAATCATTTGTTTTTGCATGGGTCGATGAGCTTTGAACAAGACGAACAACATGTCCCAATGCTTATGAAAAATGAGAAAGAGACCTAACTTTTGGTGGCTTATCATTTTCTTTGGCTAAATACTTATCTAGGAGTTGTCCAACTTTTGACTCCTAACCAGGTTGCTACTTTGTTACACGATATGGTTGGTGGTCCCACTTCAAGGACGAGATCTCACTAAAGGTAGGCAGTGACAATCTGGAGACCAACGAGCATGTTCCAGGTAAGTGCAATCTTTCTTCTGCCACTCGTGACGTTACACACCACAACTAAAGCAATTGACTTTATCCCCTTCGCCCAAGTAGAAAAATCCGGTTCAGACTAATTCTTCAGGGGTAGGTCCTCCCAGATATTTTGGCTATTTCATAAGAAGGTTTGCAATCGACTTTCAATAGTCACACTATTCTGGCAAACACACCAGGAATACATATTCGTCTTTCACAGACTCATTTTGATAAGGATGTGCTGAAATCCTTAGGTCTGTGCTCAGTTTTGCATGACATCCGTAGGGAAGTAGCCACATGTTGTTCTTTGGAGGTGGACTTCCACCATAAAAGCCAATAAAGGGAAAATGTGTACGATAACGAGTGCCATCGCTTTCGCATCCGTTATGTTTGACACGTATACCAGAATCCCATAAATTAATGATGGGAATCTGAAGCCACACATCCTCCCTCTTTGCTCCCAGGCACACGAATAAATAGGGCGCATTACTGGAGCTGGCTATATGAATCTGGTGCCAGGTCAGGAATGTGTAGTCATTAACTAGGAGCCTTTGGAATTTTGTTGTTTGAATGGTATATTTTGTGTTTTATGCTGCTAGTTTCGTTCGTGTGGATGGTATTGTTTGTGTGTTTTATGCCGCTCGTTTCCTTAGTGTGGACGGTATTTTTGTGTGTTTAATGCTTTTCGTTTCGTTGGTGAGAATGTATCTTTTGTGTTTTATACTGCTCATTTCATTGGTGAGATAGTATATTTTGTTTTAAGTTTTCTCGTTTGATTGGTGTGAATGATATTTTTGTGTGCTTTATGCTGCTCGTTTCGTTGGTGTGGATGGTATTTTTATGTGTTTTATGCTTCATGTTTCGTTGGTGAGATAGTATATCATATGGGAAGTGAGTGTAAGCGATGCTTTCATTCACGTCCTCACTTGACATATATAGAATCTTAGCGTTCGTCATTCGCGCTATTCTAACAAGAATTCAAGATGGCAAGCAATTGGGAAAAGATGCCGAGACTCTGCACGAAATGGTAGACACACTAGTAATAGTGGAGGAGATGCTAGTGAGAATGCAGTTTGGGGCTTATAATCCGCATAGACGAAGCATGGGAATTAACAGAGTAAAGAAAATGAAACAGATATAAAATTAGATGATTATAATTGAAAAAGACGAAAATAAGATATAGAAGACAAACAGATAAAGAGGGACTGGGATGAGAAAATAAAAAAAGGAAGAGAAGAATGAAAGGAGGAAGAAAGAGATAGAGGAAGAGAAAAATGAAAAAGGAGGAAGAGGTAAAGAAGAAGAGGAAAAGTGTAGGAGAAAAATAAGAAATGGGTTGTGGAAGAGAAGAAATTAGAAGACATTAGAAATACCCAATGACCCTTTTCAGCAACACTTTTGATGCCTCGAAAAGATATTGATTTTCAAAAAAATGCCATATCTCTATCCATGTGTTCTTTGTCTATGTGTCTGTATTGTATATGTGTATATGTATATTTATATGTCCCTCCCTATAGTCGTTGGGCTAGCTGTATGTATTTAGGTGAACTAGGTCAGCTCCTTACTACACTGTGTCCAGTAACGTGTCATGTCACCTGTATCATACCTCTTAGTTCTATACAGTCCCAGGGTCTGATAGTCACTAATACAAAATTTCCATTGAAGCTATATCGTCACAGGATGATTCCTTTTGTTTTTTGTTTTTATTTTTGAGAAAATCGTGGAGCCATATCGCCCCATGGCTGATTTTCCTTCTTTGCGCTCATTGGGCTATATTGTCCCCATAAATTACTATTAAGCCTACAAATATTATCGTTTTCTAGAAGACTTCTCGGTCTAAATCTTTTATCTCTTTTTCCTTACCAGGCCCAACGAAAAATATGCTTCTGGTTGAACAACCTTCCCTGTTTCTCATTGCCGACCATAACATGTTTTATACATGGTAAAATATTGTAATAAAATTTTGGAGATGAGCATTTGCTATAGCGCCCCGTTTACAAAATTCTTAGATTTGGGTGATTACTTGTTTGATTATTGTAATTCGGTGCTCTGTAAATATTCCTTAGACCAAAATAATTAGCCAATTACTAGGGGCAAACGTCACGGAAAGAAAGTGCTAGTGATGTTCCATGATGTCATTATCAATTACCAGTGAATTAAGACCAAAACCGAATGACTATACGTGAATAATATAGCCTCTATTAAAATCTAGTGGTGTTCATTGGTGTTGTGACTGCAGTGGCAGTATTTACGGTAGAAAGCCTGTAAATTGCACAATGGAATAAACAAGAAGGGACTCAGCAGATACTGTTTATGTCGCCATGGTTGCTAATGTGATGTGGTTGTAGTGGCGTAAAGTGCCTTGAAACCATCGATTGATTGGCTTAAGTTGCGTAGATAAAAGTGTTATGGGCAATGGGATAGTTGTAGAGTTTCTACGGCGTGAACTGCTGACGGCACGGTTCATGAAAAGAAACTACACAATTGTGTAGGTGATAAATATTTTGCAAGTTGGGAAGTCTGTGGTTTTGGTATGATTAGAGTAAACTTTTATATATATATATATATATATATATATATATATATATATATATATATATATATATATATATATATATATATATATATATATATATATATATCTTTTTTACAACTGCAATTGTACAGAAGTCTTAAAAATTCGGGATAAACTTATGACTTCCAGCGGAAATCGCGCCAGGGTTTTGACACCGCTCGGGCAACCACAAATCCCTGGTTTGTAACAATAATAACAAATATATATATATATATATATATATATATATATATATATATATATATATATATATATATATATATATATAGTTTACAAAATTGACTTACCTGATATAACAAAATGAAAACGCCATCGCAATATGAAACATTTTTGTTTGACCTATCAAACATTATTATTGCAGAGACTATAATTTTAAAAGAGAAAAATAGTTATGCAGATTAGTATATTATTCTTTAACTTCAAATGGAAAAATGTCAAACTGACCTATAATTATTTTATTTTCATCTTTAATTAATTATGTAATTATTCTAACCTCTTTGATTCAATTTTTCTAGACTGCAAAAATATCTTGTTGGTTTTTTGCCCTCTTCTACCAATTACACTCTCGATCTAATTCCTCGACGCTTTTCATTTCTCATACTTTCAAGGTCTTAGGACTCCGTGGACATCATTCTAACGTCTGTACATGCTGTACAAGTTCATTTTCCTGTTTCAATTTAAGTTTCGTTTTGTATGAAGCGTACGAAATGTTTAACATAAATATCCATATATCTAGACATAATGAATCTTTCTTGATAAATCTTTGATCTTAATTCAATTCATTGACAATATTACCTCCATAATCGATTGAAGCATATTGTAATTGTTTTCTATTCATTTAGATTTTTATTTCATCATTATATTTCATCAACACCCACTGTTACACCATCAAGGCGTTCCCCCACCACTCCTGCGGTGGTGGAAGTGCTATCATCGCAAGGAACTCCATGATCAACCGTCCTAACTACAATTCAACTTTCAATTTCTACTACACATCATATGAACTAGTCCAAACTACACTCACACTGAAACAAAGGTCGGTCCATTCTTTTTATGCCTCTACGGCCTTCCTCCTAGTAGAAGAAAAAAAAAACAAGCTGACAGAATATCCCACCCATAAACATGGTTACATTTAATTTTGAATTCTTTACAGACCTGATGATAATATCCTTCAATTCTCGCTGGTGTCATACGAAATTTTATCAGATCACCTCTGCATTATATGCCATCTTCACGTATCAATTCCTAACCCTCCATTTTTATTCGCTACTAAGAGAAACCTCCGTGTGATAAACAGAACCAAACTAATGTACGACATCCAAGCAAAACTTAGAGCTAGCTTTCCTAATGCAGAAGAACAACTTGATAACTTCCTGCGTTCATTGCTCGACAAACACGCTCCAGCAACCAAGTGCAAAGTATCATTTCAGAAGTGTTCTCCGTTGTATAGCAGTGCTAAGGACCAACTTCGTACTCATAAAAGAGGCCGTCGTAAAGCTGAGAGACTTTGGCTTTCCACCAGACTCACTATTCATAAGCAGATTTATGATGCCGCTAATAATAATGTTACAAACATAATCCATGCAGCGAAGTCGGTCCACTATGGTACTAAGATCCCGGAATGTTCCAGCTGCAAAGAGCTATTTGAGATTACTAACAAGCTACTGTCAAAGAACAAATGTACACCACTTCCAGCTACCTTCTCTCAAGTCGATCTTCAGGACCTGTTTGAAAATTTCTTCCGTGACTAACTGCAAACCATCAGAGATAAACTTGACAACACAATTTCAGTTGACTTGTCATCACCATACTATTGCGATACAGAATTTCAGCGGCAACCATTAGCAGCATTTGAACCTGTCTCTACGGATTAAGTACGTATAATCGTGATGAAGAGTGCATGTGAACTAGATCCGATTCCGACGTCACTGCTGCTAGAGTGCTTGGATCCAATATTGTCTTCATTAACTGATGTTATTAATAAGTCTATCTCATCTGGGGAGTTCCCATCATTTTACAAAACTGCCATTGTAAAGCCTCTGCTGAAGAAACCAACACTTGACCGTAATGATCAAAAGAACTACCGCCCAGTTTCTTATCCCATTCATGTCAAAAATCTTAGAAAAAGTTGTTCTATCCCAGCTTGTATCTCATCTGAATTCAAACAGTCTTTTTAGCAATGTACAGTCTGCATATGCCCATGCAACAGTACTGAAACTACTCTTCTGAATGTAGTCAAAGACCTTCTCTCTACTTTGGATAGCCGAAAGACTACAGTCATCACTCTCCTTGACTTCTCTGCAGCATTTGACACTATAGACCTTGATACTTCACCATGTATTTTGCATGCACTATACGGCCTTTATATGGTTCAAGTCCTACTTGATGAACAGGACACAACTTGTGTTCGCAAATTGAAAACAATCCAGCCCAGTTGATATATGCTGTTGTGTTCCACAGGGGTCTGTTTTTGGACCTGCTCTCTTCATTCTGTACACTCAACCACTCTCAAGTGTCATAGATCATCATTCAGTGTCTCACCAACTGTATGCTGATGACACCCTAGTATACAAATCTAGCCACCCAAATGAAGTTGATGCTACCATCCAAGGCATAGAGAGGTGCATTTCTGATGTGAAATCATGGCTGACATGTAACAAGCTGCATCTGATGATAAAACTGAAGCAATCCTGATTACAACACAAAGACTTTCTCATTCACATCCTTTACCTCAGACAATAACAGCCCTTACAAGCGCACTGGACTGGATCCAGCAATGGATCACGTGTGTCAGGGATTGATTGATACTGCATTTGCAACAAGTCTATAGATAAACACACGTGATCCATTGCTGGATCCAGTCCAGTGCGCTTGAAAGGGCTGTTATTTGTATTCTATGATTTGTATTATATATATACATGTGTGTATGCACTCTCTCTTTTGCACACACACACACGCGCGCGAGCCCGCGCATCGGTTGATAAAATGTCCAAATTTTCACTCTTCATTGTACCACCGTCGAAGCAAAATTAAATGGGAGCTAAATGTTTTACTGAGTGAAAGAAGAAAACAGGATGTATTGTTTATTTGACACAAAATTTGCTTCTTACGAGCTAAAAATTATATAATCGGGGTGGATGTTCCCTAACCTCTCTCCACCACCTTGCTCTTCGTTATGAGGAAGAGCAATGCAGTGAAGAGAGGTCAGGGAACCAGATCAGGTGGATGTCACGACAGAAGGTAAAGTTAACAGACTAACTTTGATAGAAGCAACTGTAGAAGCCTAAAATTTTAACCAATCAAAAGCATGTGATTAGCCAATTAAATTTAGAATTAAATACGTTCTATTGCCAAGCCTACATTGCCATGTTTCTATCACTGCCATAATAGTTACCGAAAAGACAGCTTGCCTTTTTGTTATCGATTGGGAAAAAAGAAGACTTAAAGGTAATATGTTTAATTAGTTTTTACGATCTGTTTTGTTTTTATTTATTTTAAGGATGATGTTCATCATTATTTACAATCTGGCTTACTAGTATCGTCTCTGGTTTTCCAACGTCATCAGCTCTGATGCATAATCTATATATAATGTGATATTTTGGAGGAAGTGGTTACCGCCTGGAGGAAGTATTCTCCCTTGATTCCTTCAAATTACGTAAATCTGTACTTGAAAAATACTTTGGCAGTTTCGGTGTATGCAGCAAGCTAAACAATGATAAACACAACATATTGATATTTTTGCTCTGTGCTGAGTTGATACAACGACAGTAGACCAACAAGTATGTCTCTGCTTTTTTTTTTAAATATCTGACAGCTGCTGTCAGATATTAAAAAAAAAGCAAAGACCTACTTGTTGGTCTACAACCACAGGGGCTCGTATCGTTGCTTACAATTTACCGTAACTGCTCCGGTGACCTAGTCGTTTGAGCGTCCGCCTCGGATGCGGGAGGTCTTAGGTTCGAACCCCGGCTGAGTCATACCAAAGACTTAAAAAAAAATGGTACTAACAGCTTCCTCGCTTGGCTCTCAGCATTAAGAGGTTAATGTTAGGACTGGTCGGCCTAGTGTCAGGATAATGTGACTGGGTGAGATATCATGCTACATGTCTGCGGCATGATGCTCCAGTGCCAAACATCACTATTAAACTGTAGCTACGATGTCGTAGCCTCGACTTATTTTTGTTGCGTGTCCACAAAAGGACTTGGGTACTAATATTAGTACTATATTAAACTGCCGTGCTGCAGATATCGTAGCGATATATTAAAAAAAATCATAATCACACACTATTTACCGTCGTTCATGAACTATATAATAACTAAAATAAAATTGGTTTTGTCATGGATACCTAGAAATTCTTCCAAGTAAGTCGAGTGTTGGTCCCTTTGAATAAATCTTGTTTAATAGTTTCCTACATAAACCTGCACCCAGTGTTTGCAGTTTAATAAAAATACCAGATATCAAGATCGAAATGAGATGAAACTTTTATGAATTTATTTTCTGTCATGATTTCTTATGATTCCACTTTTTTTTACCAGTGTAGATGAGCTTCATTTTCAACATGTTGAAACTTTTGTCAATTAAGGTTGGATTTGAGTTCACATAATAATCATTGAGTGTTATCCTAATTTTAACAACAGAGGAGATTAAATTGAGATTTATCAATAATGCAATGAAAACCAATAAAAGGGTATGTTGACCTTCTGATCCAGTAATCTATTTCCCTAACTCCCAGACCAGAAATTTAAACCGAAAAATAATAAGCAGGATGGTAATGCCAAAGGACAGCAGAACATCAAACTTCTATTGGTGACTGTTCTATTGGAAAGCTCAATTTTGATCAAATTGTTTACCAACATTGCAATAGTGGTTAACACAAACTTGTTTTTTTTTAATAAAAAAAAAAGATTCTGCATGACCTTTTTACTAAATATAAAGCATTACTGAAGTGCAGCAAGAAAATCACACAGCTTTGCCTTGTTTATTTCATAGAGCCAGAGACTTTTGTGACATATATAGTGGGTAGAAAATTAAGTGCTGCTTAAATTGTTTCCAGTGTTGCTGATATAAGCTCTGTTGTATCATTTTTAGACAAGATGTCAGACAGGAAGGCAGTCATCAAGAATGCTGACATGGCTGAAGACATGCAGCAGGATGCTGTTGACTGTGCCACACAAGCTTTAGAGAAATACAACATTGAGAAGGACATTGCTGCCTACATCAAGAAAGAATTCGACAAGAAGTACAACCCAACATGGCACTGCATTGTGGGACGTAACTTTGGAAGCTATGTCACCCATGAGACTAAGCATTTCATTTACTTTTATCTTGGACAAGTTGCTATCTTGCTGTTCAAATCTGGATAAACCTGTTGTTACATCATGGACTCCAATCCTGTAATAGGACTAAATGTCAGTATATGATGGCTGATATAGTGACTCTATCTTTGTTAAGAACAATTTTTGTTCTGCTGATAAAGGTGCATTTAAATTTTTTTTGCTGATTTTTGCTCAGCAGTGCTATAGAACAAATGGAAGATCTGATTGCCGTAATTGAGATTGCTTTCCTTTTTAATTTAGATACAATGTATTACTGTGCCATTAATGGACCACCAGTCCTTATGCTTTTGTTATAATATTTAGAGTCAAATGGTCAAATGATTTTTTTCAGTCACTAATGTTTTTAAAAATATATTGTACCTAGTTTACAGAATATTTTTGTCTGTTTTATACATTTATTTCAAGAGACTGCAAATTAAAAATTAAAAACACAGTTATGTTTGCTGGTTGTTTTTAATAGCAAACATAACCCTTTTCATGCTGCAGTAGCTTTTATAACCTCTCTATTCTCCACTGTAGAAACATTATATTTGGGCATATTGATGAAACTATAGTGCGCAAACCACTCTGCAATAACCTGAGGTTTGTATTGACATTTGGCAGACACTTCAGACCTTCAATGAATTGGTGTATATAGTTCTATTATTTTTTTGTTCTATTCATTAATGAGTGTATGTACATGTAATAACTTCAATTAAGGCTATTCCTATTCTTTACCCTGTACTAGTTAACCTGGTGGTTTCCCATCTTTACCTTTGCAGATCAAAGAGCAATAATAGTGCTTTGTCTTATCGACATCTGTTAGATTACATGTGTTGCCTCTCTTACTATATACTGCCAACTAACCAATAATGTGCATTGTACAAAGGTCAAAAACAGTGATGGCAATTGACTTAAATAGGATACTTCATAAGTTTGACATTCTAAGTAAGACTGTGTACCAGAGGAAGCCATTACAGGTCTTTTGGAGTGAAAGGTATTTGTGCAAACACAGACCAGTACTGGAAAAGTGCTTATTTATCAGTCCTTTCATGTTGTATGCTCACCTTGTCTTGATCAGATAGGAACAGCGAACAACTTAATTTTGATAAGATGCTGTGCCTTGTGTCGCATCCAAAGATGTTCACAGACCCACACAAAATATCTGCTCGACATTCCAAGATGTAAAATTGTTCCCTTGTTGTATCATCTACATCAGTGGTGCACAACATATAGCTGCTTATGGCCTATGGTATTTTGTGTCTGTATATAAAATGTGTATTTATGCTTTTATGATTAACAAAAGCTAATATGCTGCTTAGTGCAATCTACATCAATTCTGGCCAATGAGCACTTCTGATCTGCTTCACTTTTTATAGCTGATATATTGTGAAGGTAGCAGTCCAAGAATCAAAACTACTTGAATATCCTTTCCAATGCAGTTTCATTTCTTTAAGCCAATTTTATTGAAAAATGCTATTGATATCATATAGGTTTTATTTCTTGATCACTCTTAACTCCGGCAAGTAAAAGTTCATTTTACCAGTTTTCGATTTAAAGATGGGTACAATGTACAACTTTGTACTGGGGTATACTGCAGTAATTTAGACCATGCCATGATATACCACATTTACATTAGGGTCCAGTAATTTAATGTACTGGAACAAAGATTTGCTGAAAAGAAAGATTTTGCTTTCATCTATAGCAAAATAACACCGATATATTCTTTGAGGAAAAAATATTCTTGGCTTAAAAGAAAATCACAAACCCATGCCCCCAAAATTTAAATGGTCAGTATTTTATAATCAATGAATATGCTATGCTAATTGTTTAAGTTGTACTTAAATACCATATAATGCAATGATTCAGCTTCCACAAGTTCACACATTGTTCTACCATTGGAGAGCTTGTTGATAATGATGAAAAGTATTGATACTGAAGCCTACAATTTGCCATCACTATTAGTATCAGCAGAGAAATTATGGGACGCCAACACCCAGCTAAGAGATCGAACATACATCACATTTACCCAACAGAAGTGAAAATATTTAGAAGACTTAAGAAATTATGTAAGATTCACACAGAACACAACTGCTCTCCAAAAATCTTAAAATGATTCACGGTCTTACAAAGGAATACATGACTTAACACATTAACATAAGCTAGTAAATAACTGAAAAGTAAGATTTGGCCTTAACATATTTAACATCATCCACTTTGTCCACCATGCTAGCATACCTGTTGAGTGGCTGATTAAAGAATAATGTATGTACTTTTATTTGTTGTATTCAAAATTAGTGACATGCAGCTATTTATATAAAAAATTCAATTATTTTGTCATGGAAAATACACATGTTGGTAAACTTCATTAAAATCATAAGATTGCTCAGGAATTTACATACTGACAGAAAAATATAGTTAACAATGAAACAGTATCATAGTACATGCCAGTGAAAATAAAAACTGCAGTAAACCACTAATACTGATCCACCTCTTGTATATTCCAGTCTATGGACAGGAGGATCACATCCATTTATTGTCCAGTGACACAAAATAGTTTGGTTTTCTAGTTAGGTAAACAACCTAATGAATCTACAATCTTTAACACTTCTTTATTTTCTTGTGATAGGTGATCTTTCAAAACCATAGATCAAACACAAAACTACATTTTCAGAGAACATTTCTTTGGGTGCACCTTCAATGGTACAATTGACTGCAAGCTTTGATGAGTCATAACAATCCATAACTCACTGTTGTTTCAGGATTTTCGTTGGTAAAAAGGTGAATGACTCCTTCGTTTTAAAAAGGTTGGTTTTAAAATTCATTGCTTTTGCCTCTTAAATTATTATAAACGATTCCAATGACTGTTCAAAACTAGTTGAAAAGAATGCCCACTGTTTGATGCTTCACTCATCTGTGATCATTTTTTTTTTTGTTGCTGGTTTTGAAGCAGAAAGTCGTCTTTTCTTGTCACCTGAATCAGATTTTCATTACTATATTCCATATATTTTATATAATCTCTTGATCTGGTTTTTAAATAACCATTTGTCTGGTCCAATCCAATGCCAATCCATATGATAGTAATTGTTCTGTGTATTATTGAACAGACTATCATTCTAAAAAGCATTCAGATTGGTCAATAGTTTCAACTTGTCCAATGAATCTTGATGTAACAGAAATAGAAAGAAAAAAACTTGCTAACAAAACATGACATCTTTAATTATAGAACTATAGAGACCGATACAAAGCTTATAAAGGTTTGAAATATGCATGGAAATTGGAATGACTTACTTGCACACAAAATTAGTGAGAATGTAGTTGGCCGATTTGTAAGAAAACTGAAGCAGATAACTTTGCCAGAAAGATTTGAACTACAACTGCAGCCAATGTGCATTGATTTATTACAAATAATTTTCTCCTGGCATTGTCTCAGCTTTGAAAGCTTCAATAAACCTGAAAACCATACTGTATTATTCAATGCAACATATCTTTATAATAAAACCGCTCCGGTGGTCTAGTGGTTAGAGCTTCCGCCTAGGATGTGGGAGGTCGTGGGTTTGATCTCCTGGTCGAGTCATATCAAAGACTTACAAAAATGGTACTAACAGCTGCCTTGCTTGACCCTCAGCATTAAGAGGTTAGTGTTAGGACTGGCCGGCCTGGTGTCAGGATAATGTGACTAGGTAAACATCATGCTACATGTCTGCGGCATAATGCTCCATAGCTAGACATCTTTATAAACTGCCACGCTGCAGACATCATAGCCATATAACTGAAAAATCATAATGACATCACATCTTTATATTAATATTTATACAACGACCCTTAGATGTATTAAATTTGTCCCTGTAAACTAAGTATATGTAAAAATAATTTCAATCCTTAAAATAATTAATTTTAACATATTCACTCTCTCTACTAATTCTCCCTAAACTGACACATTTTAACATTATATTCACTCTCTACACTAATTCTCTATAAACTGCGCTTTATTGCTTCATCAGACTGAATTCAAAATGAATTCAATACCATTGTTTACGTCATTAAATATAAATTGACAACTAATTATAACTGACAACTAATAGTAATCGATAGTCAGTATTTAAAAAAAAAAACAGTTTATAAAATAATAACATACATTCTCAACATGATTGTGTCATAATTTATCAATACTTAATAATTGTTTGGACTTTATCGCCCAATTTTCGGTCATTTAAATCTGCATAAATAAGTAAATAAATAAATAAGTATTTCGGCTAAGTTAATTGTGTCATCAGTATAATTAACAACACACACACACACACACACACACACACACACACACACATATATATATATATATATATATATATATATATATATATATATATATATATATATATATATATATATATATATATATATGGCCTTGTCAAGCTTTGTATAGCTTTCTCAGACTTTATCTGGATTTGTTCGGCTTAGCAGTATTTGACAAGTTGTTTTCCCACTTCTCGGGTTCTTTAATCGAGAATGCTTTCGATGCTGTACACTTGATCCTCCTCTTTGGTCACACGTTGTTACTCGTGCAAGTACAAAATTTCCTTTTAACACTTCCCAGTTCATGTCTTCCAATTAATAGACGGCAGGATGACGGTCACGCACTCGTCCAGTGACAAGAAAAATTCGTTGGTCCTGTTGTCGAAAGTTCTTATGGTTTTGCCAATGTGCATCCAATCTCCCGTTGTTAACAATCCAACTTTCTTGGGAACAACCATAGTCGGGGACGTACCAAACAAATGCTTTATTGTCTGGATTCACTTCTTCAGGGGCACTTCCGATGCTCCGATGGTAAGATTGGTTGTACGCTTCGACAATGTGAGGTAAGACGTCGATGTACTTGAGTGTGTTGATGCGTAAAATATTTCTACATGCATTCTTTCAAGGTGCCTTGAAAACGTTGAATCTAGCTTTGGATTTCGGGGTTCTCATAGGTGAAAAAATTTGAATGTCTTGTTTTTTTTTTTAATTCTTGTTGTAAAGCTTGGTTCATCAATTCGGTGCCTATGTCGATATGCCATTGAAGAGTGTGACGACCAATTTGGTTCAACACCAGTTTTAGGGATCGCACTAAGTTAGTTCTTGATTTGAAAGTCAATGTCACGACTCAGGCATATTTGGAAAACAAAACGTAGATCACACAAAGTAAATATTTGCAACCACGATTGTAGATGACCAAATGAGACACTTCGGCTAAATTGGCTTGACATTTATGATCGATGTACTTCACTCGAGTGCTGTGTTTGGAATGTTTTTGTTGAATGGGTTTGTTTAAGGTGTATGTGGCTTGTTCTTGTAACGATCGTTGCATTCGATGTAAACGGGTATGTTTCAGTCGCTTTTTGGCAGTACCATACAGTTTATAATTTCTTCCGAATCCCGCAGAATGCTTGCTAACAAATTCTCAATCAGGGCTGTCTCTCTCTAACTCCCTTTAATAGGTCACCCATTCTTCAGTGATGTTACCCTGACTGGCCATAGTACACAATTAATTTCACTATATTGTCTCTACATTTGTTTCTCAGTACTGAACTTTCCACTGTGTGACAATCAATACAAATCATATGTTAATCTAAAATACCCTCAAAGATGACTTTACGGTTTAGTTCTTGTCAAGGGTTGACCTGCATTTTTCTGAGAGGCTGAATTGTAAACAAAACACCAGGCAACGGAACACAGATTTCACTTACGGATCATCACCATGACCTTATTACTCAATGTGCACTGTCGCCGAAATACATACAGACAACCACACCATAAGCTCACATTTTAAAGAATAAACAATTGCCTTTAAATCCTTACCAAGAATGCCAAAATCTGACTCTAGTATCACCACCAAACTTTGACAGGAAAAAGTGATCTAAAAATAGACTGGGATTATATTCGTGAGTACTCAACCGGATTTTATTAATTGTGTACTGATTCCTGAAAGGGTCAATGTTTTTGTCAAACTTTTATATTTGCATTTTATTTTGCATGCCACTACTATTTCAACTTCATACATAAAGTCTTTTGAAATTTCCTTGCAAGCAAAACACGTGACATCTATTAGAAAGTGTGTAGTTCTGGTGTTCTATAGGGTGCAATTTGAGATCCAATTGTTCTTAAGAAACCAAAACTAAATTTGCTATATCTTCCTTAATTATAGGAATTTTTAATGCAGTAAAAACCTAATTGTAATACTTGATAAGGCCTGTCTGAAAATATTCTTGAAATTAAAAACTATTGATAATTTAAATATTAATGAATTTTTAAATAAACATCTAAATTTTAAAAACTATTTATTTTACAAAAATTAAATTTTCATACAAATTATGACATTCAGTTTGACAAATTTAAGGCAGAAAAGTTGATTAATGATAATATAACTGATAATATTAATCCCAGGGGTATTGAAGCATGATAGCTCACAATGATTTTGACAGCAAATTGCAACATGCCTATCCAGATGCATATAGGTGTACATACTAAAGAAACAATGATAGGTGCTATGTTCCACATTTATTGTTTTAGGTACTTTGACAGTTGTTTGTATAACTAATAGCCCACTCAAATTTAAAGTTTTGATGGAACCACTACCATGTTTTATAGCAAATATGCATTTCATTTTAATGCCGATAACTACAAAAATCAAGAATGCAACATGAAAATACAGTTTCAGGGAAGTTCAACCTTACTGAAAAATGATGTGAATCTCTGTCATGAAGTTCGAAGCCATGTCTTTGAGATGCTGTATATCAGTGTACTGATATGAACTCATCTTGGTCACTTATAGCAGCACACTGCACATGTCCTTATGAGACCTTGCAATCACCATTGGACTACTGGAGAGCTTCCAAAATGATACAACTCTAATACTTTTTTCCAGATACCAGGCTAGACCTGAAAAGATATAACATGTTTCACTTAATTCTAAAAAAAACCCCGGAAAGATGTAGGCAAATGAAGTTAAAATGTGTTAGAAATGGTGATTTCAAAATAACATTCAGGTTGCAAATAGGGTTAAAAAAGGTAAACTTGATAGAGTGACACTCAAAGATGTGAAGCAATGGGCATGTATTAAAGTGACAAATTCCTCCTAAAAATAGATGAAGTTTCTACAAGCATATTTAGCCATTTACAGGTTAAATAAATAATCAGGTAGAATATGTATCATAAAGTTTAAGGCAATGTTGTAAGGTGAGGTTTGATCATTGGTGCAAACATTGATACATACCAGTGTAATGGAAAGTCAAATGACAATGTAATAAATTAAAATTTATTACTATATGCAATCCTATTCATGAAGGAAAAACAATTTTAGATATTGTGAGTGAATATAGCAAAATGTGGCCATACAGATCAACTATAGGTACCAATAGATTTTATATCATCAACTAAATGTGAAATTTTCATCCCGAAAACTTGTAAACAAGGATGGAAATTTGCATGTGTGGGACAGATGCAATGTACTTGGTAACATCACGTGTGCAAACATGATTCAAATAATCTGTTTGAACATTTTTAGTCTATTTTTAAGAGTCTTGGCTACCAAGTTATTAAGTTCAATGATTCAATGATTCAATGGAACCAGATATCAGCTGATGCTGCAATACCGCCCTCTGTCAAAGTACCAAATTGAAATGTGTTACCATACAGAGGCATATTCATGATGAAAATAACATCTTGGGATATTTTAAGTGCACACAGTCAAAACTGAGTCTTACAGATTCACTATAAGTACTATGTCAGCCTAACAATGTCAACTTTTGATTCCAAACATTACAAAATATATGCATATTTGTTCATGTCAGCTATGTAACCATATTAGGATCAGTTGTAGAAAGTTAAAATCAAATAATCTGTTTGAATATTACTTATGTAATCGTTAAATAGTCAGATAAAAAATATTATTAGTCATTAATAATGCTTAAAGCAAAATGGATCATGAGAATTCTCACAATATCATCTGGGCAACACTGCCGCACTACATCAATCAACATCTTAAAGAAACTGAACAATAAAATGGAATGCATTCTGTGTTCAACTTACATCATTTTGCTGTTTTCTTACATGCAATGGTAAATTTACCTGGGTATACCTGGATAAAGTATAATTTACCCTCTTTGACCTGTATTTCATTCTCTGACATCTTAATATGATTTTGTAGAGAACTTGAACAGGTTCTAGTATAAAGTCTTCATCTCTGTCCTCTCACTAAATATCCTATAACTATGTTTATAAACAATTACTGATAGCTATACAAGCAGATATGTGTTACTCAGGAAGTCAACCCATCATAAACACATAAATTAACTGTTTGGACCACAAATAAATAGTTTCAATGACCTAAAGGTACAAAGCAAAGTAGAATTTTGTCTTCATGTATTTTAAATGAGGGTCTCATTTTGACTAATAAAGATATTTTCTCTGATCAAATTTGACAAATATCCATCAATTGAGCTTGTATATGGTGTAGAAGTATATATATGCTGATATATTTTCATATCATTCCAAATAAATATTATATATGAGAATACTTGGTGGAAAAAATTTATTTTTCAATTGTTTTTTAAATTTCATTTAAATTTTTAAAATTAAAATTGTTTTTTATTTTTAATTTCATTTTTTATTTTTAAAGTCAATATACATAACCTATTAAAATTTCATGTGTATGTCATTAATAGTACAAATTTTATATCAGTTTCAAGTTTTTACTGACAGGCCATAGTACACAATTAATTTTACTATATTGTATCTACATTTGTTTCTCAGTACTGAACTTTCCACTGTGTGACAATCAATACAAATCATATGTTAATCTAAAATACCTTCAAAGATGACTTTACGGTTTAGTTCTCGTCAAGGGTTGACCTGTATTTTTCTGAGAGGCTGAATTGTAAACAAAACACCAGGCAACGGTACACAGATTTCACTTACGGATCATCACCATGACCTTATTACTCAATGTGCACTGTCGCCAAAATACACACAGACAACCACACCATAAGCTCACATTTTAAAGAATAAACAATTGCCTTTAAATCCTTACCAAGAATGCCAAAATCTGACTCTAGTATCACCACCAAACTTTGACAGGTAAAAGTGATCTAAAAATAGACTGGGACTACATTCGTTATTAATTGTGTACTGATTCCGACTGGGGCGAGGTGGTCATTTGGAAACGGCTTTACATGTCTGACGTGTCACGGGAGTAGAAGTCGATGGTAGTGGCGGTGGCGGTAACGGGATAGCTTTTTTTCTTGATTTCTTTATCACTTCTGGTTTACCTTCTTTCGTTTTCATTTATGTCGAAGGAGGAGTGGACATCATCTTTTCTACCTAAACTTTAAGTCCTTCTCACTGGGGTGTGGTGGAAGGGGTCAACATTTTCGCTAAAATATAACTAGGGATGGGAACCGCTAACAATGTTTGAAAGACTTCTCGTGCCTCTTCTTCTTCGGGCATCCATGGGGCTACGTCTGTCTTTGTTACTAGGGGTGATGGTGGTGGTAGTGGTGATGATGGACATCTCGGTCAAATGAGGATTGGGGGTAAATGCGGTGTGCGCTGCACCTTCCAACGATAGAATTACAATTTTCGTTCATAAGACATTAACGTCAGTTTTTGTCTGTCCATCAGATTCCCAAGGTCACGTCTGATATCTTTTTCACCCAGAGGTTCATTGCATCGCCTTGATCCTTGTGATGTGTCGAATTTTGAAAACTCTTAGAAGAATTGGTTAAATGAATAATATCAAATTCAACTTAATTAAAGTAGAAAGGGCTAGAGATAGTTATATGATTATTTTCATTTCATCTCCGAACGTCAAATGAAATTCGTTACACGCGACGAAATCTGACCGAGTCATATGGTATGGCGCAAGGGTATAACATAAGTCATTCCCAAAATTAACCAGTTAAAGGGGGTACCTTGGCAATAATTGATTGTTCAAAGGAACGTTAATTACGACATGATTAGCAGTCTTGACAATCACAAATTCTGCGGAGAAGATTTAGGAAACAGTCTATTCTGATTGGTTAATAGGGATTTATAGGCATAACTTTGTAAGGAATTAAGTCTTTTGTTTTGGAGAAATTCTTCAGTCTTCAATCTTTCTTGAGAGAAGTTAGGGGTCGACTTCGGGAAACGTGAAAAACGTCTTTCGTGATTGCAATAAAAGATGAGAGTTGTCTCAGAAAGTAGACAAACTCTACTTTGAGGTTTGTTCGAAACGAATAAGAAACGGCAAAGGTGCGTAATCTTAGTTCCGATTTTAATGTTATTTCATTTGTTGATACTTGCAAATGTATTGATGTTATGATGTATGTATCTATGGTTTCATTTTTTTTTGTTTTAGTGAAATGTTAGTCATGACATTTTATTCTTTGGTTTTCTAATTATCAATTCATTTGGAGAATTGTCAAGATTGCATGTAATTGAATATTCGATACATAGGAGAGCTTGGGAATTTGCGAGAATTAAGCTTAATAAATGATGGGTAAAGTTTCGCAGTTATATGAATTAACTCTATGTCTAGTTTGACATGTATTGAGTGTATATTCATATACTAGTTCGTAATATTTAATTGATAACGTAAAATATTTTAGAATAGTTAGATTTGAGGGTCTAAGCCATTGGTAATTTAACACTACTAGATAGTTTAATGTAAGAAGTCAAGGGCTCTTAAATACGAGCACATACGTCTTAGTCGTCAAGTGGAATTTAATGATCTCCGCTAGCATGAGCCGAATTAAGGTTAGGACATGCAATGCCCGTCTATCTAAACATAGGATTTAGTGAACGTGAGTGCAACGGAATTTATGCCTTTTGTTTTCTGAGCCTAATTGATGCAAAATATATATATATATATATATATATATATATATATATATATATATATATATATATATATATATATATATATATATATACTTGGAAATGTGACCTATTGTCTATTGTGAGACATTTTATTTATTAAAGGAAACAGCATTTCTAAACTCTCCCAAGATTCTGGACCTCTCCTGAGAATCCCTGAAAATTTCTGCACCAATTTCATGTACCAGAGCAAATTCTGAGCCGAAGTATAGTTCTAGAAACTATCGTCAAATCAAGGTTCGACTGGCAAGAGTCTAGTCCAGACAACTAGACAAATTTTGGCAGAGTAGAGACGAATGGAAGATTCGATGTCCGGATAAGATAGCTGACGATGTCACTCATCGTTTCACTCAAAGGTCACATCTCGTAGGCGATGACGAATTGAATTAATTATGTCCTTGACAAGTATATATAATAGTAAACAAAATTTGTATTGATTTTTTTTATTTGAGTACATGTTAGTATATTTTTCTTTTTTTTGTAAGCAAGTAATTGATTTCTTTTCATTTCAAATTCTGTTGTTAAACTGATTAAATTTTATATTTGTTCATTGCAAGGGGGCTCGTTGTGTTTATTTCTTCAATATACTTGTTCAAAGATCTGCATTCTTCTTTCTATCCATCAATACTGGGTAAATTACACCCCGGAAGGTCATTCCCTAGCAACGAACCGTAGTGGAAGAGGTTGGTGTGTTTTGAACGCCACCAATTTACCACAATCCTTTTGTTTTTAACCTATCATTTGTGAAACTAACTTCAGTCAGGAGTCCTGGAATCAATGGTCCCAATGAGGCTTTTATCACGGGACTTAACGACAGGTTCACAAATCATCTGCGTTGCACTGCCATGTTTTTTTTTCTTTTTAAGGATGGGTATTTTCTTTCTCTTTCCTTGTGGGTCAAGGTATTCGTAACTGTAATTTTTAGGACTACAACTAGCAAAACTTAGAATCTTGTCGTCGGGTGCTTGTCCGTCCAAGCTCCTAAATGGTATCCTTCGATGTCAGGGTGATGGTGACAAAGGTTATCAATGTAGATCCAACTATTAAAATACAGCTTACTATCTACAAACTGGTGTAAGGCTTTGTACAATTTTATTCGAGTATGGGCTGTCAAGTAGGCTGAAATGATGACATTTGCAAATTCATCGGCCTGTACATTGTCCAGTTCTTATTCGTAATCGACCAGGAACAAGTCTTCATGAAAGACGTCTACGTGTTCCATGTGTTCAGTTTTTTTTGTGGTTTTTTGTACATCATTTGGAAGTAACGGGAAGATTCTGTCAATAACTTCGTTTTGTGTAACATGGACGTTGTGCAATTTTGCCTCAGAAGCAATTCAACATCCCTTTGGCAAACTATCGTCAATTTTCGTTTTTCTCGATGTGGTCTAAAGTGATGCCCTCTTTCTTAAAGTATCTCTCTTTGAATTTATCTTGGTCTTCGGGTGCGTGGCACCAGGAAGGATAGCCGTTGACCTCTTGTTTCTGTTTGAAAAAGATATCCACGTAGTCTGCAAAAACACCTTGAGGCTAGGCGCTCTTGTGGTACTGTTCTGTCTTGGAAAGATTGTAGATTTCGTAGCTGCCATTAAATTTGTACACAATCTTAGGATTTTGTAAGTCCCGTTCAACCACAGAATACATTTCGATGTTGCTTTCACTTCCTCCTTCTCGGGAATGTTTTATAAATTTGTCTTCCTTGTCACACAAGTATTGTAACCAGCGTAGAATTTAGACCGAGCATTAACCTTTTACAGAATTCGTTAGTTGAGGGCGGATAACAGTGTCTTCTCGGGCATGAATCGTTTGCGGTGCACAAAGGAACGCGCTTTGGCAATGGTGCGGGTCTTATTTAAAGGATCAATGCTACCGCGATCCATGAATAATTCTCGAAATTTTCCAAAGCATAGCTATAAAATGTCCATGTTGGAACGACAATACTTCAACAGTTCTTCCTGAAAGTTGAAGGGGTCCCAGGTGTGAGTTTGCTACCAAGGACAGAAAGCTTCTTTTTATTCGGTGCTTATGTTGCCGGGATCATAGTAGTGAAAATCAGACAAATGGGGTGGAACGGTGTGCTGTTTGGCTTCAGTAGTGAGAAAGTGCTGGAATAACCTTTGGCCATTTCTGTGATTCCAAATGTTTTAGGTTTTCGACTCAAAGCATGGCCACGTAACTCGTCGATTCTTTAAATTGCACTTGTCTCACTTGCTTGGATGTGATTTTCACTCTGCTTAAAGTCACTTTAGGACGTTCAGTACTTTCTTCCGTGTAGTATTTGAGAAGAAACTGTCCATCTACCCTGAGAAATTGTGAGCCATCACCGTGGTATGGCGATGGTAATCTCCGTAACGTTCGATGTCTTCTTGTCTCCACGTTTTGTATACGGGATCTAAGATCCATAAGGGCGATATTGTTCAGGGTGTTAGGTCCCAGAAAGATTTTTGCACGTGCTCCATGAATATTGCAATAGTGGAGGCAATCACTAAAGATAGGTTTTTGGATGTACTTCTGGCACGTTTAATGAACTAAGCAGAAATTAGGAATGTGAATACCAGTCATTTACGTGTATTCGAAATCGAAAAAGATGAAATTCCCTTTCTTCCTTTGGTGATCCTTTACCTCCACCTTTTGGGTTTGTTAATTTTGAATGTAACATTCGTGTTCCAAGTCAACGTTTTGGTGACAGAGGTGATTTCGTTTCTTTCCTGGACATACGTGAGCCTTGGTACAATTGCTACACATAACTTGTCCACAAGTAGCACACAATCTCAAGAGTTGACAAGCACCTTTCTGCTGTGAACCTTGCATCTTCAGATATTATTGGTAATAAGTAGGACTGACAAATGTGTGCTGACAATCTGGGCAATGCATTCGATTTTAGCATTAATCAAAACAGGCTTTAGAGGCCAAATATCCTAGACATTTCGATCCACAACGCTTGTGTTGCTCTCGACTGTTATAACCATAGTCAAATTTCTCAAACGAATAACCGTATCCCAGGAATGCGTTGATACTGGTCATGGCATCGAATATTCATCGTGATTATAGACGTGAATGTATTTTCGGCCTTGAAATGTTTGCCTCGAAACAACAGTGGGTACACTTTCAAGATGTAGCGTGGTCCTAAGACATTTTGCAGTTTTTGCATTTGAGGAATATCATAGGGTGTCTTTAGATATCTCTGCTCGATGTAACAGGAGTTCTGTTTCTCTTCGTTGTTTGACTCGGTTCGATTTTCGAACGCAGTCCCAGGCTCTTTTTCAATCTGCCGTGTCGGCTTTGCTAGCATACATTCGTCCCACCACGATGGCACGAGCTAAACATATCTTGTCTTGAGAGTTGTTTAATCGGGCGAGACTGTGTTTGGTTCTGCAAAGGTTGCTCACCGATAACACTTTCAAAGATGTTTGGTCCCATTGGGAAAAGAAGCGCGGGCCATGTACATGGTCGCTATTCCATCAATGATATGAAACTTATCGTTGGACTGCTGTACGTTTTGGATCTTGTCCATGACTTCGAAATTTGTCAGTTCTGATGGACTGCTAAACTCGATCCAAACGGTGGACTTCAGACTATCGTGATAAATAAAACGTGCCAAGCGATGGTCTTCGTTGTCTCGACATTGCTGTTTCAGTGTGGTTAACAAAAATATCCCATAAATTGGTGATGAACCCCTCTGCTTTCTTCAGCGGTACGTCTGACTTGAAATCATTAACCTTCACATTGTAACTGTAGGCCTTGGTTGTAAATTTTCTAGAGGAGTGTTTATCAGTTTCTCCAACGTGGTAGTAGTTTTCAAGGTTTACTGATGCTTGGCTTCGGCTTGGCGTAAACTCTCTGGGTCTGATCAAAATCACTTGCACACTAGCATGGATATGAGACAAGACTTCAGCTACTGTGCGAGGCGATAGTTCATGTTTCTGCCACTTAATGTCTTCTTCTCCTTTCTTCACGAAATGGTGCAATCGTTTCATCTTGACTGCAAAAGGTTAAATGACTACATTTTAAAGGTCACAGTCCCCTATATATCAACATAAGTCCAGCTTCTTCGCTATATAACGGGTCAGTGTCTTCCCTCAAAGCATTCATTTCACTCTAAATCCTACGAGAAAGAAGGAAGAACCAACACTGATCGAACTTCTGATTAGATCTTTTCGAGGTGTTATAAGGTGTTCTTCAGAGAGGCCGATGAAGTACTCCTTCTCCGTCCGAGATAAAAGTCACGGTACCTGCTATATCTGAAAGACGGAAGTTCAATTGGTCGCCTGAATCTCCACAATGTCAAAGCAAGACGCGTTAACAAAGACAAAGGTCAAGATACCTTTTATCATTGTCTAGAGAAAGGACACTGGTTTTCAGATTGCCCAAGGAAACAACAGGAGCGGGAGGTAAGAGGGGTTCCGAACAGGAAGAAGAGGTACCCACCGAAAAGTAAGAACCCATACACGTCTAGAAAGAGAAGAAAAGAAGACAAGAAGAAAGTGAAGAAGAAGAAGAAAAACCTGTGATAGAGAAGGAATTCTTAAAGCGAAGTGAATAAAAAGACAAAGAAGATATCAAATAACTTTTTAAAGTGATGTGTTGTGAAATTGGATTGTAAAGTTCTAAAGATGATATAACAGAAAGAAAAAGGAAAGTATCTCTTGGTTTTGATTTTATAATCATCATAAGAACTCGCACTGACACACGTACATCATGGGGTAAAAAAGGGATTTAAGGTTTATGTGGCAGATTGAATGCGTGCAAAACACACCAACCTCTTTCACTAAGGTTCATTGCTAGGGAATGACCTCCGCGGTGTGATTTACCCAGTGTGGATAGATATAAAGAAGAATGCAGATCACTGAACAAGTATATTGAAGAAATAAACACGACGAGCCCCCTTTCAAAGAACAAATATAAAATTTAATCAGTTTATCAACAGAATTTAAAATGAAAAGAAATCAATGACTTAGTTACAAAAGAAGGAAAAATGGTACTAACATGTACTCAAATAAAAATAAGCAATACAAATTTCCTTAAATGTAAAGTTACTTTCAACGTTAAATTGCTATCCTCATTGCCAATGAGATGTGACCTTTGAGTGCAACGATGAGAGACTTCATCACCTAATTTATGCAGACATCAAGACTTCCGTTCGTCCCTGCTCTGTCGATTTTTGTCTAGCTATTTTGTCTTGGACTCTTGTCCGTCGAACTCTGACTTAACAATCGTCTCTGGACTTAGATTTCTGCGTAGAATTTGTTCTGGTCCTATGATTGTTCAGGGATTTCTCATGTGAATCCAGGAAAGCTGTTTCCTTCAATAAATAAAATTTCTCGCAATAGACAATAGGTCACATTCTCAGGTATATCTGTATTTTTACATTAATTCGGCTCAGAACAAAAGGCATAAATTCTGCCGCAGTAACTTCTGTTAGCTAACTGTTATGTTTACATAAACGGTCGATGCTTGTCCTGACCTTAATTCGGGTCACGCTAGGGATGGTCAATTAGATTCAACTCAGCCGTATGAACCCGTATGTAATTCTCTCGACTTCTTACTCTGTTAAGTTACATATGGCTTAGACCTCCAGATCTAACGATTCTAAAATAGTTTACTCGACCAATTAAATATTACAAACTAGCATATAGATATACACTTAAGTGATCAATTAAATATTACAAACTAGTATATGGTATACATGTAATGTTAGGTCATACTCATTCTAAACAGAGTTATTCCATAAACTATGAAACATTACCCATCATTCCTTAAGCTTAATTCATTTAAATTCCTAATCACTCCTATGTATTCAAGATTCAATTACATGCAATCTTTTCAATTAATCTAATGAAATTTTAATTACATTCAATCTTGCCAATTCTCCAAATGAATTGATAATTAGAAAATCAAAGAATAGAATGCCATGACTAGCATTTCACTTAAATCCTGCAAAATGAAACCGTACATACATATATCATATCAAGAATACATTTGCAATAGATCAACAAATGAAATAACATATTAAAATCTGGAAACTAAGATTGCGTACCTTTTTCCGTTTCTGTATTCGTTTCCACGAATCTCACGTATAGTCTGTCTCCTAACTGAGACAACTATCTGGCCCCTTACTCAATAATGAAGACGTACTTTTTACGAATTCAAAATGTAGAGTTTGCCTACTTGCTGAGACAAAACTCTCGCTTTACTGCCAAATCACGAGATAACGTCTCACACGATCTCCCGGAGTCTCGACTAGCTTTCCTCGCGAAAGAGTCAGGACTCCTGAATTTTCCTAAAGTAAAACCTTTAATTTCTTACAGAGTTACGCCCATAAATCCATATTAACCAATCGGAATAGACTGTTTCTTAAAACTGTTCGTAGAATTTTTGGATTGACAAGAAAACTAATTAATCATTTCTTTGAACTATCATCTATAGCCAGCTGCTACCTTTAACAGATCGATTTTGGGGAAAGGTCTTATGTCATTCTCTTGTACCATAGAGTCTGACTCGGTCATGTTACGTCGGCTAGAACGAATTCCCTTTTGACGTTCAGAGATGAAATGAAAAATAATCATCTAACTATCTCTAGCCCATTCTACTTTAATTAAGTTGACTTTGATACAATTCCTTTAACCAAAGCTTCTAAGAGTTTTCAAAATTCGACACATCACAGTTTATTTTATTTTGGGAAACATTGAGTAATCGCTTTTCGCGAGGGATTGGTGGTCCTGAAGAGGACCGTTGGGTGTATTTTGTATATTTAAAAAAAAATAATCATGAACGGGAAGTAATGAGCTTGAACTACCTGATCCCTTTGCTACAGCCAAGACCTAATTTTGGACCAGCTACTTTCGATGATTTAGTAGAGATTACTGATGCTGGTATCTCAGGTATAGTGTGACTGTGGATGCGATTGGAATGTTTGTCTCGAGAAAGTCTTTTTCTCTTGGGTCGTATTACAAAAGCCTCATACATTTTCGGTAGCCAAGGTTCCGATAACCCGATATACACATGGGCAGATCTAACAACTATATTGGTGTTTTGTCCTAGGTGACGCTCTAGAGTTTCGTATTTATAAAAAAAATAGAATTTCCCCGGGTTTCCTCACTATTTAATACCCTTTATTTTGGTGCATGATTGATGGGTCTAGTATGAGTTATAAAGTATACATCTTGGCCTTTTTCCAGATGTGCATCTTTCAAAAAGTGCTAGCTCCACTTACTCATTTTCACTTGCTCAACTTCAGAGGTAAATTATAAAAAATAAGAAAGAAAAAAAAGAGTTAACATTTTTTTTTTACATTTTATATGTTTGGTAATTCATTCATTGCACTTTCAGAAATTGGTATTGTCTGATCGGGCAAAATTCATTTTCACTATTTTGATAGCTGCCAAAGATATGTATTTTGGACAAATTCAGGTTGATTTATGGAGCCAAGTGAGCAGTCAATTTGTTAGCAGTGTGCTAAGATCATTTACATTTTCCATAAGTACAATATCCAAATAAATGTCAGCCACATTACATGAAAGTAGAATAGAGGTATGCCAACATTCTCTCCACTTTGCATGTTTTAAATGCAAACTTCACCTTACATACGCCACTCTCTCAAAGGTACATAATAACTGGTGAGCGCCACCCTAGTGATATCTATTGGATTTCATGTGTTACCTCTCTTTGTATTTGATGTCAACTAACCAACAGCTTTTATTTATTGTACATCGGTTGAAGACGGTGTTTACAATTGTCCTAGAAAGGATAATTTGCAAGTTTAACATTGAAAGTATGACTATGTACCAGAGATAAGCCATTGCATGTGTACTTGAGTGAAAAGTATTGGTGAAAACACGGACCGACACTGAAAAATTGCTTATTTATCAGTCCATTTAAGTTGTGCACTTTCCTTGTCTCCAACACCCAGGTGTTCAAATTTGAAGAACTAGATTATTATTAGATTTTCAATTAATTAACTAGAAGCTCAAACATATCTGCTCGATATGCCAAGGTGTAGACAGGATTATCAGAACCAAGGCTAACGAAGATGCACTCAGGTTAAAAACTATGAACAAACGAATGTAATGGGTGTTTTTTTATTTTTGGGGGGTGGGGGTGTTTGTTTTTTATTTATTTTTTAAATGTCCTTTATTCTTTTCATTTGGTAAAATGTCAAGGCATGCAAAGACAAGGACTCAAATGCGATGTAAATACATTATATAAAAGTATTTTAATTTTGTTGCTTTCCTAAGTATACTTATTGGTGATTACTTTTTTTTATCATCTTTAATGCTCAAATTATTCGTTGACGTTGTTGGGCTTAACGCCATTTTTCAGCACACAATAGGCTATTCATGGCGGCCAGTATTAATGGTGGAGGAAGAAACCGAGAAATCACCGGAAAGAACCACCGACCCACGAGAAGCTACTGGCAAGCTTTCTCACATATCCACATTCGCCGAATCCTAGACTCGAACCCACGCAGATAGAGGTGAGATGGCAGTGATCCGTAACGGACATCTCACATATCCACATTCGCCGAATCCTAGACTCGAACCCACGCAGATAGAGGTGAGATGGCAGTGATCCGTAACGGACAGCGCTTTAGACCACTGGGCCACTCGGTGCCCCTCAAATTATTCGTACCAATTTTATGTTCAAAAATTATATGGCATACTTTTTCTTACTTGTATTGACAACAGGAAATTTCTCAATCAATATTAAATAAGCGCGACGACCTGGCCCGAAATGACTCAAAGCCGAATCGAATCTAGTCCTATACATTCCTGGTACGGTGATGTAAGACTCTTCTATCTATAAATACATTGACGCCGTTACACTTGACTATTAAGCAACAGTGATAGTGATATAGATATTAATGCGCCAAAATAGTGTACATTTTGTTCATAATATTTATCTATAGTTTATCATTTTTACACACAATACTTTTAGAGTTTCCTATATTAGAGATATGCTATTTACATTTCTTATTGTTACCTTAAATATTGAACTATTTGTGTCGGATTGTAGCGCTTAGGCGGAAGTTACGTTCATTTACTACAGTTGAATTCAGGAAGGAGTCAAAGAAACATACTAGTACTCTTTATAACAGAAACCAAATCAAAATGGGGAAGCTACTTTTCTATTGCGTGACATTGGTTTTAATAAGTCTCTCATGGGCGAAGACAACACCTAATGCAACAGAACAAACGACGATTTCTGTTACGACCTTGTCTCCAGAGGATGGTGATGATAATGTTTTCATTGTTTTTCTCTTAAACAACGAAATCATCAGCAAGGAGTATTGTGTTCAGGCTAAAAAAATTCTTTTTTTTTTTTTAAACAAGCACTCTTCCTGCCTACATGGTACTTTGTCTAAGATGGGGTTGGGGAGATATATTTATAGGACCCTTGCCCCTGCTGGGTTAATATACTGGTTAGAGACCAATTATCGCCGCGTACCAATTGTCGTCATATAAATAATAACTCGCGATCGCATTCAAAGTTTTGGTTTCAGTTTAAAAAATTAAAAGATCGATTATAGCTGACAATAACGATCAAAAATAAGCGTCAGGTAATTATTATTAACAGTTATTATGGCGACAACTGGTACGCGGCGAGAATTGGTCTCTGAATATACTTCTCCGTTTGTTTGTATCCTCCCCATTAAACAAAAACAGAAGCACAAATTAGATGCACATAATTCAGTCAGTTCATACATTGATTTATAATTTCAAAACTGATTATGACTAGGGGACCCTAAAACCGTTGGAGTCTGTGTGTACCAAACGGAAGTTTTCATTGTTAAAGATGCTCACCAGTAATCATGTTCCTGGAAAAGTCAAATTTCAGTGAAGGGGTGCCAGTACAATTAAACATATATGTACATAGAAGGTAAATACTATGTCGTCTGCTTACCATATTTACAATGTGGAATCAGGAAAGGAAAAAAATGTTTCCTTTCAGATGGATTTAACAAGTAGTGCAAGTTCTGTGTACTTATTGGAAAAAGGATATAACTCTAAACTCTCATCCTTATGGTAATTTACTGGAATATAGAGTAGTTACTAATAGGATGAACTATGTCACTGTTATTTAAAGAAAATAGACTCACTTATAGTGTATGGCACCATGTTAATACAGAAACTCCATTAAGCATAAAACTCGCAGATGATGCCAGTGTTAGGATGACTCTGGTCACAGTCAGGTTAGAAATTATATATCACTTAATGAATCAACAAAATTCCATGTAGTTTTTTTTATCACATTAAAGAATTTTGTTATTGAAATTAGTAGGTGGTGCAAACAAATAGGGATTCATGCCAAAACTATCGGAATACCAAAATACACTAAAGAACCTTAATACACACATAAATTCATACATTTTATACCATAATACTCATGCAGATAATTGTATTTTAATATATGTTTAAATAATGGTTTTAAAAAATTATAAAAATGTGATTTTTATAGGAATTATTTACATATTTCTATTTATTGCTCGATTTTTGTAATGAAGTCAATTGGTCATGCTAGATTTGGACAGCTTTTACCTTATATTGTATATCTGTTATGTCTTTATTTACTTTTAAAAACATCAATATATTATATTTGCACCAAAAACCTGTAAATACACATTCTGTATTCTTACAATCATAGTCTTACTGATATATTTTTAGTTCTGGCTGATTTGCTCTTTATTTTACCTGTTCAATCGAATCAAGCATGTCCGAGTGATGTTATTACATTGTTTGCTCCTGATCTTGATAAAAAGGAAAGAATTCAGCTTAAAAATTGCTTAAATCAAAGTTTGTTTTGCTTATTATTATTATTAAAACAATTAAAAATCATAATATTTGGGTGCCTACTAGTATATACACCCATAATATGTAAATAATTGTCTTTCAGCTTTTGAGCATATTTCATTGTTTCTAGTAACCATCTCACACTCATATTCAGCCATTTTCATTTTCTTATAACAGATAATTTCAAAGGCCAGTGATTTTTGGAGTCCTCTATATAGATGCACTTAAGCATATACTTACAACTTTTCAGAATTATGCAACTTCATAGTGATGCCTCATTTCTCTTGGAACAGTAATTATTTGACCAAAGCTTGAATATCAAATAACATTGATATATACATACACCTGCTGGAATTTTTTAATCCAGATAACCATTGTCCGAAATATTCAGTGTCTCTGATTTGATGCACTTAACAGGAATCTACTTCTACCTGTTTCACCATTGTATATACATTCCATTAAAAGATATATTGCGGAGCAACAGCAATAAACTTTTCTTAGAATGTATTCATTTATTTATAAGACCCCAGATCATTAGGTTCATAGCAAGACTAAGCTAACCACATATAATAACAATTGCATCGATGGTTACCACTAAACATTTCAAAGAGTAAAACCATGTCAAATATTGTTCTTTTCCATTTAGTAGGAAATGCTAGATTCCATAAAGACTTATTCTTCCAGTACACATATTATTCCAAGAAGGAGCCATTAAATCAGTGGATTATTACTGTATGTGTCAGTTCTTTTATTGAGCTGTGATTTAGTTACAAGCAATGTACCTTAGCAAATAACAAAAGGTGGTTATTTAATCTTTCCACATAACTGATATGTTCAACTGCAACCTTGAATATGGTCAAAGTGTTACTTATAATTTGCTCATACTTTAAATAAGAATCCACATATGACATTAAGACCAAGGAAAGGGAGTCAGACAATATGATAACTACACCATGATTATTTGTGATGATTGGGATTAGACTTGATCAGGCTATGTGAATAAGTTCTTGGATTTTGTACAGTGTTCTTCTGATCATCAATTGTAATTGATCATCATTTGGTTGAGCAATCCAATAAGATATTTGATTGTGAAATTCTAAAATCGATTGTGTGCAAAAAAAAATAGACTACTTCTTTTTAGTTGCAATCCAAAATTGAGTAAACTTCTGTGTAGATGGTAAACCAAATAAAGCTTCCAATCCTGAAGTTGATCTGAGTGATAAATTCCCTTTACAATTTACAAATATGAAATCATACCATATGTACAAACTTACATAATTGGGAACAGAATCATGATTACATGATTAAGCTGTTAAATAGATGAGTTTATAAATTTACACACATTTTAATGATATTTTTCAGTTTAAATGGAAATCCATGTATTGACCATTTTATTTAATTAAGAAAAGGATAAATAAATACATCAAATGCATTTGATGGGGTAATTCTGGCAAGAACTGAACAGAAAGTTAGTGCTAAACATACACATTCATGAAGTATTTTAAATGAAAATGACATAGGTGTCAGAGGTAATGAGCTGAACGTTATTGAAATATATACATTAATTACACAATTGTTACAAAACTAAATGTAAGTTTTATAAGCTTTATCATTGAATGTTATGCCCATTGTGTTAAAATGCACATTTTCAGATATATATTTTTTGTGAAGTTTGCATGATAGGATCTTTATAACCAGTGTATCTTCAATCCATGATGTTTCACATTGGAGAAGAAAACCATATACGATTTAATTGTTAATTTCCATTAGTAAATGCTGCCATGGACAAAACTGAAACACATTATTAAGGAAGAGAAAAGGGCATAATTTGAAAATGACTCTTACAGTACCTACCCTTTTTCACTTTGCGTTCTAGGGAAATAAATTATTTGCTGAATTTTATAAAACTTGTTGGTTTTCACTTTTTTTTTGTTACTTCTTTAATGACCATAGAATTGTGAGACCAGAACAAACAATTGTGAATCCATCATCTGGAGATGAAATTGCACACCTTTTCCATTGTTAATGTCATGTGTCCTTTTGCTGCAAGGTAGATCCTTGGTAGTCAAGTTTGAAATGTTTTATAAAAATAACTTATAAACAGTGTAGTCCTTATTTACAAATTTAAATCTTTATTAGTTGAATAGAACATGAAAACTGTTTTTGTTTTGATGTATTTATTGCAAACTTCATAATATGTAAATATCAAGGAAAAACTATTCCACAGCATAAGACATGCAACCTTGACATTGGAAATGGTTTTAGTGTTAATTGCATGCAAATTACAATCTGGATATTCTTAAGTAATCTTGGGGTATTGCAGGAAACAGTATTAGGACTAATTCTAATCACATTGCACATCAGTGTTATAAGTAAAGAATATTAATTCTGAAATCTGCTTATTTGTGGGTGACTAATCTTTGGCTGAACCCTGAAGAGTTTTTCCCATATACAGCATCAAATATGTGAAACAATGCACATGTCCAGGTAGGTATTGGAGAAATATGTATCCGATGAAACTTTTGTATTTTATTCAGGTAATAGTATTGGATAGTAAATTGTGTTATCACTCTGACAGTGAATAGAGTGATAAAATGAATTTGATACAAATTCATTTTTTTTTTCTTTTTTAGAATGTAAAAGGCATCATGCAAGCTGCGAAGACTGTGTGGGTGTGGCTAAGGCGCAGGTAAGAGTAAGAGTGCTGTAAAGAGCATTAATTTGAACCTGAGTGATCATTGTGTTTAAAGAAAAATATTTTCATTTTTATTCTGACCAGAAGTTTTCTCAGTGACAAGATTTATTAATGGTATTACCATTCTGATTTTGCTGTTTGAAAATGCTCAGTACATAATTATAACGTTGTACCATTATTGCCAATAAGAATCTTCCCCAACCAAAGTATAAATTTGAATTTTATTCTTTCTCTCTCTCTCTCTCTCTCTCTCTCTCTCTCTCTCTCTCTCTCTCTCTCTCTCTCTCTCTCTCTCTCTTTCACATGTTATACAGTTACTAACTTCTGAACTGTTTATGATATCTTGTTATGGTGCTTTTCACATATAAGAATGAGCTTTGCATGTGTTTAATATTTTTAGAATTGAGGGGTGCATATTTGGCAAGCACCCACTCATTGTCAGATCTAGTTTAAAGAAAATGTATTTTACTATGGCATGAATATTTTACTTGTAGACAACTTGCAGTTTATTAGTCAAAGGATTATATTTTTACATTTATGTTTCTAATTCTAAGCAATGTGATTAAGATTAGATTTCTGTTACATAAAGATTTGACAGCAATCTCTTGGGGGTCATGTCCTGGTGAAGTATGTTATTACCATAATAACTAATTTTATTAACCAGTCAGATGAAGTCTTATATTTTTGCTTTTGGAGACTAAGCAGCATGGATGAAGGGTATGAATGTTTACCAATCGATTCACTTTCGGATTTTTTAAAAACTGCATTTCCATTGGCTTAATTCAAAGGTTAGCAGAACACGACCCTTAATTGGTATCATCAGATCTTCATGTTGGATAGCGGAGATCTGATTGTAATCAGATTGAATTCTAAGAAAATGTAAAATAGATACCTTGTCCTTGTGCTTGAATAATCTATATTAGATGCTTGAATGCAGAAAGTGATATTTTATGTGCAAAACCAGTATTGTATTGTCAGACAATCAACCAAGCCCAACCCACCAGATCTTTCTCTTAATCAGAATCAGTGATGGATATCAATGTAACCATTGGAATGTGACTTGTGTTATACTTTTTGTAACTCATTTGAGCTTCATTTGATGCTGTTTCTCAGATGTTATCATAATGGTGAAAATCAACAATTTTGTTCTAGAAACAACAAATACCAAAAGTGAAACAAAGCTAACTGGGCATGGTGTGTATCTGATATCCAATGTGGTAACCATAACAGCCATTTTGAAAATTTTGTTATTGCTATTTTACAAAATGGAAAGTCATATGAACATGCTGATTTCATTGAAAAACTTCATACAATTTCTTATTTAATCCTAAGTTAAAATGGTGCTGACTTTGGCATCCAGTATGGCCACTATGATAGCCATATTATCACTTACTACTCTTACTGGAAAGGATACATGTTGACCCTCAATATTGCCACTTTATTATTTCTACTCCTCCCAAATCGATAATTATTTCAATGTAGGGTTTCCACCAATGGACGTCTTATCATACCTTGTTAGTTCTAAATGAAAATGGTGCTTGTTGTACCTCCAATATGACTGACATGATAATTGTTATGAAAACCATTGTCTTTACACCTCAGTAGGGACTTGTGTTGACATGGGATTTTTCCCAAAACAAGTCTAATGATGATGCCTACTTAAACCTTTATGACATCGTTTCCAGTCTGACATCCAGCATGTCCACCGCGACACCTAATTTGAAAATCTTGTTATGGCTGAAGAATATCAAAGATAATTTGAACACTGAGTAGCTCAAAAGAAGAAATAGTCCAGTCTCAAATTCCTGGAAATTATGTTCACCCAGTAGGGCATCAGTACATTTGAAGGACTCTTGTTGAGCCTAAATTTCTTCTTTAGTTAAAACTACTTCTGCAGCCAATAGCAAAAACAACATTGTTGTTTGATGCAGGAACAATATTCCCCATTCTCCATTTTCTAAACATTAAATGTATCTTGTTTCATCACATTCCTTTGAGAAGTTTTTGAATTATGGGCGTGCACAAACTTTTAAATTGATGTGATATGTATTGGTGGATTAAGAGGATTAACTTATTAAGTAAGAGACAAAGGGTTGTAATTTTCATGCAATAGTAAAAGAGGGGAAGTCTCTACTTCCTATCATTTAAAGAAGTTCAAAGAATTGGGCATGATTAATTTATGTGTGAACATGAAAATAATTAGAAATTGTCATCACTTGGCATTTAATGGCAGTAGGTGTCAATGAAGAACTTCATATAAATTTTCTGTATATGTCAACAGCACCTACAACCTTTCTGTAAAGCAGAATTCTACAATTCAGTAAATTCATTTCCTGAAGAATTGCTTGGCTGTACTGCCTGTCCATTATGGTATTATATTGTGATGAAATAGAAATTAGTGTCTTCAGCCATACTTGCATCAATGGAAATATTGAAATATGAAAATGTCAATGAATAGTTACAGCTTGTAGTAATGGATATGCCAGTATGAAGCTTGCATAATTATGGGAAATTCAAGCATGATGCAACATCCTACATTGATACATTGTTATTGCCATTGGTCTAATTAAAATTCGTCTAATCTTGTTCCACACCCTCCTCATGGGTGTGAGCTAAAGATGACTCCCTCTTGCAAGCTTGCAGGGCAACATAATCTTGACATTTAATGAATCCTCCAACTCTTACCCCACAACTGTTTAGGAGGAGACATAACAGACAGACAGGTGGAGAGTATCCCAATATCACCTGCTAAAAGCAGAGGATCTGACAAGTCTGCTTACCTGTTTTTGTTTACACATGCAGAGTGGGCATTTAAGGCTATGTGACTATATTGTTAAATAAAGCATGAGAACATCATGAGATTACTGGTACTACAATAATCTTTTATCCTCCAGAATGAGTTGCAATTTATAAATTTTGAAAGGTTTGCTTTTTATGCTTAAAGATCATGGCTATTCATACTATTGCTTTTATGTTATTTTTCTTTTGTTTCAGTGTGTGTACTGTCAGAGTGCCAAGACATGTAAATTGAAGAAATCCATCATCCCAACCGATGAATGTGCCTTGTCTGATGCCAAGTGGGGAGTTTGCTGGGGTAAGCAAGCATGGCAATTCCTGTTTAAACTGTGGTCCTGAGTGCCTGAAGCTCCTTGTGTAGGTTTTAATTCATAAGAGAAAACTGCCTTAAATCCAACACCCACCACATACAGGTGGAACTCTATGGAGCAGCACAGTCGCTTGAGACTCTCCTTTTGGCTCCAGAGTTAACAAATCACAAGTTGAACTTCTTTGATATTCCTCAACACATATTTTGAAAGAATTAAAACCATGTTACCAAAATAAAAATTATTCATTATTCTACATGTATAATTGATTCTGTAGTGAGCAAAGCCTATAATCTTAATTAACATGAGGTTTTAAACACAGCTAAATGTACAGTAGAGAAAAATATAATTCCTTTCATAATGTAATGTAATCCTTCATTACCTAATATAGGTCTTATAATTAATCAATATTGAGTCTCCTATATCAAATAAAAACATAGAAACACTTTACCATTCTTGCTTATAGAAGATGCAAGAATTTGCAAGATTTTTTAATTAGGACTTGACTGACTGAAAATAGAAAAAGATATCTTTCATTGTCTTAATGTAACAGACATTGGTGCTCGCAATGTACAGATATAAGAGAAAGTATTTGGTTTAGTAGCTCCAGTACAAAAGAAATATTTTCTATACTTTATAATACTTATTGTGTATCAACTGATGTGATTTATTTGATAACCTATACAAAAAATGTTAGATGCAATATGTTGGGCAAAACATGTCAACAAGTTTCTAAGAGAATGAATAATCATCACTTTCATATAAAAAATTAGAGATCCTCAGTACTCCTCTAATATTTCAATACATTTTAATCCAAATAATCACTTTCTAGTCAGTTTTCTTTAATGTAAATTATCATATTCAACAAAATAAACACATCCACATTTATAACTTTTCCACTCTTATTTGTGAAAAAAACCCAAGAAAATATTTGGTTGAAAATTAAGAAGTTTGATCTGAGTTCCTTATTTACCTTCAGAATATTTTTGTGAAATGTTTATATTATTTGAAGAGTTTTTTTTCTTCCTTAGATTTTGCATTTTGACATTTTTTCTTCTTTTAGTATGTGTTTATATTACAATTGGAATGGCATCCTCTAAATTTTGAAGTTCAAAGAGATCCAAAACATCCTGAATCCAAATTATGAGAATTGCAAGGGACAGATTCTTAAAATGTCAAGACATTGATGGTGCTTTTAAATAATGACATAATTTTTAATATAATACATATTCCTTTAAATAACAACAATACATATGTATTTACTAAAACTTGCTGCTATTGTAAAAAGTAAACAATAGACTATTAGTGCCAGAGGAATAAACATTATTGTTCCATATAATTTTGCTTTTTTTGAGGAGTTAAAAATTGAATTTACTGAGATGTTAAAGTACAAATGTATAAGTACATGTATAACATAATTCTTATATACCAAAAATACAGTCATGTATTTAGATGTGTATCTTAATGTCTGCTTTTGTTTCTTATGAAAAACTATACAAGTGTTTAGGTTACTGTTAGGAATGGACATTGATTAAAAACCAACTATCTTTTGGCTGAGTTAAGATAAAAAGGAAAGGCTGACTAAATATTTTGGCAAATCCACTTAAACATTTTTTTACACTCTGCTTTTACATCGTTCAAGATATTTCTGTTAAAGTTTAATGAAAAATAATTCAGCTGCCCCTTGCTCATGCTTACATACGTGTAATGAAGCACTGGTTAACATACTAAACAGCACCTATGAACAACAAAAGTATGAACAGAACATGTATCAATGAAGGCATACCTCACATGCTAATGAACATACACAATGTTATACCAATGAGTAAGGAAAACAATTAGACAATGGATGGCCTCAGGACCTGGCAGAAAACATTCCTTTATGTTAAATATTTCGGAGAACCAAATAAACACACATCAATTTATAATGATTTTGTTTTTATCTTTTCACCTTTGAAGTGAACCCACCAAATGTTTTGTTACAAATAATATCACAAAAGGGGCAACTTTGTGCATATGGAAAATAGAGTCTGGGTATGTGTCAAAAATTTTTTCTTTGAGCATTTTTGCCTGCTAAATGTTAGTGTCACAGCAGCAATACATGATGGCAGATAAATCAATTGCAGTATACAATATAGTTGTTATGGAAGTCACGCCATTACAAACAGTCATCCCATACACAACTCTGATAGGTTATATCCCAAGAAATATTGAAACCAAATTTTGAATAAGCTTTGCATAGAGACAAAACTGAAATCTCATCAGTCATTCATTTTTAATAGTCATGAGCTCATATCTGAAATTGTTCAGTATTTAAAAGCAAACTGATGTTTAAGAGTTCTTATGCCAATCTTGTATAAAGAGAAACATCTTATTTGCTGAGCACCTAGTGAGGCAGCAGCTACAGTCCTACCCTCTTATGTTGACATCGCTGATGTGGACAAGCCACCTATCTCAACAAAAAAGCAAAGCCCTGGTCTACTTTACTACCAAAATTGCTTATGTCGAAGTAGAGATAAAAGAAAAATGTATGTCAACAGAATCCTTTGGTCCCAACTTGAATAAATCCTTTGTTATCTTATCATTTATGTTGACAAGCTGCCAGTTCTACCCATTCTAAGTTTAACAATTAGTTGATCTTGATCTTATCATTTATGTCGGCATGTGGCCAGTTCCAACATATACTTTGTTCAACAATTAGTTGATCTTACTGGCAGGCTTTAATATCGCAGTCAGATAAATAAAAAAACTTTTTAAAAAATCTGGCTTTTGTTTGGTCCTATAAAGTTGGCCTCTCGCGGCGACTTGAATAAAAGTAATGAAATTTAATCTGATTCTTGCATTTTCCAAAGTAATTGGTGATTAAAACAGTTTTATTGTGCTATGAAAATTTCCTTTTTAACTTTAATTTTATTTACGATCGCTACCAACTGCAGTGTAAACAATGATTAAATTTAATCTTTGGAAACTAAATATCTGGCTGTTAAGGGAAGTTGAGAGGGGCATCTCGCAAAGATGTCTGTGAAAAAATTTAAATGTATTGAGCTGACATTGTTACAATATTATATCTTAAGAATCATTTTCTTTTAATACTTAGCAAGCATCAATGTATCCAATATTATGACTTCATTAATCATGCCAGCCACATATCTCTTGTTCGCTTTTATGTACTTTTCATGATGACTTCTTTAACTAAATACAAGTACTGTTTAAATCAACTTGTTGACAGGTTTTCAATTCTCCGTGAATAGCCCTATCCCCTTGGTAGCCTCAATAAGATGTGAACAGACTGATCAAAATCTAGGCCAATTTAAGTACAAGTACATGTACTCAAAGCATGTAAATAACTGTGATAATGCTGAAATTGAATATCATAATGATTTTTAAATCGGATGCGACCGATGCAATATTTTATTGTGATTTTATTACACAAAAGTAATTAAAATATAATTTGTCAATATACAAGTGTCTTTCACACTGGTTTTGTCTTCATGTACAGTGGCATAGTGGTCTTACATGCTCAGGGTTACGGATCACTGCCACCTCACCTCTTTCTGTACGAGTTTAGCCACAGGAGTCTGCAGTTTTATCAACAAAGCATGATGAAATTTCTGACATGAAATCACCTTAATGGAATTATAATTTCATTAAAGTGATTATATGTCAGAAATTTTGTGGTGCTTTATTGATAAAACTCCTTTGGTTTAACTTGTATCTTTTTTCAGATCCCCCCCACTTATCTCGACATCCACTTATGTCAACAATTTTTCCTCGGGCCTGAGCATGTCAATAAGCGTGTAGCACTGTAGTACCATTTAAAAGTCTTTGATATAATTTGGCCAGGGTTCAAACCTGCAAGCTCCCACATCCAAGGCAAATGCTATAACCACTAGGAGTCTAAAGTGGTCATTCATCTTTGTAAACTATTTATACAGTTTTTCATTTTCCCACTCAAACTTGACTTTTAGTTAGGAACCATATGGTCACTATTGTACTAAAAGCTATTTCAGTTCAACCCAATTCAATCACCTTATTACCACTTTTTGTTTTTAGCAAAGTCATACCAAAATGTCATATGAGCAGTGTTAAGTCCAATTGAGCCTCATTTTTCTTAAAGGCTGTAACCTCAATTTATTTTCTTCATTTTATTTTTAAAAACTTATTTTCTACTGGTGGATGAAAAAAATAAGTTTCTGAATTGAACCTCTGCTCTTTTGGATGTATACTTATATGAACCAGTGTAGACTTAAATTAAATAACCCAAATAGTCTCTTTTTCATTGATCAATCATTGGTGCATTACAGTTAATTATGAAGCCCTGATAATTGCCATCAGTGTGATTGGAGGTGTTATCGTCCTTGGAATCGTGATTTGCTGTTGTTGCTGCTGCCGTGGAAAAGGCAAAGAGAAGTAAGTATAACTCACAGATGATGAGAAGCTGATTCAGTTGGTGAAGTAATTTAGTTATTTGGGCAATCTAACTGGGACTGAATCTCATATGCAAAAGAGGTTTAAGATTTAAAATCTTTTCTGTTGAGAGGGAGAGTAAAAGTGTTGCACATAAGGAAGTGATAACTATTAAGAAATTTTATGGTTTAATAATGTATCAATATTTTTAATAAATTTATATCTTTTGTCATGTAGGAATGTTGTTTTGTTTTAATTCATACACAGAGGTCTCACTAGGATTTTAAAACTAGGAGTCCAGGACTCCTAACTTAGCAAAAATAGGAGACCCAGCAGCATAAGTTGCAGTCCCACCAGCAAAGTTGCAGTCCTGTCCCAGAAGCATGTTGAAGTGGCTGAATATCAATTAAAATGCCAGGAATAAACAGAGACAAAACTTAGTCGGTTTTATTTATTTGTACTTATTTAGTTTTCTTAAAACAAAGTATGTATTAAAAGTGACATAATGTACAATATAGTTCACTTCTGTGTGGCATTGCACAAAATTTTTTAATGCTTGGCTTTGGAGCATATTCCTCCACACTGGGTCCCTCTTCTTTGACTCGCATCAATTGTGTTAGGGTCTCATGTTTAATTCTGGATGTTCCCTTAGTCATGATTTTGTTCTGCACAGACGTCTCTCTCACATGCCATGGATGTCACTGGTGACAACACAATTGCAGCCAGGACTGCAATGTCTGGAAATTCATCTCTGTACTCTTGCAGTAACTTTGTACAGGCTTCTGTCAATGTGCAGTTCAATGATTTTATGACTACCTTTACTTGGTAGAAATCAGCTTGTGCTCTTTCACCATCAGTAACTATACCCTCACCACTGTAAACATTGATCAATTCATGTAGCTCATTTTCACCATCTTTAGAAGCTGAATGTTTTTCATTGATTTTTCATGAAACCTTTCATCTAAGTTTTCTACAAGTGTCTCCAGATAGTTGTTTGTATCAAGCTGAAACTGCAATCTGAGTTGTTCTCTGTCTGTTACCTGCACCCCATGATATAAAGAATTTGATTTTGCAAGTTCATCATACACTTTGGTTAATTCTATCCCATTTTTGGTTTTGAACTGGGTGATTTTCATTCCAGTAGATTCCACCATTCCAGTAGATTCAGTCTCAATGTCCACATTGTCTCTCAGAAACACTTGTGATAGCTTTCCTACTACTCCAAGAACGTCTTTAAAGAATCCTGAAACCAGCACAAATGTCACACACTTTACCCTATTGAAAAGTCCCTTTGCCTCAGAAACACCCTTGGCAGCATTGTGTTCAAGCGTAGTATATACAGATTAGTAACAGTCCACTATTGCTCACTGCTGCTTCTAGAGAAAGCCATGAGAAACTTGCTGGTTCCTTCAGAGTTACATATTTCATGTTTTCATTGTACATAATGTCCACCATGGCTCTCAGTTCATTGCATCGTACTGTGGAATTGCTGAAGTACCTATATACCATCTTCAGAGTGTGCTTCTATTCATTTAAGAGTATAATGTCCCTACATGCTTGGCCTGCAGTAAATATAAGCTTATAAGCAATACAATGTATCTGCATTAGATGTTTGGAGTAATATTGTTATAGTATAACACCAACACCATTGAGTCTGCCAGATTTGACAGCTGTACCATCACTAGCTAATGTCATCAGCTTGCTGAAATGGATTTTCTTTTTCTCAAATAACTTCACTATTTCTGAAACAATTGTTGTAGTTTTTCCATCTGTAACACTGACACAATTCACAAACTGAACCACTGACATATTATTACTACTCAGAAACTTCACATAGACATTGAGCTTTTTATGGACAGTCACATCTGTACTTTCATTAATAATAAGTCTCAAAAATTCAGAATTAGTTATGTTGGTGTCTACTACTTCTAAAGTAGATTGTATGGCCTCCAATATGTCTATCTTTATTTCTTCACTTGTGTACAATTTCTTGAGGTCTTGAAGGTCTGGGCATTTGTTCTTGATTTGGAGAGCAATTACTTTGTTGTATTGACTCAGTGGCTGACCCTCTTTCACTATGTAATACAAGGTGTTGAATTGTGCCTCTTTTGTTCTGTCACAATACCTTCTAACTCTCGCTGCTTCTGATCTTTGACAAGCTAAATTCATAAATGTTAAAATATGTACATCACAATTTTATTATGTTTATTATTGAAACATGTTAAACTATCAATTGTTTTGTATACATTACAAGATGATGTTGGTAAAAGTAGTAATGTTTGAAAAAGGTATTTTTCTAATACATTTTATTAATACTTAATAGATAAATTAATTTAAAAAATGAAGAAAATTATGTTGTTTGAGCCAATATTTAACATTTTTTTATAAAAAAAATAGTGGGCTCATTACAACATTATGATGTCTGTAAAAATATTAATTTTTTAAAAAGAATTCTGCCTATCACTTTAATTACTTGGTATGTTAATTTATAATTATGCAAAATTATACATTTTCTTAAATTAACTTTAATGAATGAGTGCTTAAGAAGAGAATTACTGACTTAACAGGTTATTATAAGTTACAGCAGTTATTACTGTACATCCCAATGAAGTCAGAGGTCATTCATTCTTGGTCAGAGTGCAATTTAAAAAGTAAATGCACACATATACCCCATACATAACAAAAGTTGTAATACTTTTAGTAGTGAGGAAAGCAAGAAAGAAAACTATTACTTACATGTTGAACTGTTGATTTGCATTGTGTTGCATGATGAGCCTCAGCAGCGAGTAGATGGTCTCTAGATGTCTCATGTCTAGAAAATGTGGAACTTTGCAGATTTGCCATTGAGTTTAATTTCCCACATTCTTTGCACTACTGGCATATACCTCTTGTTTGTCCATCAGAATGAACTTTATCGATCCAAGGAAAGTTTTTGATTCCAAACACTAAGCCAGGCATCACATACTTTCTTACACTTACTTTCTGTCGCATCAGAACTATCAGTTCTAGCACCTTTAGCACAGTTATGAATCTCACTGAAATCTTCATCATTTTTCTGTTTAACTCCAAAATACTTGTCTAAACTTGCAAACGACATTTTGTCTGGTCACTTGATATAACGTTCGCAATATTTTTACGGCTACAATCGGACACAAAATTAATAATAGTGATTGCTCTGGGCTTCGCCAATGTTGCAAATTGCAATCTTGTTTTCCTTATTGGTGACAAAAATTAACATACCATCTGGCAATATTTTTAGCAAAAACATTTTTGGCTGATAAAAAAACTATATATACAGTATTGGGTTTGTAGTGGTGATATTGACAGGCAACATGACAGGAAACCACAAACTTGGATATAAAAATGCATTGGAATCAATTGTTACATAAACATATCCTTGTTTCATGTTGACAGTGCACTATTACATAACCTGCATATGCTGACATATGGTCTTGGTAATGTATGCTGTAATATAATCAAAATAGCAATGCAACTGACTAGCTGCAATTGACCAACACTAAGGGCAGGAAAGTAAAGAATTAATCAAGCTGAGAGATAGCAACAAGCCATTGAGTTGCATATGCTTTTGAACTAAAGTTTTGTACTGGTGGTAAATAAATCTACACATACTTTACAAACTTTTTCATTGAACATGATGTTTTTTGTTACTGTGTCAAACTTTATAAAAAAAAAATTTATAGCAGTTATTGATATTTTGTTACACCTATAAAAAAAACCTTGTCACTCTTACCAAAAAAATCAATCAGGGTTGGCAGGTCTGCACTTGGTATGTGATGCAGTCTTTGATGTATGTTGCTATTCATGGTTTCTCACACACTGCCCATTATTTGCTCACCCATTTGTTACAGGTATAGTTTTAGTAACATATTAACATGCTGAATTCTTAATTTATATATTTTTGTTATGATTGTTATTATATATGTTGTGTTTGTGTTTTGTTGCATCTTGTCATTTCCATGAAACCTGTCAATGAAGTGTAATAAATGCAGCAAGTTCAAGGCTAAGAAAGTCATGCATTAAATGTGCCTTGCATGTACAAAATGTACTTCACCAGTGTGATGCTGTGTGTGCATGTGCTATATGATGTGATTGTCGGCCAAGATGATGAAAGAGGGTGATATACCCAAAGAGGGTTAGTTTATCCATATGAAATGGTCCCTTCATCAGTTGGATTGGAGCATCCAATGATCAACCTTTTGCAACAAGTTGGAACCACACATGGTGAAGCCAGCGATGCAATGTTGTGGGTATTTGCCTTCACCCCACCCCACAGTCTTAGTACTAAAACTAATACAGAAAATACTTGGTCAGAATTGCAACATAATTCTGATAGCCCCTCCCTCCTATAAGGATAGTCCTGGATCAATGACCTAATCGAGCTAGTGATAGACTTACTCAGGAATATTAAAGCCAAGCCAAATCTCTCCAAACAACCATGGTTACAAGTGTTCAACTTCTGTTTGGATTGGCATCGCTTTGATGGTTCTTGACAGAACAGAAATAGAACTTAGACCTTCAATTGTGGAAAGAATCTCAAAAGCAAGAAGGCCTTTCACAAAACAGTTATGATTTTGATTTGAATAGGCCAAAATCCCTCACCCTTTTTCAAACTAGAATCTGTTCTGTATCTGATCAAGGCTCAATTAAGAAAATTCTGAGCTATTAGTCTGGACTTTGCTGAAGCTGTTATCATAGTATTCTGTTCCTGATAGTTTTAGATTTGGCATGCAGGTTGAGAGACATGCCTTTTCAGTTGATGTGAAGTATCTTAAGTTCAGATCAGATGGTTTGGTAATCCTCATGACACAGAAGCCAAAAACCAGTCACCATCAAAGGGATTCTGAGAGTTGTTATATACTCCCTATCTGTAGATAAGTTAAAAACAGTGACCATGCAAGATCCTGTCTTTGCCACACACAGACAAATCATGGCTTGCACAAAGTTTTATTTTTTCTACCTATGGAGGTAAGAAAGCAGATCATCACTGAATTCTCAATAGATCACTCAGTCTGCAAACTTAATTTTTGTTTCTTGAAGAAAACATTGAGTAGGTAAAAGAATATCTTGTGAATTGATATTTAAATATTTCTTATCTTATTTATGCTTGTACACCAATCACACTGACAGTATAACTGAAAAGTGTCAACATGGCCAATTTGTAAGTGAGGAAGTTTTTATTGTTTGGTAGAGAAATGTAGCTTGCATGCTGGATGGTGAGAAAATGAGTTGTGTTATTGTAACAGAAATGGAATTTGCCATTCCATCCATTGTGATATATTTAGTTCAAAAAATTTATCTATTTGCATGTGAAAATTGAAGAAAAGTCTCATCTTTAAGAATATATGAGTTACATCCATTTTCATTAGGGTCAGGGGTCATTCAGTATTTAAAAGGCACATTAAGTTTCAGTTCATGGGTCACAAAGAATAGCTACATATGGCTTCTTTGAATTTCCTACACATTACATGCTTTTCACATAGTAGACTCTTTTGAAAAGCTGAGTAACTGGTAGATCCAGATATTATTGTTAAAGCTGGAGCAGCTGTCTTTAAATAAAGTTTATACAATTCTGCCAACCAAAGAATATTTTGCACTGATATATAAGCTGTCACTAGGTAGTGAAATTGTTGTTTTATCATGGTGCACAAAACATAGTAAGATTGATGATTATTTTAAGTCATTGATGATTTAATTTATAGCATGGATTAAAATTGAGCTGGAGATAGTAATATTACATGGAACAAGTGGGAGAGAACAACATATACTTATTTTATGAATTTGTTTAATAGTGGACATACAACAGTTTTTATACAATAATGATATTGAATGGCATTTTTTCAAAACCAATTTTAAAAGGTGAAAATGTGTTCAGCAGTCATCTATGTATAAAGGTTATTTGTGCCTTTTCCCACAAGTGGCTGCTGTTGACAGGTTTGTTATTATTTATGAAGTGATCTGTATCTAATTGGAGAATAAATTTAAATTGGATTTTGCTCCACTGTGGTAAAAAGATTTATGCCATGATATAAGTAAGACAGGTTTTGTAATTAAAAAGATCAGTGCATATTAATAAGATGATCGTGTTTCTAATAAGCAGAGTTTATTGCATGTTTAAAAAGTATTTTTATACCCCCATTTATAGAGGCTGTGGTATATACAGTAATCATTGTGTCTTCAAATCTAAATTTTATTTTGTCTTCCTCAGGCTGCAGAGATGGGAGGCTAAATGGGAGAGAGATAGGGCAGAAAGAAAGGCAAAGAGTGATGAGAGGTAAGTTAAAAGTTGATGCACAGAGTTCTGCTCAGGATTTTCCAAAGGCTCATAGCATGAAGCCATATTTCGTCTATAGATTCCATCTGTAACCACTTTCTTTTAAAGCATTAGTATTGCTCTGTGCTACCTCTGGATGCAGCCCATCCTGAACAATGAAAAAATATATTTCTGTCTCAATATCACCTAATGGGAACATGGCTACAGTTATATGTTTTCAGCATAAATCCTCTTACACAGACCTCCAAGAATCCAATTCATTATATATTTAAATTCATTCATCTACTCTGTATTTCAATGGTATCATAAGTCAAAATATTTTATAAGGTTAATGCCATTTTTTTTAATTCTGGTGAATATATTGTACCATTCATTTTTGTCACATGATTTCCGTTAGTAATAGAATTTTTACAGGTGAAAACATGAATCTGTATAGTCATTAATTTCATTGGATGGTTTTGTTATCAGAAGCTGACATTTATTTCAACAATTTTTTTTTTTTGCATGTGCTTTCTTTCTTTTAATCTTTATTACAAAGATGACACCAAAGTGTATGAAATGTAAGTAGTCATGGTTGTGAAGGATATACATGTGTCTTATGTGAACAAATTGCTCATGAACACATACATACAGTATGTGTGCTTTTGTTGAAAAATGCTTGAATATTTTTAGGAAATGACTCAAGGACATAAAAACAAGTACATTCCATTTCTTCCTGGCAAGAAATATTTTGCTCACACCTCATATGAGACCCACTGGTTATTTTCATTTGTGATGTCGCAAATGCAATTGCCCACAACATATGAAGATGCTGAAAACAGCACACACTTTATTAGAGAAAACAGTAGAAACCAAAGGTGATTCAAATCAGGCAAATCAAGACCTTCATTGCGCCTAAGAAAACTTAATTTATTTATGTTTCTAGATTTAAGATGGATAACAGCAGAGATCATGTGTCTTTCTGTGATACAATTACACAATTTGTCTTCATTTGTTGGATATATATGGCTTACCTTCATTAGTCTTGATTCCAGAAATAATGCAGAAAATTAGGGGCACAATCTATAATATACTGTTGATTGCCCCTTTCAGTGAAACAAATTCTGGATCAGCAGTCTGCTTGCTTTAGCAACATTTGTTCCCAGGAAAGTCATAGTGACACTCTCTGATAAAGCAGTTAAAATCACCACTACCCCATGCTACCTTTGAATCCAGTCCTCCCTTGAAAGACAAGGAAAACATCCTACAGTCTAAATCTTGTAGGCAAGGGGAGCAATTCTTGAAGGTTAACGCCCCTTGCTACCTGCCAAACCTGAATGGGTGCTTGTATTGCGGGGAATGGTGGGAGGGATGTTTTGTAATGTGATCAATTAAATATTCTTGGAAAAACATGACCACATTAACATTATTTAAAGAGGTATAGGAGGAGAAATGTTAATTATTTTACCTTTACTGATGTAACCCTGTTGGAGCATGATTGCTCTAATATAGTGATGAACATCCAACTTAGCACATTCAGAGACAATTTGTTAATATGTAAGAGGGATCCCTTTTTAGTTCTGTACTTGATTAATGTGCTTAATGGAAAATATTATGATGCTGACCATATGTCCATTCATTGGTTTCTGCAGTGCCTGGAGTTGTTCACCATCTGCAGTTACTAAACATTGTGGATGAATTTGTACTTGGGATAAGGAAGGACCCTATCAAATTTGGGCTCAAACGCTTAAAGTTTAAGGAAGCTAGCTGAAAGAAAAAGAATTTTTCTGCACAATAACACTAGTTTTCTGCCATCAAAAAGTGGAGAATTTCCAGCAAGACATCTTATGATGTCTACTTGGTCCTTAAAGAAAAAGTTCCAGTCTGATATGACCATGTCTTATTATTGCTACTTCTCCAGAACATATGGTTTTATTGCTATGAAAGTTTCATAAAAAAGGCTTATTATGTGTTTTAGTCATATATAACTCTTTTGTTGAATCTTTTTCTCTCTAATTTTTACATTCAATTGTAATTTTTTAATTTCTGTTTTCCTGAAATTAAAGGATTAATGCACCTTGTTCAGCAAAGCAGTGCTTCTAATTGTTCCCTCTTATTACTGTATTACTGATGTCAGAGTAAGTATCATCTACCATTTTTGGGTTGTATATTGCCTTTTCACACATTAAGATGTAACAAAGTATAAGTTAGTATGGGCACAAGAAAGCCTCTTGGGACACTCATCCCACCTGTATGCCATGTACTAATTGTATGCACATGGACAGATTTCCATTGGATTGCTGGTAAATAGATGAAGTGTAGTGGCTAGCAGAAAGTTACTGCAATTTCTTTGGGAAGAAAGATGGTTCCTTTTCATTCAATTCACCCCTATTTGATCCTCTTCTTTCAAAAGAGGATTATGAATTACAATATTAGGAAAGGTAGGAACCCACAGTGATTTTCATGGTTCAGAGATTATGCAAAGGCCTTGCAGCACAGTGTCTGTTAGAGACAGATCACTGGTCTCTCACAAGGGACAAAAATGCTGGTGCCTTAGATCGATTTGTGTTACCTTAGCAGGGGTGAGCAGTGCTCTTTCTAAAGACAGGGAAGTGCAGCACTGTCTGATGAGGACTTGGGTAGACCATTGAAAAGTTTTGTCTGTCAGATTTTCATTGGTCTGTTCTTTGATTAGTTATTTGGCAACAGTGACTGGTCACCAATCACTGGGTACTGATTACTAATTACCTCTCTGAGTAACCAGAAGGGGGGGGGTAATCAATGGTCTAATGACAGGGCTTAGATTGATTACCCTTCTTTCCTCAAGGATATTGTTCAATCCCTATGGGTCATGTGATAGTGGAGGAGGAACTATGGACATTCACTGTATTCCCCCCAAGACTACCTCCCCCAAATTTGTGCCTAAAACCTTAGAGGGCTGGCAAATTTCAGATTTTCTCTTGTCTGTAGAGTCTTTCTGGATTGCATTCATCTCCTTCTGCTGCACTTAGAAATGGTTTGTGAGCCTTGTGCTAAGCTTTTTCAAGGACCATTAGACTGTTAAACTGAATTCTCCTGCTTGTGTCCATGAGCCCCGCTTCCCACACTGGACTTGGCCACAGGTATTTCTTGAGTGGGGACAGCCATTAAAGAACTAAATTCTCAAACCCTGGTGACAATATCATCTCATACCAATCTCTTACAGGATGTCTGCGTCTGTCTTTTGAAGGAAGAGAAATTGTTGCTTCTACCTGTTGGTGGCTGTGGTTTAATTAATGAGGCATGTTCTGTCAGTGTCCATTGCATTCTGTGCAGAGATTCTCCACCCAGGCAGAGACACCACCCTGTATATTGTTGGGTTTCACCGATTGATCTGCAGACACTCTTTAGATGTCCTGTATCCTCTAAGCATCACAGGATTTTAGTGACAAACAACAACAGTCCCTGTCTGGCTGTGACTTGGCCCATTAAAAACTAACCATCCTGATTTGTTAAAGTGCCCTCCTCTCAGGATTTTTAAACAGATCAGTCTTCATCAACAGCAGCTACAATTCCAAGGAAATCTTTAGACTTGTTTCTTGTCCCCATAGAGGGAGTCGGTTGACCCTAGGGAGTCATAACCTTGTCTTTGTCATCCCATTTGCCCAGTCGTTACTTGACTAACCATTTTTTTAGAGGCATGGTTTAGCTTCAGCAATGTGTGTGTTATGGATCAATTACAGACTCTGTTTTCATGAGTGCTTATCCTGTCACAAACCCCATTTACTTTTACTAATCCAGACTTGTTCATTTAATAAAGGAGGTTCGCAGTCTGCACATCCTTTTACACAAGGGCACAATCAAGAATGTGTCAAAGGATCATTGTTCAAGTTTCTATTCCTGGATCACTTTTATGTTGAGAAAAGGCAGAATGACCCGATTTATCATCAGTCTTTCCCTTTTCAGTAAATTCATTGTAGTTTTTTGTACCAGTTTTTGTTTTTGAGGCCATCAGATAGATGGTTGTTGTGATATGGATTTTCCATGAAATGACTTAAGATTTTTAGTGATCCAAATAAAAAAGTTAGTGATCTGACATCCAATATGGCTACTATGGTGGCCATCTTGAAAGTCTTCAGATAAAATATTTCTTCAAATGATACCAACCACTACCAAAAAAAAATATAGGACAAAATTCAGTTTTTCTCAGAACTATTCCACAAATTTGGTCAGTTATGTCAGCATTCTAGCATAAAGCACTTTTCGTATTTATTAAGATTATACCTATCAGTTATCAAATATGGCTGCTGCTGCTAAACAGAGAAAAACTTTCATGACGTCTGATTAATAATGTTCCCAGATTTGGCAGAATCTTGGTCTGAATGTTTGATCAAATGATGCTGAATTGGATTTAACCAAATTTGACAGACTGCATTCTATCATGGATGGCTTTTGATTTTGTACATAATGATGATAGCATGCAAACAAATATAGCGTCCAGTAAAAATGGAGAAAAAAAACAAGTGGGACTTCTCAGAAGACTAAACAGAATTTTACCAAATTTAGCAGAATGCATTCTGGAATGAATATATTTAAGAAAGTTTCAAATGATGCCATTCCACTTCAGATCCCTAAACATAAAAAAGAGCAGAATTCGAATAAATTTGGCAGGAAGAATCCAGGAATAGATTGCTTTCTAATTTTACAAATGATGTGACTTCCAATGAAAGTGATGGCATGCTTACATGGGCATCTTATTTGCAAACATGTTTCAGATATTTTAGATTATTTCAGGTTACTTATTTTTCCTGTTTTTATATAATAATTCCAGTGGTGGGGGGAAGGGAGAATAAATGATTAGGAAATTAACCAGTTACTTTTACTTTCATTTCAGCAGATGTGATAGTAACACTGCAGTCACTGTTATTCTTAATGTTTATCAAGGAGTGTTGACATAATAGTAGTTAGTTACTGTCATTTGTATTTGACTTTTATTTCATATTTCTGTCTTTCATTATTAGCATTTTCAGAAGAAACGAATTACATACCAAGAACAAAGTCCTTATATTACCTTCTTTCTCATGGCTGTTCTGTTGTGACAGTTACTTTCGACTTATTTTTAGAATATGAGCTAATACAGTGGTGTTTTATACATGTTGCACTACTGCATTTGATTAATTTCTGTGTTTCAGGAGGGCAGAGAGACAACAGAAGACAGATGAGATCAGAAGGAAGTATGGTGAGTACAGATGTGACCCAATCCTGATCAATTTTGGTTTTCTTGAGTAAAAATGGATAAAATAATCAGTAAAACCTGTAACGATTAAGACAATTAACATTGTCATTGTTTTGATGATAAAGTTTAAACAAAATGAATTTGACACATTAGGATTTACCTGATGAATTACCTTCTTACCATGTTTATCTGTCAAGTGCACACAGTGTATACCCAGATATTCCATACCAAAATCCACCAATAGATCAGAGTTTACCATATATGCTTGCATAGAAGTAAGATCTCACTGCTAGCAATAAAGATACTCAGACCTGCCAACAAATCCTTTGCCAGAAGATCAAGGTCCATGTTGTTTCTTCTGCTGATTGGTCATAAGAAACTGCAGTGGTCCTGATCTGTTGGTGCATTATGTAATGTTAGACCAAAGTCCATGTTTGTTCTACTAATTAATCCTAAGAGAGTGCATAGGTCTGAATCAGCTGGCACATGATATATTGGCAGATATGGGTTTGCACTGTTTGCAGTACAGTACATCTTATACATAATGATGTATGGTATGCAGTATTTGTTCATGTAAATGGCATACAACCTGATCTGTTGGAACAGTATGTGAAGGCAGATCTGAGTCATGCATAAGTAAGTATGAAATTTCATTTTTTTTTTAATAAAATACCTTGCTAAAATGAAGTTTGAATTTTTTAATGGTAGACAGAATACTGCTACACAAGGTGTGTAAAGATACTGATTTGTTTTGCCTCAAATACTCAAAAGGCAATACAGACAAGTTCTTGCACATGTACGTGTACAAGTAAATACAGTTATGCCATAAAAGCAAGCAAAGTACAGTTTGCTGTAGAATTACATACATATTTATGCTGTCTGGTACAGTTATGCTATATTGATACATATAGTTATGGTGTCAGGTACAGTTATGTCGTGTGTGTGTGTATGTATATATATATATATATATATATATATATATATATATATATATATATATATATATATATATATATTTATATATGCTGTACAGATATATAGAGTTATGCTGTCAGGTACAGTTATGTCATATAGTTGCATATTGTTTTGCTGCCAGACATAGTCCTGTCATACAGTTACATAAATATTCTTAATGCTTTAATATACAGTTAAGCAGTATAATTAAGCAAATTATTTATTTACAAGATTTAAAATAATTGAAAACTTTAGATTTGATATGCATATTAAAACAGGTTAGAACTGTTTTTGAATGACACATTATATTGCTTCCAGGCATGTTAAATTTTAGTATTTCAATTCTTTATTGTTAAAAATATTAATAGGGAACAACTTGCTCAAATTTGCATTCCCAGGTAACATCAGTTTGTCTGAAGAAAAAAGTTTGAAAAAGAAAAACAAAATTTAAATATTAGGAAAGTGATATTGAACAAGTGACCCAAATTTTAGCTCTAGTGGTTTCATCTATAGTAATAGTGGTTTCATCTATAGTAAGTACATTTGTTAGCACAATTTTTTTATCATTATCTAAACTATTTAGAAGATTGTCTTAAGACTTTATACACACAAATATCCCATGGTCTGATTGGTTTGAAGTGAAAATGTCTGACTTCGAAATCTAATATGGTCACTATGGCAGCCATCTTGCAAATCTTATTGCTACTTCTTTTGAACAGAAAGTCATATTGACATGGGGTTCTCACCAGAAGACTCCTTATGAAAATGGTACCACTCGAACATACAAGATGACAGCCACAGCAGCCATCTTGAAAATCTTGTTATTGCTACTTTGCCCGAATAGATGGTCATATCATTATGACATTTTCACTAAATGACTTCTTAAAGTATCTCATTAGTTCTCAATGAAAATCTTGGCCATCATGGATGATAAGTACTCAAAAGAGAATGATTTCAGCTGTGTCATAATTATGAGGTATGGCTCCAGTTTGCATGTCTTTCAAACTTTTGTTTCCCAAGCTTTTCTTTACTAAGGATTGTTGGATGTCAATCTAGTATGACATGCAGCTGTATATTGAGGAAATCTTGCTCCCTAATAGCCCATTCAAGTTTGGCTTTGGCAACATAACTTTACTAGTGATTTTTGGATTTCAGCCATATATGGTGTGGATTTATGTTGATCAGACCCTAAAAGAGTTTGATTTCCAGCATTTTGCATCATTTACAAAGACTTTTTTCCCAAATTGCCCATCTTCCAAGGCATTGCATTTTAAAGAATTTTTGATGTTCAACCTATTTTGGTATTTCATTTACAATGATGGGACAGTGAATCATGAACTTCATTTTCATCTTTCTGTAGCATGGTGGTTATGGCTGCCAATTTTCCATCCTTCTGATTTTATTTACTGCTGCATAATGTTCAGAAAGATATTTTGGATTTCAACCATATTTAGCATGAACCATGATATTAAATATAATAGCATCTTGAATTAGTTTGAGTTAAAGAATCTACTGATATAATTTACAGGCTTTGCGTCCCCCTCTTTGTCATCCTGATTTTATTTCTCCGGTATTATTTTACCAAGGTTTGTTAAATTTCAGTTAGTCTTATAGATCAACCCCCAAATCTGTATTCTATGGCATTGATGAGTAATTTGTGCTCTGATCTCACCTATTTATAAAAATCTGATGTTTATGCAGACATTTATCAGCAACACACAAGCCCACATGTGAACCTTTTTTACACCAGTATTTTTTATTTCTCTTCTGATACATTTGGTTGAAGGGGCATTTCAGTGATCTGTACACATATTTTCTATTTCAAATCTGATGAACCGCTCGGGTGGCCTAGTAGTTAGAGCGTCCGCCTCGGATGCTGGAGGTCGTCGGTTTGATCCCTGGTCAAATCATACCAAAGACTTACAAAAATGGTACTAACAGCTTCCTCGCTTAACATTCAGCATTAGGAGGATAGTGTTAGGACAGGTCGTCCTGGTGTCAGGATAATGTGACTGTGTCGGACATCATGCTACATTTCTGCGGCATGATACTTGACATCACTATAAACTGCCACACTGCAGACATTGTAGCGATATGACTGATGAATTGTTAAATTAAAGCTACATTAAAAATCACAAATCTGATGTATGACAACTTGTAAAACCATGTGGAATAACACAGCCCTACCTCCATTTGAGATTACTGGTTTCCATATTGAGGAACCAGTCAGATACAACATTGCTCATTCAAAATGGTTATTATGATTATGCACTGGATTTATTTTGGTTTTGTTGGGTTTTATGCCATTTGTAAGCACATGATAGGCTATACATGATTGCCAGTATATGCAACGGATGAAGACCCTGGGAAGAACCATCAACCCACAGGAAGCTACTGGCAGGCTTTTTCACATATCTATGTTGGTCAAGCTGAGACAAGTGAGATGTATGAGTGATCTGTAAAGGCAAGCAACTTGGATCACATGACTATTACATGATGACTATCTAGTAATGTGACTTGAATCCTAATTCAACACTGCATCAAAATAGAAAATGGTCAGACTCATTTAATTTGTCGATTTTGTAATGTTCACATGGCAAATCCATGGATTCTTAGAAATATGCTGTGGAGGTGAAATAAAATTTTAAAAAAAAAACGCTCATCTGTACCAGTACAGTTTAGGGAGCCGATTTATTTGACTGGATTTTAATCAAATTTGGCATGCAAGAATTATATTGATGTGATGTTCAGGGCTGTACAAATGGGGTTGCCCATTACACATTTTATCCGTTTTTCTGTCAGACAAGTGCTTTATAGCATAGTTTAGTCCAGGTTAAGAGCAGATTTAATAAAGAGCAGAAAGACCATTTTATTTACAAGATTATATACTACCTTTTTGTACCATCCTTCTCTTGACCAGCATTTTCAACTATTGACTGTTTTTATTACTTGATGTAGTATTGACTCTCAGTATGTCAGTATCACATGCTGAAAAGTGACTTTCCATACAAATGCAAAAGACAATCATTCACAGACATAAAGTGGCTTTATTTATCACAGTTTGAATAAAATGTTACTCCTACATACAGATGTTAGATGATAATTTGTGATGTGTATCTGGGATCAGATCTCATTTTACTGCAGGTACAGTAACTAGCACACCAGATTATTAATCAGTTTCATGTGAAACTTGATCCTAAACATCTCTTTATATAGTCTCCTCTGTTCAAAATTTTGTCCAGTTTCGTGCCATAGTCAAGAGTATACTTTTATCTGAAAAATTTTGAGATTTTTGAACAATCGGAAGAGATATATAAATAAAAAATGTAGGAAAAACTGTATCTAAGTTGGGGGGGGAGACTGCATAATGGCAGCAGTCTTTTTTAGCTCTTGGATTACCATTGAAAGATATTTTATTTACTAAATTCCCATATCATATCTGATATAAAATAAATGTAAAATATTATGTTGAATCAAAAATGCTTAACCAAAAGTTTATTCTTGTCTGTTACTTTTTTTACAGTATTTATTTTCCATTAGTTTTCCAATGGTTTCTATCAGTGATAGGAATACCCAAGGTTCTAATACTCTCTTTTTTAGCATTGGGGTTTTTGAGCTTTTGCTAATGATACAAAAAATCATTTTATTTTTGATAATTTTAAGAGGATAAATGAGATGTTTTGCTGATAGAAGCAACTAAAACAATAAAATGACCACATTAGTCATTCCAAAGATAAACTGCACATAAATATGACAACACGTTATACAATAAGAGAGGCACCAACATTAAATTGCAGTACATAATTTAGAACCTGAAAATGAAGAGTACAGTCCTATTAGTCACACTGTCTTTTGACAGGGTGTATGGAAATTTACCACCCCTGTAGCTTTTGTATTTTCCTGATGCATCAACTGAAGAGAATATGAAAGTTAGAAAGATGCTACACCCTGTCAAAAGATGGTGTAACGGGTTTATCCCATATTATTTAATATTTTCTTTATATTTACACCATGCACAAACTTCCATATGCCCTGTGAAAACGGCTAATACTACATTGTGTGCATTGGGTGTCAACCAATCAGATAGCTCAAAATTTCTCAAAGAGGTAATTGGTTCCTACCCATATAAGTACATATAATGCTATTAGCCTGCTTTATAGATATCAGACACTGGGAAATAAAGCACTGAAAAATGTGACTGTTAAAGAATCATCTAGGGCGAGTTATATTTGTCCTGACCAAATGGCTGGGGAAAAAATTTGTACAGCACTGCATTTTTGAGTTTGATTTCTAGCATTTCACATTGACATTTACAGTATTTATGAAGGAGCACACATTGACATTTACAGTATTTATGGCTCCTTCATGCCCATTTTTCAGAAAAATTCATCTGTTTACTGCCATACTGCTAAGAAGTTAGTAGTGATGCGGAACATTTGCAATACACCAATCTGTCATACTTCTGTCAAAGGTTTGCAGAAACATAAACTGTCAGAAATGCCAAATATTGTAATGTTATTTACTTATTACAATGCTCATTATTTTTTTAGCAGTTTCAAAATTGAATTGCAGTTTATGTATATTACAATTATATTCAATGCAAAATCAGGACGATCTATGGATGGTAAGAGTAAATAGATTATAGCTTCATTTACATTTGTTAATTTTTACTGTTTTATGTTTTGTATTAAATATATGTTTATTTCTATTTTGTTTATAATTGGACAGATAATCTGTTGCATATTTTAAAACTTTATTTCCTAATATTTTCATGTACAGTGTGTATTCATTTGTAATCAGCATCAACTTTAATCTGCCATTGCTTGTACTAGTCTGTGCCTCCTACGCCTTAAGTGTTATCCTTGAACCCTTGCCTCCTCTCTCCAGATCACAAAAACACCTTAAATCTGTGTTGTTTTCCATTTATTCCACTTAGTGTTCAGTTTATTTAATATATGTTAACATTGAAAGTGTGTTCTTATATCTTTCTACTTCAAAATTATAGAGGTCTCAGAAACACTTAATCATGCATATTTGGATGCAATTTTTTTTTTATCTGGGACACAAAATCATGTACACAGGAGTCCTCCATATGCACGTAATGGCTGGGTTGCAAATTCCTTTGCTTGCCAGTCCAACTTAACCACTTTCTGAGTGGGAAATTGTGCAAATCAATTGATTTTTTTTTTTAGCTGTGCTGATATTTACAATGACAGATTTCAGTGACTGAAAGGCCCCAGACGTACATGTTGTCATTATAAGAGTACATCAAATGAACACGATGCAATAGCTGGGTGGCAAAGACAGGCTGTTGAGTGGTGGGACAATGTGATGCCTGGCTAGTTTGGAATAAGGCCTTTCCTTGAATTAATAAAATTCTGTCTGATTCTAATGGACAAACAAGGGCTTTATGTCAGTGATGTAAAGAATTTGGAAAAGTAAGCTCAATGACAACCATTGGTTCTTCTCATCTGGACATTTAGCCACTTCAGATATGCCCTAGCATGCTTATGGGAGGGGCTGCAACTTTCACTGCCAGGACCGTTATTTTTACCAAATACGAGTCCTGGATTCTTAATTGTAAAATCCTAGCAAGATTAAATTCTAATATTATGATTAATATACTGTATGATCATTTGTTGCAAAGAAAGAAGAAATGACCCTTTAATACAAAAACTACCACTTCCTCAACAGAAGTGCCCCTTTTGCTAAATGTTCGCCTCATCCAAATCTTTCTGAAAGAAATTCCAAGATCGAATACAGAATGTATAATAGACCAAATGTGTTCTAGTGCATATTGTAAGAGGTGATTTTTGAGGCAGGAGCTGTAATTGCTTAGTGGTGAGCATGCTGGGCTTGGATTGAAAGGGTACAGTTTCGAATCCTACCATTAGATCAGCTCGGGCTTGCTACCATTGGTGGGGGGGGCCTTGGACATAGCAGTTGCCTCAGCACTAAATAAGCTGCTTGTATTGCTGTTCCATAGAAATTAACAAATCAATCTTGATGAAAAATAATTCCTTGCTTGTAAGCATGAGCGAAAATTGATGTCCATCTGCATTGAAGTATTAAAAAATAGAATTGTATATTATTCTTTTGGACTTTTTCGAAGATGCTCACTTTTAGTTCCTAATACTCATGTTGGTTATATAGAAAGAGATTTCTGTATTTCAAAGTCTGTTTAATAAGTCATTTTGGTGTTTTTTAGAACTTATTGTTACTATGTTAAAGTCCATATTACATATGGATGTCCCAATGCCTTTTCAGTCTGACATATTTTCATTGTAAACTATTGTTTCATATAATTTGCTAGCATTTAATGTATTGGATTTGATTGTTCAATAGTAATAATGCAGTGTTCTTTGTACAGTAAACCCATGATTCATGTGTATATTGCATTGTAAAACCTCATGTATGTCGAATTTGCATGACTCGAATCATCCATCAGTGTGGAGCAGACTTCATCCTGGTTCAAATCATTTTTTAAAAACGTTGATTCCCACTTAATAACCATCCTCTGCATTCACTTATATATATATATGTGAATAACACACATCATATGATAAATTTTTCTGCTTTGGCATTAATATTAATATATGCGTTTAGTCAAATATGCATGAATCAGGAGTTTACTCTATTGTTGATTATTTTTTTTTTGTAAATGTACAGCATATCCTCACTATAAGGTCCTTCATTATAACACCATTCCTGTTACAACAGGTATTGTCAAGCATCTCATTTTCATATATGTTAGTGAAATTATATGCATAATTTACTTCATGATAAGGTGATGTAGTATTTTCTGTGGCCTTCAGGGACAGCATTATAATGAGGGAATGCTGTTATCTTTTAAGTTCCTTAGTATTATAGTTTTTTTAAAATTATTTTGGTTGGTTTTCAGTGAATATACATTTTGATTCTTTGTGCAGATATATGTATTACAGAAACCCATTCTTGCAAAACATTTTGTAATTTCTGACTTGTACATAGGTTTGGAGACATACTTGATTTTATTTAATGAATACTCAACATTTAATAGAAGGAGAGTTCACAATAATATTACATGTAATTTATCCACCAGGAAAGCCCATCATAAAAAGTCTTATTTACAGTGCTTTATAGCAGTTAAAAAAAAAGATGCACGATAATTGTCGCTAAAGATGTTAAAGTTTTTAAAAATACCTCATGTAAATGTCATCAAGTTTATGTGTAGAACTCCAGTAATCCAGTTTTTTTAAACATTTTCTTATCTTTCCTTGATCTGTAACTTTTTCAGTTAGATCACCTATTTTGCTTTCATCATCTAAAATATATCAAAATTATTTATATAACTCACATGTATTGTGTTACCTGATCTGTCAGTCCATCATCAGTGTGCTTTCCTTGTCCAACCCATAACTTTATAATGGTTAGAAAGTTTTTCATAAAACTTTCCACAAGTATATATCATAGCTTATAATTTGACAGAGTCATGTATCATGGTTAGATTTTCACGGTAAGATCATGCCATGGTCACAACAAAGGAAAATATTTTGAGACTTGTATGTTGTTGGAGTACAGGTTTTAAACCAATGAAGTTTTAATAAACTTTTATCTAGTTATATATCTTATGTAGACAGTACCACAGCCAAATCTACTTCAAAGTTACTAGAAGAATCAGTAATTGTATGGCTTGTATTTTTGTTCAGTGTACAAGTCTTGAAGTACTAGATATTAATGAAACTTATGTGTCGGTTATACATTACATAAATGGTGTGATGCATACGATGGTAATTTGAGTTGGTTATACATCAGATAAAGGGTGCGCTGCTTATAATGGTAATTCGAGTTGGTTATACATTACATAAATGGTGTGATGCATACAATGGTAATTCGAGTTGGTTATACATTACATAAATGGTGCGCTGCTTATAATGGCAATTTGAGTTGGTTATACATTACATAAATGGTGTGATGCATACAATGGTAATTCGAGTTGGTTATACATTACATAAATGGTACGCTGCTTATAATGGCAATTTGAGTTGGTTATACATTACATAAATGGTGTGATGCATACAATGGTAATTTGAGTTGGTTATACATCAGATAAATGGTGCGCTGCTTATAATGGTAATTCGAGCAACAGCAGCAAGATGAATTTCACTGCAAGGCAAAAATGTAGCCGATTTGTATCCTTGTCTGGAGTACACATTCAAAGTAATGATAATACTTTTATGATACTTTTATCAATTAAAGATCATGATTGGACAAGGTATCAAAAACCATTAGGCTATTTATATCTTGTTTATTGTTTCTGTCTCACTTCTCCCAGTTTGGCTCCCACTTCTCCCTGTTCTGACTAAAAGGAGAAGTCACTTCTTCCTAAAATTTAAGTCTAGCTTGACCCCTGATTAGCCTTAAGGTCAAGGTCATGATAAGGAAGAACATAATTGTATGACCTCAGTCTGTGGACAAGTGTAACTTTTAAACAATTTAAAATATTGTAACAGAATCTTGCAGTCATATCTCCATCCTCAGGGTCAAGGCATATATGCCAACCATTATGCTTTTGACGTAATCATAATATGCTTTTTTTTTACTAAATTATGCCTTACGCGTACTTGGATTATGCTCTTTCGGTATATCTTCCTCCCCAAAAATATAACTTGTTTTCTCATTTTTATTAACATCCCACTAATCGCACAAAACGTATTCTAAAAACAATGGCTTCTGAGTAACTATGACATAAAAGTACACTTGTCTACAGACTAGGGGTGATTTTCCTTAGTGTTATTTTCTGTTTATAGCAGCTGCCCTCTTTCTAAGAAGACTTCTGTTTCTATTTATAGCAGCTGTCTGGCTTAGGACATAACAGACTGGTTTTCTAATATTTGATTCTGCTCACATATTCTTGTCACAAATAATGTGAGGTACAGAACCATTCTGTAAAAATTTGGTGGTAAATGTTGTCCTTTTTATTCTAGTTGATGCATATGTAACAGCAAAAATGTTTCTTAAATAATTTCACAGATGGATTAGAAAGAAAAAATAACCCAGAAAAAACCCGACTGAGAGATGAATACATGAATAACAAAATAGAGTGCCATTCTAGGTTAGTCATGCCCATTGCATGCTGTATGGAAAGGATTTTAATATTGGTCATAGTGTAAAACAAAGACAATTTGAATTAGCTCATTTTGCCAACTCTTATTTTACAGCAGAGCTAAATTGTGGAAGCAAATTTTATAAATGCAGGAGCGCTATTTACCGAGCTCTTAATAAAATACTGACTAAAACTAGCGATTTAATACAGCTTTGGGACTTTGTTCAAATGGATACTTTCTGATGCCAAAATTGCATTTGTGTTTATGGTTCTCGTATCTAAATTTTGACTTGATGCGTGAAAATGTATAGAAGTGCTTTAATTTTATGAAAAGATTTAGGTAGCTCAAAATAAGTAGCATGAAAACTGTTTACCAGAGTAGTGTTTTTCATTTTGATTTTGATTTCATATAGTATTATATAGTGAGAAAGTTGAAATAGTACAGGTGTTTTGTGTTATGATGTTAATTCTTATTGATTCTCATACTTGCTGTATATTTGATTCACTTTGTTCTCCATCTTTGCATTAAATTTTTGCATCCATCTATCCATCCACATATCCAAACCTTTCCAGACTAATTCTATATTACTGCACCTAATGATATCTACCATACATTCTTTGTGCATCTTGAAATGAAAATAGCATGCATCAAAGATGAGTTGTTGTGATCTATTGTCCATGACAAAAAAAAAATTGAAAGTCATTTCTGATTTTGCTTCCTGTATCTTTCCACCTTTAGTGGTCAAACATTGCATAGAATATGCATTATGGATTGAAAACAGTATTGCTGATGAACTAATTTATCATTGCAGGCCTTGTTAAGGATGATGCTCCATACACCAGATTCCAGTGAAATGCTGCTGAATTTTGCTTGTTAGATAAGTGGAATCATGTCTTTGAGAAAAGAAACACAAACTATTAAGAATGTATGGCATTGCCAATTTTTTTTGTACTTCACCAACAAAAGTTTTGTTCACATATCATCAGTTAGACATTAGTTTGGCTTGTTTGATATTCAGCACCCACCTCCAGTGTCTGTGACATGGTATTCATTCTCTTTTACCAATAAAGTTTTTATTATTGATAATAGTAAGAAACTGAATGGCCTTACTAAAATTAGTAACAAAATATAGTTTCTAATCTTGCAGGTCAATTTTATGTTCAGAGAGGAAATTCAAGTTAAGATAAATGATTAGGCCTATAGCAGTTTCTCTTTAATATTACTCCTTTTTATGGTAATACTTGAAATACTGGTATAAAGTCTCTAAAGGAAATCAAACATTAATTAATTTAATAATGCTTCAGTATTACTACAAATTACCTATTACAGAGAAAGAGTAACTTAGAATTATAAAACTTTAAGACCAATCTTTTTACAATAGTGACAAGGACCGTGAACAATAATAGTTCTGGAGTTGTATTCTTCCATCTAATCATATGTAAATTAGTCTTTTTAAACCCTCCAAGCCAACAGTGTTTTCAGTACTTTGTTGCTTTTCAATAAATTATCTTGCAAACAAAAAATTTTAAATGTTAATTTGAATGTTTAATATTTTTGTTATATATAACATTGCATTTCCACCATGAAAATAATTTTATGTTCTAATTGTATGATGCAATAAATACACCCTGGCATCTTCAAAAATACTGACATCAAAATTTGGCATTTTTCATTTGAAAGCAGTCAGAAAGAAAAATCAATATTTCATTTAAATAATATTACTCAAGAAAAATATAATCGGCTTGATTTTTCTCTTATCAGCATTAAATTTATATTTAGTACCTAATCTGCTTAACCTATAAATGCAATTTAAAATTATTTAACCTTTTAAACGGTTAAAACGGAAAATAACAATGGTTGTAATTTTATTCATTCGTTCATTGCAGAGCTAATTTGTTCAAAAGTGTTATTTTTCAGTCTAGTGTTAAATGCCTTGAAAGAGAACGATTTATTCAGACAGTAATAGTGTTATGTATCCCTGACAAGTTTTAATTTGCAAATACAATAGTAACAAGACTTTAGAAATTTGTTAATAGAATAATGTAAATATGTGTAATATTCAGTGCCACTCAGAGGAATTCATGAATTGGATAGATTTTGTGTTACATTTTTAAGGTTTTTTTTTTTTTAAAAATTTTTATAAACATAATTATTGTTTAGTTTGTTTTGAAACATTGCATACTTTCTTAGCTGCATTAATTTTTTCATTTGCTTTACTGGTCTCGGAGCAGAAGAGCTTAACGGATGATCTTGCATAAGATTTTTACTCCTCCTAAATTACCATGAAATGTGCCACACACATTTATCCCATTGTTTACTTGGTCCAATATGGCTAACACAATGACCATGTTAAAAATCTTGTTGTTCCTACTCCTCCTGAATTGGGTTTTAACTCGAAAGACTTTTGATGTCTTGTTAGTCCTAAATAAGTATGGTTCCAATCAGATGTCTGATATGGCTACCATTTTGAAAATCTTGTTATTACTACTTGTCCTTAATGGATGGTCATATGAACATGTAGTTCCCACTGAAAGACTTATATGTCTACATGGTTCTAAATGAAAATGGTGCTGCTTGGATGTCCAATATGATTGCCAATGCAGTCATCTTGAAAATAGTGTTGTCACTACTTCTGAAAAGATGATTACATCAGTATGGGGTTTTCAGTGAAAGTCTTTGTGCTGATCTAAAATCCAGTATGGCTACCAGAGTGGCCATCTTGAAAAACTCTAATTGTTACTTCACCTAAATGGAGGCTCTTATTAACATGAGGTTTTCATTAAAAGAAGTCTCATGTCTAGTTAGTCTGAAATCTAAATATTGCTGATCTGATGTCAAATGTGGTCACCAGTAGGCATCTTGAAAATCTTCATATTGCTGCCCCTCTGCAATAATAGTTGTATCTTGAAAATTTTACCTCTACTCCTCTCCAGCTGGATGGCTGTATCAGCATGAAGTTTTTATTAATATATTCCATATGAAACCACCAGATCTTAAATAAAAATAGGGTCCCAGTCATACATCCAATATGAAACCACCAGATCCTAAATGAAAATAGGGTACCAGTCATATATCCAATATGAAATCACCAGATCCTAAATGAAAATGGGGTACCAGTCATACATCCAATATAAAACCACTAGATCCTAAATGTAAATGGGGTACCAGTCATACATCCAATATGAAACCACCAGATCCTAAATGAAAATGGGGTACCAGTCATACAGCCAATATTGCCACCATGATGACTGTCTTAAAAATCTTATGCTAAGCTGACATCCAGATATGTGTGTCACAGCAGTTAATGTGAAAATCTTTTGCTGAAGAATATCAGAGATGTTTTCAATGTTGACAGTTAAAGGGAAGAAATGGTCTTATCTTGAATTCCTGGAAATTCTTTTGTTGCCCAGTAGAGCATCAGTCCCTTTGAAGTACTCTTGTTTGTGTTTCATTTGATTTGCTTGTAGTTATATGTGCAAAAAAAATCCCACAATGGTTATTGAGAGTTAAGCAAGAAATGATCGTTTAATGCAAAAAAAAATCCCACAATGGTTATTGAGAGTTAAGCAACCAGAAATAATCGTTTAGGTGTTCAATATGACTTTAAATAGCTGTCAGGTTAAAGCATTGCCTTAATTTTCAACAATTCATTTGGTCGCAAGAATTACAGCTTGCAAAATGCAGAGTATTAGAAATTAGCATCCTGGTACAGTAAGGTCCTGGTCTTAGCATATACATTAAACATTCCATTACCCTGAAGTCTTTTCAGTGATAAAACTTGATATGTAAGTAAACATTAAATGCTGATCTTCCAATCATATTTGATTTTCTTGTAATTTTGGTGTTTTTTTATGAGTTTTGAGAATTGTCAACTTGTCATACAGATGTGTGTTCATGTATATTAATGCCAGAGTTTATAACTATTTTGTTATAAAAATGTTCCAACATTCTACTTGTTCATTAATATTTTATTTAGGGTTCTCATCAGTCAGTGTGAAAAGTGTCAGATGAAGGCAGTCAGATAAAGGCAGTTTTTAATTTGAATTGTCTAATTCAGGCTGTTGTCATTTTTTAGATGTTCTGGGAGAGCATTACCATGAAACTTTAGACACATTCATCCAATGTTATACATCCTAAATGTAAATGTCTGTCTGGCATCCATCATTATGACCATCTTGAAAATGTTATCACTGCTTCTCCTAAACAGATGGTTGTATGTCATAAAGAATTTATACAGTATGTAGTTTGTGTAAATGAAAAGGGTGCCAATCTAATGTCCATGTGACCAACTTGAAAATCTTGTTGCTTCTGCTGAAAGGATGGTCATATTGGCATAGGTTTTCAATGAAAGACTTACAATTATTTTAATTATTGATAAATGGCCATGGCACCTCTAAGACCCCAAACGTATCTCTCTTGAAAATCGTATAGCTGTTTATCGAGAATGGAAAGACATATTGACATGAGCTTGTCACTAAAATACTTATTTTGCAATGAAGTTGTTGTAAATGAAGATGGTGCCAATCTTATATCTATTATAGCTACCTATTACATCATCTAACAGATGGATATATCAGCTAGGAATTTCATTTAAAATCTTCGTATAATGTGTCATGGACATGGATTGTGCAACCTTGAAAATTCTTTAAATTTGAGGAGTTGCCTTCAAAACTCCATGAATCTTAAAAAGGTTGGTTTTAACATTTATGATTCATTGACTTTATTGAAAAATGCAGTGATTTTTCCCAAAACTCATTGAAATTACATGAGGGAATAAACTACAATAAAACTAAATAAAAAATATATTACTTTTAAATTTTTCTTGTTTTTAAAAATAGTTTAAAAAAAATATGTTACAATTAGTGGACCTTACAATTTTTTATATTTCTTTGACCTTACAAGTTAGTGACATATACATCATATAAATGAACTTTGACCTGATTTTGTACAGTATATACATATGGATACTACTTAGTACTCTAACAATGGTTTTAAAGACAAAGGTGTTGACTTGGGTATTTTAGATATTCAGGATTTTCAAGCATAATAATTTAGACAAGTACATGTTGAATTTTTTTATCAAAGCTGAATTGTGGATATATCTGAAGAATATCTTGCATTGTATCTGAATTTTTTTAAATCCAAAACTTAGAGATTAGCCCTAGTGTAGCATTGGTATATCTTGATAATATCCAAGTCAAATTCAAGGACCTTCTGCCCATGATACATCAGGTTGAAGTTCAAAGGTCATGATGAAGAATTGTGCTTCACTTACAGGTCTTATGTGAACATGTTATCTCAAACATGTAAGAAAATATTTTTGTTATTAAATTTGGTATATTTTTTAGCAACAGTATCTGAGGTGATCATAATACTCAGCAGTTTAAAAGAATACAACATGAAAAAGGATACTTGCCATGGATTCCTGAAAAATTTTATAGTCTTTAGTGCCTCAGTTCCATTGAGGGGCTTTTGTCATGTACTTTGAATTGGCTCATAAAAATTTTTTCAATGTTTAGGTAAAGCTAGTCAGTGTGAAAACAATCTGTTGATACATATGATGATCTTTCATCAATTTGGAAGCCAAATGTTGGAAATTATTTTTTATTTCCCTTTACAACAGAGTTATATTTACATTTATTTTATATTCATGTTGTTGTATGACCTTGCAAAATGTGTGGAAATCATAAAAATCAAATATAATAAAATTGTCATAACAATTGTGTTAAAAGCGTGCTTTGTCAGTGTCTTTGTACAGTCTTGTATTTGTTGATGATAAATTGCAACCCAAAAGTATTTAGTATATGTACTTGTACCAGAATGTTTTTAAATGTAATTTTCTCAGATTACCTGACAAAAATTTTATATGGTGTTAAATGTGCAAGAACAAAAGTGGAGGAGACTTGTTCTTTAATACCTATTTGAGATTTTTGATTAAAGAAATTAAGAAATAATTTGTATACAATATCATACACACATACAATTTATACACACACAAACACACACATATTCCTATATGAATTGTGCATTTTAAATCACCATAATTGCTGTGTAAAGGAACGTTGTATTTGGGAAGTGAAAAATATCTCATTAAAAAAATTTTTTCATTTCATTTGATGTTCTGTGATCACTTTTTTCACTGAATAAAAAATAGTTATATTTATAGGTTTGTACGTCTTGTTTAATGTCCCTAAAATAAGTCCTTGTTGAGCAGCAATTACAATAAATAAATGCTACATCACTTGGCTTTGTCTTTTTGATCATTTATGTCCCAGTTGTCTTTACAATAAACTAACTGATGGGCATCTTATATAGATGTGACTAAAAACTCAGTTTTACAACAGTATGATCCATGTAGACTTCTTTCATACCTCTTGAACAAAATTAAGCAGAATAATTCCAAGTTCTTGCCCAAGACTGCTTTTTCCTAAACTTTGATAAACCCAACAAAGTTCTCTACTACTGCAGGAATTGGTGCATACAAACAGGATTGAAATTGGCAATCTGTTTTTAAGTGCAGCTGTTTATCAACACTTTCCAGGCAGTCACTCTTAACTCTATATGCTTTTTGGAACCTAACCATTACCATAACCTAGTAACCATATTATTTGGTGCACTACAGCTATCACAGTAACCTAGTTTCTATTTTCATTTATTGTGTTAAAGAATTATTTCTAGGCTTTTTAACTTGTAGGATCCAGTGTGCATTGTGAATGCTTCTTGGGACAATGTGCTGTTGTGCATCAAAACTTTTTCAAAACCACCATTCCTTTGTTTATATAACATTGTGTATGGGCTCCAATTATGACTGCTTTTTAACTGCTGTTACCAAAGTAGCAGGGTGGGTACATCTTTGCTGGGACCGTTCCAGTGTCCTAGTGATTAGAGCTTCCACCTTGGATGTGGAATGTAATAGCAAAGGCATACAAATGGTACTTAGCACAATTGCCTCGCTTGGTGCTCAGCGTAAAGAGGTTAGTGTTGGACTGGCCAGCCAGATGGGACATCATACTACATGTCTGCAACATGCTGCCCCAATGCTAGACATTACTAAAAACTGCCACACATTGGAGTGATATGACTGAAACATTGTTGAACTCTTATTAAAAAGTCCAAATCTCTCTCTCTCACACACACACACATCTTGAGTGGAATATATGTTCAATAAATTTAGTCACTAGGATTTACTTTACAGGATCCAAGATTGCTTATACATACATGTGCCATAAATAGCATGGTCATCTTGTGAACTCTTGCTTCTTGTTAAATTGGTGAATGGACCTGATAATACTTGGATGCACGTACCTAAGGTAAGGGCTTTGCATGTTAAGATACCAGAGCCCTGTTGTCAATCCCACTGATTCATAGCTGTGAATATGCCTGTCTTTATAAGTAGCCCAACTTCTGTTTGGTGAAACAGTTCCTCGGGAACTATTTTTATAAAGTTTATGCCATAATGCATCATATGGCCATGTGCCGTTAGGGGTTTCAATATTTTTCCATCAATATCAAACAGACACATCCATCATTCATCCAATTTTAGCACACTTCTACAAAGAAAAGAGGTAGTGTATTATTGCTAGCAGTAGCATTGTCATCCATGTCTGCACATATAAAGGCATTTCGTTCACAGATTCTTCAATAAATATAGACACCATCTTGAAGTGGGGACTAACATTGTATCTGTTTGTATATTATTTCTACATTCCTGATCAAATATTTGTGTTAAGTTCAGGATTTGTGAACCCTGCATAGATACTGTTGTACCTGGAATAATGGTTCTAGGTTTAGGGGATGCATCTTAATGAGTACACAAATCCAAAAAGTAGGTCACCTGGACAGATATTTCACTTTTTGCTCATGTTGGTTAAATGTTTGAAGTTTATTTCTTAATTGCATTATTCATGCAAGAATCACCCAATTAGTTGGCTGTATACATCTTTGTTTATAGTGGACCCTAACAATAAAGGGTTGCATTTTGCTGGCTTCATTAAGTGTTACAGTTAGCTCATGATTACATAGGTTTATGGTATATGTCCACATATGTCTATGGTGTTGTTGCAATCCCTATTGAGATTCATGAAACTTGGCAAGACGATAGATCATTGAGCACTACACTCTCATTGTAGAAATTTGTCATTATTGTCCATATTTCAACTTTCACCGACTTTGGATAAATATTGTGTTTTTGATGTTCATTTTTCAGGCATTTGTCATGCTAGATCCATGAAATGGATGATAATGTGCAACTCAGTACCATACTCTAATTACAAAAGTAGCTCATCATTACAGACTGCTCTGGTTGTCTTGTGGTTAGAGAATATGCCTGAGATTGTGGATTCAAATCCCGGCCAAATCATACCAAAGACTTATAATAATAGTACTAGCAGCTGCCTCGCTTGACACTCATCATTAAGAGGTTTTAATGTAAGGACAGGTTGACCTTGTGGCAGAATAATGACTGGGTGGGACATGATGTTACATGTCTGCGGCATGATGCCCCAGTGCTAGACATCACTATAAACTGTCACACTTAAGACATCTTAGTGACTGAAAAATTGTTAAGTCTATGTTAAAATTCCATGTCACACATACATAAACTTATGCATTTTTGGGAGACTGTAAATCTGAAATGTGTGTGTATTGTTTGGGAAAATGCCAAACTCATCGTCTATGGAGCAATTATTTCTAGATTTAATGATTAAATTGATTATTTTTTGGCCTTAATTTCTTGAGAGTTTTATATAATATACTTTAAAGAATGTGGCAAAATGTTATTAAAAAATGATTGGTAAGGTTGTTTATATTAAATCTATGTTTATTCATACATCTACTATTACCTCTCTAATTAACAAAAAGAAGCAAATTCAACAAAATGTTTAAAACATTACAATTTCTTTATCAAAGAGGAACTTTCAGTATTCACACAAGTCCAACATGATTGAATATTCTAAATGAATTCTAGATCCTACAATGTACTGGTCTGCCAACAGTTTTGATGTATCACAATTTCATTGTCATTAACTCCATTGAATTAATTCACTATAGTCCTAAAGTAATATTTTAGTCCAATGAGTACTTAGTACTGGCAATTCCACTAAATAATCAAACAAATGTTTCCTCTCAAATTATATCCAAACACATTAAGCACATCTGCAGAATGACATTAACATGAGAACTAAAGAATCCAAAATAGAAATAAAATAACTGCTCAGTTGTGACAGACTTTACTATTCAATCTAAAATTTCACAATACTTATATGACTTTTTCTTAAAACAACCCAAGTGACTGCCCCATCCAATGGGAAATAACTTGTAAGAACCCATCTGACCTCACTAGCCAACTAGCCAATGAGAAATTATTGTAAACTTGTTAACAGGCTCAATATATAAGTTGAATTTAACTTGAGCAGCAGGGAGGGTGAACCCTACAACTTTTTGCTTGTGTCCATTACGAATAATAAGGATTCCTACAAGGGCTGAAAAACAAGGTCAGATAACAAACCAGCACCTTTAACTTGTCTATTTCCATTAAGAACCTGTAATAAATATATTTTAGTTAGCTCAACTTGGACATGTTTTTTTTTGTTTTATATATCGTGACACTAAATTTTTGTTGTTCGCCCATTCTGCTGCTATGAATTAAACATCTAATATAGATATTATTAATAAATGAATATTGGTGAGGCACATTCAGCTAGATGAGCTAGAGAGCAACTAGAGGCAATTAGAAAATATATACACGTCCGTGATTTAGTTAAACAACAACTATAATGTCATCAGGAGTCTCAGATTAAATTTAAAGAGGATACAAAACAATTATTTAAATCTATCACTGAGACCACTAAAGATCTTCCTGTGTTAGAAACAAAAACCCTGAAGCAACTGGAAAAATAGCAGAAAGAACTAAGAAAACAAAAAGAATCTTAGAGAACTTCTAGCCAAAATAGCTACGGCTCAACTAATACAAGAACCTGAAGCACCAGCCTCTAAACAAAAGAGTCCTGCAATAAGTAATACCGAATTGATGAATAAATTTATTGAAAATGTTGTTAAGGCAAATAATAATCTTAAAAAACATAGATCAATTAGCTGAGTTTGCTTTGGATGGTTTTAGTAGAATAAATTAATGAAACCTGAATACACTAAAGATATTAAAATCCGTCACCAATGACAAAAATCATTATATCGCATATCTATGAATGTTGAATGAGTTAAATCTGATGATCCATTATATCAGAGTTATCTTAGGAAAAATTGATAATTTAATCAAATCAAGAAAAGAGAGAGAGAACAAAGTAATGAACAAAATATACAAAAATCTCCAAAACAACAAAAACACCAAAACTATTTGAGCAATTACTTCCTGATTAACCAGAATCAACAAAATACAAGTAAAACACCACCGAAATTAAGTGAAGAGGAAGAATTTAAAGATGCTTCTGTTGCAAATGGAAGTGGTCTGGGAAGTGGTTTTATTACTTGTCCTAATAACGTTCTTGCTGATGTTGATCGACTAGAAATTCTTATTGGAGGAAAACGAGCTGGTAATAGTTCTCCAGAAATCATTAATGAAGCAGCCGATATTTGTAAACTATTATTTACCGGTGGAGTTATGTATATTAATATATATCGGTCCCTCATTAATGAAATCGCCGATTACTACTATAGTGACTAAGTCACTGGATTGAGTATGTAATTAAATACAGTTATTATGATAGAATGATCGTACATAGTACTCAACGCGGACCAACCATGGTCAGGGTAGTAAATTCTCGATTACCAGTATACAAAATAACCTTCGGAGACGGACTAGGTGATGTTGTTCAGGTGTATTTAGAAGGATAGCCCCAAAAGCAGTACCGATTGCAAAGCAACTGGGAATGAAAGCTATTGATGTTGTTTGTGAGAAAGGTATTGGGGCTGTTGCTAGTAAAGCATTATCAGCAATCAAAGAGAGACTAGCTCGATTAACACGATGAAGACCTCAACCTATACAATTACCTAACACTGAAATAATCCCTGCAAATATTAGTGAAATAATAAACCAACCTGCTAATTAAAAAAATCTAGCAGAGTTGGCTGATGTACCATCATCAGAAACAGAAAAATATAACCGCTAGTCTGATAGCAGGAAGTGGTCTCACTTCTCGAAGTGGTCATCATGTTAGACGATAGCAAATATAATAAAGATTTTTAAACGCATATCTGATCCAGCGTTTGACATAGATGCACCAGTACTCAAGGATTATTGATATTATTCTTATGACGAACGACAGCCAAATCAGCGTGAAAGAATCGAACATCAAGTTCAAGATACAAGCAGATATTCTTACCCGCTGAGGCGTTTATCGAAGTCAAAGGTGAAATTTAAAAAAATATATATAATACTGAATACGACAATGAGATTAGTGTTGGTTTTGTTAATAATGGTATAATGGCGTTGTTTGATTTCGCTACCTACATGATTGACGGAAAAAATATTGAATCAATTTAGAAAGACCTTGACGTTACTACAACAATACTTGGTCTTCCAAGATATGTAACGATTATTCAAGATCAGCTGGTCCATCAATGATGTTTACCAAGGATACTTCTGACCATGCTAGATACGGAAGACGACCAACATTGCCAATGCCGCTGATGTTGATGTGTGGCCTCTGGTTCAATGTGATAATCCAAATTTCAACTTGGGATTCACATCACGTCGAGGGATGTTGAAAGATGGAAGCAGAAGATTTTCATGTGCGATTCCACTGTCATATATCTTTGGATTCTGTATAAATATCACAACGACGATGATACAATATGGCGACCCGCTGATGATGCTGGCAAAGTAGTTCTTACAAAACTTTCATTATGGATGCTAATGATGACTCCGTCAATATCAAGGTAGTAAATCAACGTTGTCATGGCTGACAGTAACCACAGATAGTATTCAAAGTGCAATTAATGGTTTATTTACATGGCAAATAGCTTCTCAGCAAGATGTTTCTGCACCAAGACACACATTTATTGCATTACAAGATGCTACACGAGTAAATGATCAAACGCGTAGTACTATGATATTTGACAAGCTTGGTGTTTCTAAAGCTTCATTTAGGATAACTGGACATTAAGAACCACCCGAGGATATATTGCAGAATTTTGATCAAAATCATGCAGCACGTGATGACTCCGTCAATATTTGAAGAAAACGGTTTTATGGCGTTTATGGGGCGTGTTCAGAACATTGATACTGGTTTGCAGATATCACAGTTAGATTTTACTACCTTTTATACGATTTATTACTTTTCGCTGAAACATTTATATTTAACCAGATAATCAGTAGTTGATATACATTTTCGAGCTCGTGTTGATAGAAATTATGTAGTTATTGCAAATTATAGGGCAATCACCGTTATGCTAAGCGATAAATCGATGTTACTTGAAGGTGTTGGTGGACGAATGAGAGTCGTTAACGCTCCAGTAGAAAATATGTAACACATAATTAGATCATCTATTATAGTTATAATGTCATACAATCACGATAGTGTTACCCTGACTCCTGGTCAGATTTAAAGGTTACAATCAGCATTAAAAAATAACTGGAAAAAATATCGCTAAAGCGATAACAGATGCGCGGTTCAAATAAATTATCGTTGACCGAGCGTAAGTTCAAAAATTTTAAACGAAGCAAAAAAGTCAAATAAAGGCGTCAAACTTAATCTTTCTGCAGTCGCCATCAAAGACATCGCTAAGACGGGTGGTATATTTCCACTTCCCGCAGCTATACCAGCACTAATAGCTGCTTCAGCCCCTGCTGTTTCAAAAGCAGCTGCATTAGGTGCTGTTGGAACCGCTGCTGGAATGGCATTAAATAAAGCAACCGGACAGGGAATAAAAAAAAATCCAAAACATCTACGGAAAAGGTCTCAGATTGCCAGGACGCCAATATTCATATTACGGAAAGGGCCTAAGATTTCCCGGGACAATTTACTGATATCGCCTATGTCAAATTTTGATTTACTCAATGCTGCTATAAAAAACCTGAAAAAACCTTAAATGTGTTTTCATTCGCGATCAATTACCAAAACAACCGAACAATATTGAAACAGTTATTAACAATCTCGATAAAAACTCTGGACCAGGTACCGATTGGGTTGGATATGCAATAGTAGTATAGGAAAATGAGAGTTTTGGCCCACCCACCCCCTCCCACACCTCCTCCCCCCCGCCAAACCCCTCATTTCCCTATACTACTACTATGTAGACAGATATTTTGTAACCAGGCAAAACAACAGGTGTTGGAATGCGATAAGCTCTGTCAACAGAAGTGACGAATTTGTTAGAACAGCGTATGTGTGGAATATGATTATTCTAAAGACGGGAAATAGATTTTACCACAAATTTTTTTATCAGATAACAGGATGAAAATTAAACTGTACATTAGAACGTTTCAGTCAACAAGGCGGAAATTAAACTAGCATTAGAATGAAAATGATATTATTTTAGTTATATTATATCTTAAGTTTAGATAAAATTTTATGTTACTCATATTTTTTGTGATATTTTTTTCATACTTGCTAACCCTCATTGGTAGAATATCTGTTAACATATTGTCAATAATACGAAATTCACGTAATAAATCATCCATATTATATTTAACTCCTCGTAGGTAAGACCGGATCTGATCAAGTAGTTTCTTGTAAGTTTTAATTGATGTTAAACAACCGTGCTTCTTTATCAAAAGTCTTGGTTCTACTTTTCTACACGCCGCTGTAAGTGAAACACCAATAGCGGATATGATTAACAAAAAAGGATTTAATGATACCCCACTTGAAATTATACCAGAACTGGTCATTAACAAGGGTAGATAAGATATTACTCGAAGGATCTTGTTGTAGTATTTGTAACATTTTTTCACGCACCAAAGTTTTTTATGATAATATTTATAGTATTGTATTAATGCGTCTACATCTTGTTTTGGAATATCTTTTGAAATATGATTGAAATCAACTATACTTCTTTTCATTATAATATTAGTTCACATAGTCCTATGTTTGGTTAGTCTATAATAAGAGCTGGTTGTTCAGCTATAAATTCCAAACACCAGTGAAAAATTGCTAATTTTAAAGTTTTATCAACTGGTTCAAGTACAAATTCTTCTTCAGAATTTTTGTTTATTATTACAGATAATACTCCAGATGAGTCATCATTTGGATGATGAAATAGATATTTCGGAGATATTCTAAACTTTGCACTGCTAAGCACTGACAATCTATACACACCGGTAACTTCTGCAATATATTTGATAGAATTATTTTTTGGTGTCCACCCAGTATAACCAGTATCAACAGTATACACAATATTTTTAATCTGTTTGTGAGGCATTTTAACCATACTCGTTTTCTCAACAACATTAGGAATTCCACTAATAATATCATTGAGTTTTGTGTTAATATCATTGAGTTTTGTGTTAATATTAGCGAGTGTAATGTTAACATTTGATGGATTTCCAAAAAATTCATCTCTAATTTTGTTTATGTTTCTGCGAAAACGTAAAAATGTGTTCACGTGACTGGTAAAATCAGTTTTGAGCGCTGTGATTTCATTAGTAATTGAAGCGTCCCAATCATTGACGTATTTTTAGTGACAGCATCCCCATCCTCAGTTGGGTTTCCAAGATCTGTAATCTTGTTTTGTGTCATAACAATATTCCCACTTGGCTTTCGTACAACTACATCTGACAGTTTTACGTTACTCGTCTTTAATCGTCCTTCTTTGTCCTGGAAAATGACGACTTCATCTGGATCTACGCTGGTAAGATTTAGTAAATTATTGATTTCATTTTTGAGCCGATCAAGAGTTGCATATTTGGATAAGTCACCTTGGTAACCTTTTGTGGATAAATCTGATAGTGTTCCAAATTTTGTATAGTAGCTCATTATTTACTGTCCTAGATAAAATTATCAACACTAGTTTAATATTATATAAAATGGCAAAATCGTCGATACTAAACTTTGATACAGAGAGACTAGTGAAGCACAAACATAACAATGAACTTCCTGATTGTCATTATCTTATTGTTGGGCGAACTGGATCGGGGAAAACAAATTTGCTTATGAATTTGCTTCTTGGTGATAATTTTAACTACGACAGAGTTTATATTTACACAATCAATCCACAGCAAGATAAGTATGAGTTATTAAGCGAATATAATAACAAGCTTCGTGATGATCTTAAAGCTGGTAAAGATTTTTTTTATAATTAGGCAGCCAGAAGATCTTATTCCAGTTAATCAACTTGATGCAGATGAACATAAGATAGTAGTTTTTGACGATATTCCTCTAAATAACATGGAAATGAATAAAATAAGATCATATTTCTCACTGTCACGTAACAAACAGTGTAATTCTGTTTATCTCGCTCAAGGATTTTATAATGTCGATAGATTTATTAGGCGAAATACGGGTTGTTGTATTTTATTTCCAGGACTGGAAAATGTTGACGTTAGAAATATTGCAAGCGAGCAATGCGGTGGCGTGACAAAACATAAGTTTATTGAACTTTACCGTAATGCTACAAAAGATAAATTTAACTTTTTCTTGTTTGATAAACTTACAAATAATCCAACTAAAATGTTTCGCTGTTGTATTAACAGTTACTTACAGTAAAGCGTTTCAATTTTATAAAATTTATAATTATAATAATTGACAAACGAGCAAGATACAGACAACACATAGAAGATCTAAAAAAAACTTGCTCAATCTCAGGCATCACTTAAGCAAAAAGTACAAGAAGTACGACGTGGGCAAGTAACTGCTACAGAAGCAACAGCTACAATTTTCAAGCCGGATACTGAAGCACTATTAGATAAACAACCTGAAACTAAACCACTATCAGAAGAAGAACCTAAACAACTGCAAGAAAAAGGTTTGGTTGGAATTGTTAGAGAACAACAGGAAGCAGTTGCTGCAAAACTTGTTACTAGATCTGAAGAAGAAAAAAGAAAACTGATTCAGGCATTTACAGCAAATATAGCTGATCCTGCGGCTAGACAAGCTGAAACAGATCGATTGATAAACAATCCGCTGGAACTTGAGCGAAGATTAGCAGAGTTAACAACGCAAGGAATAACAAATATTATAACAAATTTATCAGGAGATATAAAAGATATCAAAGAGGAGCAACAAAGAGTTAGTGAGCTTACTGTAAAGTTTATGGAAGTTGGAGATCAAAGATTTCATTTTATAAAAAGAGCAAATGATGAGATAAAAGGTATTGAATATGATGATTTTTTAAGGAATGAAAATATAAGAAGTATTGATGATATAAGCAAGTGGACTGATGTAGAATATCAAACATTACTCGATAGATTAGATGTAATATTTAAAGACGGAGCTGATGTAAAAGATGAATTAAACACGGTTACAGAAATTGATGATATGCTTCCACTTTATGATAGAATGAGAAACGGTGTCATTGCTCTCACGTTTAAAAAAACAGCAGAAAATAGTAGAGCAAAACCTTTTGGTAGTGGGTGGAGTTTTAGAAGGAAATTTTTTACTTTTGATAAATCTTGTATACAAAAATGTAGAGTAAGAACAGGAACTGGTGTAAAGGTATTTACTTCAACTACTGAAATGATAGGTAGATTAATGTTATTAATATCATCAAAGGAAGCTGGGAATGTTAGTGTTGAACTTGATAATGAAATCATTGACATACTTGATCATCTAAGATCGAGTGAATTATTAACATCTGACGAATATGAAACTTTACGCCGCGATTTAATTTTGTAAAATGATATAATATTAAAGGAATGCAAACAACATTATTACTAAACTCTAGTGAGTCTGCGATAGATAGCGCAAATGTTTCAGTAAATTATATTCCACCTATCCAACTAGATCCTACAAAACAATATGAAATTGGATTAATTTCTTGTACTTGCTGGAATGCTATACCTAACGTGAAAAATGATATTAACGATGAAATGTATTTTACTATGATTACAACATCTCCAATATCTACAACAAAAAAAAAATAAAAATTCCGCAAGGAGCTTATAATATTTCTGATCTAAACAAGACAATCAAAGAGCTCATCACAAAAGCTGACGGTGTGGCTGATAATTTTGAATTGGCAGCAAATTATAACACATTGCGAACTAGGATAACTTTGAAAAATATAGCAATCAATCTTGAACCAAGAGAAAGAAGTATTGCACAACTGTTAGGATTTACTGAAAAAACTTACACTGCACTTGATCAGCCTTTTACATATGACAGTGAACTGCCAGCAAATATAACAGAAGTAAATACAATATTAGTAAATTGTTCTATTGCTTCTTGTTCTTATACATCAAAAGGTAGCAAAGGTCAAATGATTTACAGTTTCTCACCAGAAGTCCCGCCAGGTTCTCTCATGCAAATAACTCCACGACATATTATATATTATCCTTTAAACGTTGAAGATCAAATATCAAGTATAATAATGCAGTTGACAGATCAATCAGGAAAACAGTTACATGTTAATAATGAAGTTGTAACTTATTATTTACATCTACGCGAGCAAAAGTAAAAATTATGCAACATCAAATATAATGAAACAAAGAAAAAAAGTTTATCGAAGAAAAATAGTAGGAGGATTTTTTGGAAATATATTCACTAAAGTTATTGAAAATATTCCGGGTATATCACGTAAAGTTGCACCAATTGCTATTGACGCTGGTAAAGCTTTTGCAGCTGGGGCTGCAACTGCCGCTGGGACTGCGGTGGGACAAAAAAATAGCTGAAAAAATAAAAGGTGATCCACCGACTGCATCTGAAATAAAACAAGCTATCTCAGAAATCGCTCCAACAAAAGAAACTCAAAAAGCTATGATAACAACAACAAAAAAATTATTATCACCAAAGGGCGAGCAGATCATACAAAAATTAATATCTAAAGTAACAGTGCCGCAATAAAATTTTATATAATCTAATAAAATAAAATGTCTGTTGAAAATTATCTCGAGTTAACAGAAACTTATGACATCGACAACGATGTGACAGAATTCGAGTTTGTTGAGTATCTTGATGAAAATTCTAACGAACCAAATAAAGCTGGTATTAGAACCTTTAACACCAGAGACGAAGATGTAGTTTTACTGCCACATAAGGCTATGTTAGAAGTTCGTGGTCAGATTATGACAGTAGCCAATCCACCTGCTGCAATTGCAGTTGGAGCAGAAGTAGCTCTTATAAATAACGGCTGGTGTTTATTCAAAAGTGCTAGATATCAACTGGCCAATCAAACTATAGAAGATATTTCAAGTCATCTACAAGTTGCAAGTACAATTTTAAATATTATTTCGTTTTCCGCCCACTGCTCAAGATCAACTGCAACTAACATGATGTGGTTTAAAGATACTGGACGGGGTATAGCTGAATCAACAGAATTTTTAAAGAGAGGCGCTATAGTACATGGAGCTGATGCTGATGCAAATGCTGTAATTGTGAGAAATTTTCTCATTGCTAATGCAGACGCGCTAGAAATTGTCGCACCATGGGAAAGCTGCTAATGCAGACGCTACAAGAGTTTCTCTTACAGCAGCTTTTAATAAGCTAAATATAACACCACCAGCTGCAGACGCAAACGGTACTGCGATGTAAAATTTACTTCTTAACACACTTCACTTGAGAAATCAACGCTATAACGATGGTTTTGCTAGGCGAAGAAAACTTGCAGCAGGATCACGTCAAATTACAATGATGCTTCCACTAAGCACAATTTTCGGATTTTGTCGCGATCACGATAAAGTATTTCGTGGAGTAAACATACCCTTATTTTAGATCGAGCAGACCAAAACGATTGCTTGTTTAGATCTGGAGGGGTTGATGTACAGTTTATCATAAACAAACTTGCTTTGTGGATGCCACGTATAACACCATCAATCACTAAAATATCAGAACTAAATGGTACGCTTGATAAACATACAAATAGAATTTATTTTAAGCAGCATAAGATATATCAGACAGCGGTTCCACATACTACTGACTACACATGGAGGGTCACAACAACATCAAGCGAACAACTGCCGAGAAATATCTTTGTCGTATTTCAACAGCAAGCCCGACGAGGTAACCAACAACAAAATAATGCAATATTTGATCACTCTGATGTCAGACGAATATATGCTAGATTAAATTCAAAGCAATATCCAGAACGAGCTATCGAGTGCAATTTTGCTGATGACGTTAATAAAAATATTTCTCGACCGTACATGTACCTGCTTGACTCATTACAAAAATATCAAGATGTTGAAGATGGAACTCAAATATCAGCAGAGGAATTTCGTACGCTTTATCCTATATTTCATTTTGATGCTAGTAAACATAACGAGCGAGCTGTAGACAGCACAGCGGATATTGAAATTACCTGGACACTTGGGGCGGTTCCAATAGCACCGTTATACGTATACGCATTAGTGATTAGTGATAGATTTATCACAGTAGATTCTATTGGAGGTAAAATGACAGTTCAAGTTTAATCTACAGTTGTTATATAAAATGGCAAAGTATATTGTAAAAGAAGTGTATTTAACCAATGGCCAAGTTAAAAAATTAGTAGCTGCTATTGCAAAGCGAGAACAGGTATCATTAAAAATCAATCCTAATATTTCTGATGGTGTTTTAACAAAATTAATGCTAACAAAAAATCAAGTAAAGAAGTATGATCGTAAAAAAACTTGTTTAAAATTTGAGTGCTGCACAAATGACAGCGCTGGCAAAAGAAGGTGGTTTTCTTGGTCCAGCATTATCAGTATTAACTAGTACAACAATACCTAAAATTTTACCAGTCTTAGGCACATTAGGACTAGCAGCAGCGTCTGGAGCAATATCTGGCGCAACGAAGAAAGCAGTCGCAAGTAATGGTATCATTCGTGGAAGTGGAATACAAAAATTGTAAATTTTATGTAAATGATATATTATAATGCCACAAAAGAAAAAGAACTCGCCAACAAAAAAAAAAAAAGAAAATAATAAAAACAAAATCGCCAACACCAAAATGCAAATGCATATGCAATCAACCAAAACAAGGAGGATTTATTCCGATCGCTCCACTTTTGGCGGGACAAGCGGGAAGTCTGCTGCCAAATCTTTTAGGAATCGGACGTGGTCTAACATTACCGGGAACTCGACCACCCCGTTGAGTAATTTTGAAATCATTGATAAGTTAAAAGCGGTTCCTGGATTTCACGGAGTTTATTCTAAAGATGAACTCGCAGCAATAAAATCGCCGTCAGCTGTAAGTTCGTGTGTTATTAATATACAAGATTTGAATGACGGATCCGGCACGCATTGGGTAGCAGTTTATAATAATAATTATTTTGACTCGTTTGGACTTCCTCCAAGCGATGTAATAAAAAAGTATATGAATAAAAAATTTAACAAGATATATTATTCATCAAATCAACTCCAACTTGTTGGAACGTCTGCTTGACGATATTATTGTATTATGTTTATCCAACAGATGAGCAGAAATCTTAACTTTTTAAAATTTACTTTACAGTTTGACAAGCATCCTTCTCACGCTAATGATGTGATCGCAATAAATTTTATCTAAACTTAAAAATAGAATAATGTCAACATACTGTCTTAAGTGTAGAACTAAAACAGAAAATATTAATGAAACAACAGAAAAAACAAAAAACAACAGGCTAATATTAAAAAGTTTTTGTGCAGTCTGCGGAAAAAGAAAAAATATGTTTTTAAAGAAAACGTCACCAGCGATAGTATTCTCAGAGATGTCGCTAGGATCTGGTTATCCTGATATTATTTTAGTCGACGACTAGAAATATAGAATGATATGCAACTGTGATTCTGACAGAGTTTTGTGTCTTGAACAAAATAAAATTGTCGCATACTGTCAATGTTGTAACAACAGAGAAATAATAGGGTCAGGTATAGATATACATAAAGTTATTGGAAAATTACCAAAACCAAAAGGCGGTTGGACATTGCCAGGTCATAAATATACTGGTCCGTGGAATCCGCTAGATCAACAACTAGATGAAAACGACAATCCGTTGCCAGGCAAAGAGCCTTCTAATCAAGTGGATGCAATAGCAATGCGTCATGATATCTGTTATCGTGATCATGAAAACTCAAAATCAGATTGTGATAAAGTAATGTTAGACGAATTACGTGATATGGATCCAACAAATCTACGAGAACGTTTTGATAGAAAATTTGTTCAGGGAATGATAGTAGCAAAATATAAACTCGGACTCGGGGAAAAAAAGGATACGATGATCTTGCAGTCGAGCTGCACAGACCTAAAAAAAAAAGTTCCCACGACGTAAAGTTGTCGCTAATGGTGTAGATGATATCTGGGCAATAGATTTGGTGGATGTATCCAATCTAGCTCAGTTTAACGTTGGCGCTGATGGTGCTCCAAAAAGGTATTTGTTTAATGTTATAGATGTTTTTAGCAAATACGCTTTCGGTGTACCTGTTTCGGATAAGACTGGAACTTCAATGACTGATGCGCTAAGACAAATAATAACGAGTACAGAAAGAAAACCAAATAAAATCTGGACTGATCACGGATCCGAATATTTTAACAAAAAGTTTGAACAGTTTCTAGAACAAAATAATATAAAAAGGTATGTTACAGGAAACGAAGGTAAAAGCGTTGTTGTTGAGAGATTTAATCGCACGCTAACCGAGAAATTACACAAACATATGACAGCTAAAAACACCAACAGGTACATCGATGACCTTTCTCAAATCGTAGGTGAATATAATAACACGAAACATCGAACCATCAAAATGACACCTAAAAAAGCTATTAAAAATCCAATATTAGCAAATGAAAACATGTACCGCAGACATAAATTTAAGGTTGGTGATAAAGTTAGAATTTCTTTGACAAAAAAGGTATTTGCAAAAGGATTTACTCCAAACTGGAGCGAAGAAGTATTTGTAGTTGACAAGGTACTTTTCACAATACCTGTAACATACGCGTTAAAAGATCTGGCAGGGGAACCGATCGTAGGTAGTTTTTATGAACAAGAACTACAGAAAACTGAGCAGGATGTTTTTGTTATCGAGAAAGTGATTAGAAAAAAAGGAGATAAAAGTTTTGCCAAATGGCGTGGGTATAGCGATAAATTTAACAGTTGGATCCCAACTAAGCAGATTATGATATAATGTTATTATAAATTTTCTCATACTTTTATTTGACAGATTTACATTTTACTGGTTTATATAACGATATTAGATACTGCTTACGATCGTCAGAGATCGTCATTAGATTAAAATTCTTGACAAATATGAAATCGAATTTGATATTTTCTGTCGGCCTGGAATCCTGATGTTTAAGAAAGGTTTGATTAGCTGCCAAAACAGTTGTTGTTCGGCAACGGTAAAATTAAATTTCATTATTTTTTTTGCAATGTGATACTTGACATTATATCGTTTAGTTGTTGGTCTGCTGTAATTTGATCTGTCAGCAACAGTGACTATTTCACCATCATCATCAGATTCGCTGCTATATAAAATATCATCTTCATTATAACCAATAGATTTGTCTATGAAATCTTTGATAAATGTGACCTCATCACTGACGACCTTATCGCTGTCGACTTTGTCGCTAGTATCCTCTTCGTAGAGTTCAGCGAGTCGCTTCATTAAGTCCATTATTATAATACATTTTTATCTAATTTATTATTATAAGATGACTGATGAGATAAAATATCACCAGAAAGTTAATATAGTAAATTACAACGAACTAGCCGAAGCGGTAAGAAAATGTTTATTGGGTTATAGTGTTGACGTTATTGTAATGCAAGGTGATTCTCATAAAATATTGCTAAAAGAAACAGAAAAGAATAATATTAATGAAAGTGCAGTAACGACGTTAAAATTTAATCACGATGATATCATAGCATTTGCTCATCATTGCTTGACTAAAACCGAGCTATCAAATATCATATCTAAAACCAATCCTAGCATCGTATTCTCTTGAAAAAGCTGATTTTGTTGCTCCATCAGCTACAAATTTTACTGCTCTGGAATTTATCTTATAATGCTTTGCCGCAGCTGTAATCGATTTGAATTCGATCTCCTCATCCGTTTCAAGGTTTTTAAAATAACAGGTTTTGCTGGACATCTAAAAATAATACCACCACCTCGTCCTTTTCTCACATTTTCCTGTTGGGTAACTAGTTCTAGATTTTCCAATCGATTGTCAGTCTTTACGTTATTGATGTGATTAATAACAAGACCATTGGGTATAGATCCGTTGAACACCTCGTAAATAAAGCGATGACCATAATAATGTACTTGATTTGGCGATGTTCCTCTAACTGTTACCCTGATATATCCCATATTACCCATAGTACCAAGAACTTTTTTAGTTTTTCTGTTTCTAATAATACCGCGATCGTTAGCCTCGTATAAATCAAAGACCGGATGCGGCTGAAACTCATCTTGTAAGGAAAAGTTTTCAATGTTGTCATCAGTGACTTTATCGTTCACGTGATATACACGCTGTCCCTCTGGAATATCATCGCAAAACAACGTGTAAATAAAATCTTTTCTAAACATTGCAATCCTCTCGGCATTATCTCCCTTTACACTAATCGTATAACCCGCTGACGTTAATTTGCCAACAGATATTCTAGTTTTGATGTTAATAACTGAACCTAATGTATTTCCAACGTATAAGTTGTCTTTTGGGTGAACATGAAAAATCTCTATCTCACGTGCGCTTGTCAGATTTACTGTCATTATATTATAGGTGATATTTTTTATCTCTAATTGATTTTTAGCGCATGCGCAGTGTGAGATAAAGTTATACTTTGGGTGAATTTGATATGCTTCTTGCTCACATGTGTTTGTTAGATTTGCTGTCATTATATTATAGATTTTTTTATCTCTAATTGATTTTTAGCGCATGCGCAGTGTGAGGAAATTATCAATTAGATATTACATTATAGTATAATAATGTTAAAATTGCGTGATATAGCTAAGAGAAGTCTTATGGGAGAACCTGATAAAATAGCGACTGCTTTTGCAGGTTTTGATAATAGTTATCAGTTTGATAATCAAATTGATTTAGTAAATTTTAATGCAGCAAATCTTTACCACCTACTACAGACAACTGTAAAACGTGAGCTCGAAAAACACAAAAGTATTAGATTATTTTTGCAATATCATGTTATATTTTCAAAGTTAGTTATAACGGAAGAATAAACTAACAAGGAAATTGCAGAACCTTATATGAACGCAAAATCAAGACGTGTTTTGCTTGGGACTGATCTGTTATCACTATCTGATGAAATACACCAAGAAATCTGGAAAAAAATAGAGGAATTCACTCAATTAGGTTCGGGTTGGAAGTTTAAAATGATCAAAGGAATATTGTTTCACACGATGAAATATAACGCATTACGAGGTAGTTCATACATCGACCTGCCACCAAAAATAAAAAGTAAAAGATGTTGTATAAACATCAAAAACGTAGATAACAAGTGTTTCCAATGGGCTGTTCTTTCCGCACTATTTCCATCAGAAAAACACGCTGATCGCGTTGAAAAATATATCAGTCACGTGTCTAGATTAAATTTTAAAGATATTAACTTTCCTGTAGCAGAAAATCAAATACCAAAATTTGAAAAGCAAAATAATGTTTGAATTAACGTTTTCGGACTAGATGAAAAAGAGGATGTATACTCGATATATATTTCAGACAAAGCTTCACATTCGACTATAAATTTACTGTTTTACAAAAATCATTACGTTTGGATTAAAAACTTTAACGGACTAGTTGGTAAACAGTACAATAAAAATAGGAAGAAAAAGTTCTTTTGTTACCGCTGCTTGCATGGTTGTGCTAACAATGAAACATTACAAAAGCATTTGCAGTACTGTAATGATGTGCAAAAAATAACAATGCCATCTAAAAAAGATAGTGTGTTACAGTTTGTCCATCATAATCACAAACTAAAAATTCCTTTCGTTATATACGCTGATTTTGAGTGTTTACTTCAACCTGTACTTGGCGTAGAAAATAATCCTAATCAATCGAGTACAAGAAAAGTTCAAAATCATGTTCCGTGTGGAGTAGCATATAAGGTAGTTTGTTGTACTGATTCTAGATTATCTAAACCAATTAAAATTATATCGTGGTAAAAATCCAGCTATCTACCTTCTCAAGCTGTTGATTAATGAAGTTGATAATATTACTTATCGTTTGAAAAAAGTAACGCCAATGTTAAAATTAACACCTCAACAAGAATCCGATCACGAGCAAGCAGAAATTTGTCATATGTGTGAAAAAGCTTTTGATATTGACAACAAAAAGTACATGACCATTGTCATTTGTCTGGACAGTATCGTGGAGCGGCTCATAATCAGTGTAATTTAAAATTTCATGCTCCAGATTTTATACCGGTTATTCTTCACAATTTTCGAGGATATGATAGCCATATTATTGTAGAAGCTTTTGGTGATCCTGATATAAAATCTCGTCTAAAATTCGATAACGTCATCAAATGCATTCCAAATAATTTTGAAAAGTACATGTCAGTTACGCTAGGTAAATTGCGTTTTATTGAGAGCCTGCAGTTTATGGCAGCCTCGTTAGATGAGCTAGTAAAAGGTTGTAGTAAATTTGATAACCTAAGAGACTGTTTTGGAGATAAATTTAATCTACCAGCTAAAAAAGGAGTTTTTCCATACGAATACCTCGACGACTGGAGTAAATTTGATGAAACATCTTTACCTGGCAAAGACAAATGGACTAAATCCTTGCTGGTATTATTCTGCCCCTGGACTGTCATGGGATGCTCTGCTAAAGTTTAGTAAGGTAAGGTTGGAATTACTGACTAACGTTGATATGTTCAATTTTATTGAAAAAGGTATCCGAGGCGGTATTAGCGTGTTAACAAAAAAATATGCTGAAGGAAACAACAAATATTTGAAACAGTATAATCCTAAGCTCCTTCCGAAATATTTAGTTGATCTAGATTGTAACAACTTGTACGGGTATTCGATGGCAGAACCAATGCCTCTTGGTGGATTTCATTGGATCACGGCTGATCGATTTCTATCGGAGACAGAAAAAGAGATACCCGAAGATGTTTCCTATTTCGTTGAAGTTGATCTTGATTATCCAAATTCGCTACACAAATTGCATAACGATTACCCTTTCTGTGCGGAATCGATGGTCATAGATTATAGTTTGTTATCAAAAGAACAACAATCGTTAGCATCACCAAGGCAACATTCCATGGTCAAGAAACTAGTACCAAATTTACTTGATAAAAAACATTACGTGTTGCATTACAAAGTTTTAAAACAAGCAGTCGATGCTGGTCTTGTGTTGAGAAAAGTTCATCGTGTACTAAAATTTAATCAGTCGCCGTGGATGAGAGGTTATATTAACTCAAACACTTCAAGAAGGGCTGCAGCAAAAACAGAGTTTGAGAAAAACTTCTTTAAACTGATGAACAATTCCGCTTTTGGTAAGACGATGGAGAATATTAGGAAACATGTAAATATTGAAATAGTTAATGATGTCAATCGCAGAAACAAACTTGTGTCAGACGATGATTTTGTGAGCATGAAAATATTTAATGAAAATCTTGTTGCGATACAAAGAAGAAAAGTAAATCTAAAACTAAACAAGCCGATCTTTGTTGGAGCTGCAGTGTTAGATTTATCAAAGTGGCTGATGTACGATTTTCATTACACTTTTGTTAAAAAATCAGTGGCTGGCAAGTAGATTATTGTTTACTGATACTGATTCGCTCGTATATGAAATCGAATGTGAGGACATCTATCAGGACATGTACAATAATCGACATCTGTTTGATTTTTCCGATTATCCACGTGACAGTAAATTTCATGACGACACAAATAAAAAGGTTTTTGGTAAGTTTAAAGATGAAATGAACTCAAGTGCTATCAAATACTTTATCGGATTACGTTGTAAAATGTATGCCGTATTATTGGACAATAATAAAATAACGAAAAAAGCAAAAGGTCTGCCTCGTGATTTTGTTAAAAAGTTTATGAAATTTGATGACTACATGTATGCGCTTGATGGCGGTGTTAGTTTTATGAAAGCTATGGCAATTCGAACTAATCATCATAAACTCGAAACAGATGTCATTATCAAACGTGGATTGTATAATTTTGATGACAAACGCTATTGTAAAAATGGGATAGATACATTTGCCCTTGGGTATTGTCATGATGATAGATCTATACTCGACATTATCTTTTCCAACTGAAATTTTATCTAAACTTATAAAATAATGTTTGAAAATTTGACAATGACAAAAAGCTACAATAGTAACATCAAATATCTAATGATGGACGGTAAACAATTGACAGTTGAATTCAATAATGAAACATCAGATATATGTTTTAATGGAACACGTGACAAGTTAAAACTTTCGCTCATCAGATCTGATAACAGCGTGTATTTCAATTATCTCGAACAATTGTATCAAAAGTTGCTAGCGGAATTTAAAAACTTTCACAGCCCCATTAGCCAACAAAACAATACTAAACTCACAATTGATCTCGATCGGTCAAAGGTATATTTTATCAACAAAAAAAATCCTCTGAACAAACCAGAAATGAAAGATTTGTTTGAGTCCCATCGCTGTGTGAGCGGTAAAGTAAATTTTAGTATCTATAGTCATGATAGTGAAGTATTTTTAATATCAATAGTTGAAACATTAATCATTGGTAATGAGATATAAAATAATATCATTTTCATTCTAATGCTAGTTTAATTTCCACCTTGTTAACTGAAGCATTCTAATGTACAGTTCAATTTTCATCCTGTTATCTGATAAAAAATTTGTGGTAAAATCTATTTGCCGTCTTTACAATAATCGTATTCCACGCATGCGCTGTTCTAACAAATTCGTCACTTCTGTTGACAGAGCTTATCGCATTCCAACACCTGTTGTTTTGTCTGGTTACAAAATATGTCTACATAGTAGTAGTATAGGGAAATGAGGGGTTTGGCGGGGGTGGGGGAGGAGGTGTGGGAGGGGTGGTGGGCCAAAACCCTCATTTGCCTATACTACTGCAATTGATCCACCTGAAACTATTTATTTCATATGGATTAGTTCCACCAAAAGAATTTCCTCATTATGTCAGCAATATTACTGATCCAATCTGGTGTTCAACGTTACCAATACAAACGTTAATTGATCCACCAATATGTGGTCGTGAAGTACTTAATGTACTTAATGCCATATGAAAATCAACAAAACCAACTCATAAAGTCGTGCATGAATATACCGCATTGTCACATTTAAAAAAATTTTGATAAATGTAATGGTAGATGTCTACGGAAGATCTACTAGTTGTAAAGTTAAGCAGCAAGGTGATTTATCTAAATATGTAACTCTTGATCAACTCAGAAATAAGATTGACGATTTATTAAATATTACAAGTGTGAAACAAAATGAAGTGGTTGTTTTTCAGGACAAACAAGGACGACTAAAGACAAGCAATATACAACTGCCAGATGTACTTATATGAATTCCTACTACAGTTGTTGATAATATCGTTACTTTTACTGATCAGGGTAAAATACAACATTCTGGTAAGACAGTTAACGATCACGTTAAGCCAGCTGATGATCTATTCACGGGTAGCATTTTCATGAATTGAAACAAAATTATAGACCTTGGAAACCCAACCGTAAATAGTGACGATGCAACAAAAAATATGTCGACGATCAAGAATCTAAGCACGTATTATCCAACGGTGGTATAATGCGTGCATTTCTCAACATGAATAATAATGGCATTATTAATCTCAGAACACCAGAATCTGATTTTGTTGCTGCTCCAAACATAAAATGACGTCGATGATAAGGAAATTCCAATAAACAAAGAAATGAGCACTCTAAAAACTGATTTTACTAGTCATGTAGCACTTTTTGAAATTTTCGCAGAAACATAAACAGAACCACAAATGAATTTTTTGGAAGTCCACCAACTGTTGACAAAACTCGCTGATATTAAAATAAGACTCAACGATATTATCAGTGGAATTCCTAATATTGTTCAAAAAACGAGTCGAATTAAAATTCCTCACCATCAGATTAAAAATATTGTGTACACGGTTTCTTTTGGAGTTTCAAAATGGTCGCAGCAAAACAACACTCTTAAATATACTGAAGATGTCACAGGTGTGTACAGATTGTCTGTGTTTAGCAGTGCAAAGTTTACCATATTTCCATGGCGCCCCCAAACTAAGAATTTCTCTGGAAACGTGTCTATAGTGCTAAACAAAGATGTCGATATGTTGATAGCATATGATAAAAATTAACTGCAGCGTCATTCTGTTGGTGTCTGGAATTCGTGGCTGGAACACCACAATTAATTTTTTAACGTCATAGTAACATGATTCAATTGATAGTCTATCGACGTTTAACGTCACAGATATATTCAAGTATGTGAATGCCTGACCAAACTAAAGAATATCATTGACAATTATACAGTAAAAGTAAAAATTATATCGCAGACGTATGGTTGTCATTGATATAGTTGTTTGCTCAGTTTCTGCTATTATTTTCTGTTATCCGAATTATTATTATTATTAACGAAAGCAATAACAGCTCCTGCAGTTGTAACAATTATCGTTTCAACTTCAACGACTATCGCAGGTATTCTAAGTATTATCGCTAAAAAGATATCTACATGCACAAAAGATAAATTACGTGAGTATATAATATAATTACAAACAGCAACAGCAGCCTATTCTAAACTAACCTCGTGTATTTCATTTTATCTTAGTGATGTTAACATATCTGACGAGGAATTTATAACAATAATGAAAACCTACGCTAGTGACAATAGTCAAAATGGAGAATTAAATAATAACAATAATAAAATCTGAGTCGAGAGAGTTATTGCAGCAGATCTTCACTAATACAACACCGTCAACAACCATAATGATTTCATTAAGTTTGACCAATCCTGAGTTTAGTGTTAACTTTCCAACTGTAATTTCTGCACATTATATAGCATTAGCACAATTACAATATTATTACAGCTGGCTTAATATTAGATCAAGACCATTTGCTGGACTACAACCAAATAATTTATTAGTATTCGCAAAAAAGAATAAACTTGATGGAACTTCTGATTGCCACATAGCTAGTACTCCATCTGGTAGTTATGAGAAAGAGCATGTCAACGGTGAATTCCAACGCAGAATTAAATCTATTGTCGTTCAGATTTGATAAATTTGGTGGGAAAAGAAATAAAAAATAACATTTGGTGCCTACGGACTAACATTATCAGCGGTGATTGAAATAAATTCCCCTGATCACTATGTAGATATTTATCAAAGTTCTATTAGATCAGTGTTAGGATGGCTTGAAGTTGCACCAGCTAATAAAGGACCACCAGAACCGCAGAGATCCGACTTTGTCTCAAATACTATGAAAGATATACATCTTCCAGAATAGTGAAAATTTTAAAGAGGTGTATCCATGGAAACAACAACAATATCATAATAACAGATTTACACAATATATACAATAGATTTCTATTTTACAAAACAAATTGATGGCAAGAAAAGTAAAATTATAGTACTTGATGTCGATTTAATAAACTCATATGCTATTACAATTAAGTCTGAACATGAGAGAGTATTTAATAATCTACAAAATTTATTTTCAAGCATTTGTTTCTTACAACAATGATTTAAAGAATCAAATAATTGAAACAAAACAGCATTTGAATCAAGTTGCTTCAGACATAGAGTTCATGAATGATGTTTTTGTTAACAGAGAAGAAAGATTAGTGCTCCCGTGTAGAGTATACTCAAAGATTATATAGTTAATGAAGACGATTCAGTTCAGCGTGTTCCAAATAATCGCTTGTACACAACGGTATTTCTGAAACATTTCGGAATTACGCGAGAACAACTATCAACATTCATCATTTCCGGGTTTAACTCTGAAGAGCTAAAGAAATCGGTTAAAGATCTTATTGATGAACACTTTAGAAGAATATGTGGTTCATGGAGAAAAATAGCCCCACCTCCAATCGTTTCTAAGTATAATAAAAATCCGTATGACACATGACGTCATATCTCACTTGATATTGTAAATATAACATGAACAATGGCGGTCATCTGATAGTAGCTATCACGTGGATCTTTCAAAGTCAAACCAAGTCAACGTGGCGCTCATCAGTTATTATGCACTTTTGAGAGAGTGATGTATGTATGGTGAAGTTGTTTGCATTTTAAACATGCACAGTGGAGAGAATGTTGGCATACCTGTGTACTACTTTCATGTAATGTGAATGAAATTTCTTTGGATATTGTACTTTTGGAAATTTTAAAAGATCTTAGGACACTGCTAACTAAAATGACTGCTCCCTTGTGCTCCAAAAATCAACCTAAATTTGTCTAAAGTACACTATTCTTGGCAGCTATTAAAATATGGAAAATGATTTTTGCCAAACTATATAATATCAGCTTCTAAAAGTGCAATGAATGAATTACCAAATACATAAAATGTAAAAAAAAAGTTATCAGCTCTTTTTTTTACAATTTACCTCTGAATTTTGTGAAGTGAAAATGAGCAAGTATAGCTAGCACTTTTTTGAAAGATGCACATCTGGACTAAGGCCAAGCTGTATACTCTCTAACCCATATTACACCCATCAATCATACATCAAAATAAGGGGAATGAAAGGTTCTTTGAACAATACCTAAGATATACAATGTCTCTTTTAAATAACTAGTTTAACTAGTAAGGAAACCTGGGGAAACTCTTTTTCTTTAAAAGTTTAACCCTATGCTAAATTGGAAACTGTAGAGCGCCACCATAAATCAAAGACCGGATGCGGCTGAAACTCATCTTGTAATGATAAGTTTTCAATGTTGTCATCTGTGACTTTACCGTTTACGTGATATACACGCTTTCCCTCTGGAATGTCATCGCTGAACAACGTGCAAATAAAATCTTTTCTAAGCATTGTAATCCTCTCGGTATTATCTCCCTTTACACTAAACTGATAACCCGCTGACGTTAATTTGCCAAAAGATATTCTAGTTTTAATGTTAATGACCGAACCTAATACATTTCCAACGTATAAGTTGTATTTTGGGTGAACGTAATATACCTCTTGCTCACGTGCGCTTGTCAGATTTGCTGTCATTATACTATAGGTGATTTTTTTTATCTCTAATTGATTTTTAGCGCATGCGCAGTGTGAGGTAAAGTTATACTTTGGGTGAACGTGATATGCTTCTTGCTCACGAGCGCTTGTCAGATTTGCTGTCATTATGGTGGCGCTCTACAGTTTCGTATTTAGCATAGGGTTAAAATTTTAAAGAAAAAGAGTTTCCCCGGGTTTCCTCACTAGTTATACTGGTTATTTAAAAGAGACTTTGTATATCTTAGGTGTTGTTCAAAGAACCTTTAATTCCCTTTATTTTGATGTATGATTGATGGGTGTAATATGGGTTAGAGAATATACAGCTTGGCCTTACTCCAGATGTGCATCTTTCAAAAAGGTGCTAGCTCTACTTGCTCATTTTCACTTCTCGAACTTCAGAGGTAAATTGTAAAAAAGAGCCGATAACTTTTTTTACATTTTATGTATTTGGTAATTCAGTCATTGCACTTTTAGAAGCTGGTATTATCTAGTTTGGCAAAATTCATTTTCCATATTTTAATAGCTGCCAATAATAGTGCACTTTAGACAAATTTAGGTTGATTTTTGGAGCACAAGGGAGCAGTCATTTTAGTTAGCAGTGTCCCAAGATCATTTAAAATTTCCAAAAGTACAATATCCAAAGAAATTTCATCCACATTACATGAAAGTAGTATATAGGTATGCCAACATTCTTTGCACTGTGCATGTTTAAAATGCAAACAACTTCACCTTACATACATCACTCTCTCAAAAGTACATAATAACTGGTGAGCGCCACCATAAAGAGAATATAGGTATTATTATTGTATGATTTAATTTTGATTGTACGACTGAAATATTTAAGTCGCAAGCATCAAAACAGTCCTTTGTAATAATTGTCATGTATTTACCCCCTCAGAACAGCATTTATTAGAGTCAGAGTCTTAAACCGGTACAGCCCCCCCCCCTTCCTTATGATAAAAAGTGAACTATTTTAAAAATGCGCATTACATTTTGTCAACATAGCAACCAGTGTTATGCTGATAGACAGGAACATGAAACTAGCCATATTTATTCCTGAGATGTCAACAATAAATTTTACAGTTATAAAAGGGATATAACAGGTGAGTTTCATAAAGGTCAAAGGTCAAAAGGTAAATATTAACTAATTCTTTGATATGGAAGAAAGCAAATTTGCTTTGTAATCATTTATTTTTCAATTTCATTGCAAATAAATGGAATAAAACATTTTCACTATGGATTTCTTTTACTTAATGCAACAGTTTTCAATTTAAGTTGACTTTATTCCTATATTTTAAGACTTCTAATTTCCCCATAATGAAGGTCACTACTCACCCAAACATGCCTCATATAAAATTATCTATGCTAGAGCAAAAATAAGCATAATTAGCTTATTTTCATGAATAAAATCATTGTTAATGTACCATTTTACTCAGAACATCATATATAATAATATGAAAATAAGAAAAATAATTTCATAAATGTTTATATTTGTTTTTAAGGTGGCGCTCTACAGTTTCGTATTTAGCATAGGGTTAAAATTTTAAAGAAAAAGAGTTTCTCCGGGTTGCCTCACTAGTTATACTGGTTATTTAAAAGAGACTTTGTATATCTTAGGTGTTGTTCAAAGAACCTTTAATTCCCTCTATTTTGATGTATGATTGATGGGTGTAATATGGGTTAGAGAATATACAGCTTGGCCTTACTCCAGATGTGCATCTTTCAAAAAGGTGCTAGCTCTACTTGCTCATTTTCACTTCTCGAACTTCAGAGGTAAATTGTAAAAAAAAGAGCCGATAACTTTTTTTACATTTTATGTATTTGGTGATTCAGTCATTGCACTTTTAGAAGCTGGTATTATCTAGTTTGGCAAAATTCATTTTCCATATTTTAATAGCTGCCAAAAATAGTGTACTTTAGACAAATTTAGGTTGATTTTTGGAGCACAAGGGAGCAGTCATTTTAGTTAGCAGTGTCCCAAGATCATTTAAAATTTCCAAAAGTACAATATCCAAAGAAATTTCATCCACATTACATGAAAGTAGTATATAGGTATGCCAACATTCTTTGCACTGTGCATGTTTAAAATGCAAACAACTTCACCTTACATACATCACTCTCTCAAAAGTACATAATAACTGGTGAGCGCCACCTATACTATATGTGATTTTTTTATCTCTAATTGATTTTAGCGCATGCGCAGTGTGAGGTAAATTACCAATTAGATATTTCATTATATTATAGCAATGTTAGAATTGCGTGATATAGCCAAGAGAAGCCTTATGGGAGAACCTGGTAAAATAGCGACTGCTTTTGCAGGTTTTGACAATAGTTATAAATTTGATAATCAAAATGTTTTAGTAAATTTTACTGCAACAAATTTTTACCACCTACTACAGACAACTGTAAAACGTGAGCTCGACAAACACAAAAGTATCAGATTATTAGTGCAATATCATGCTATATTTTCAAAGCTACTTGTAATGAAAGAATCAACTAACAAGGAAATTGTAGACCCTTATATGAACGCAAAATCAAGACGTGTTTTGCTTGGGACTGATCTTTTATCACTATGTGATGAAATACACAATGGAATATGGAAAAAATAGACGAATTCACCGAATTAAGTTCGGGTTGGAAGTTTGAAATAATCAAAGAAATTTTGTTTCACACGATGAAATATAACGCATTACGAGGTAGTTCATACATCGACCCGCCACCAAAAATAAAAAGTAAAACATGTTGTATAAACATCAAAAACGTAGATAGCAAATGTTTTCAATGGGCTGTTCTTTCCGCGCAATATCCATCAAAAACACGCTGATCGCGTTGAGAAGTGTATCAGTCACGTGTCTAGATTAAATTTAAAAGATATTAACTTTCCAGTGGCAGAAAATCAAATACCAAAATTTGAAAAGCAAAACAATGTTTTAATTAACGTTTTCGGACTAGATGAAAAAGAGGATGTATATCCGAGATATATTTTAGAGAAAGCTTCACAATCGACTATAAATTTACTGTTTTATAAAATCATTACGTTTGGATTAAAAACTTTAACGGACTAGTTGGCAAACAGTACAATAAGAATAAGAATAAAAAGTTTTTTTGTTACCGCTGCTTGCACGGTTGTACAAACAATGAATCTTTACACAATCATTTGCAGTACTGTAGTGATTTACAAAGAATAACAATGCCATCTAAAAACGATAGTGTGTTACAGTTTGTCCATCATAATCACAAACTAAAAATTCCTTTCGTCATATACGCTGATTTTGAGTGTTTACTTCAACCTGTACTTGGCGTAGAAAATAATCCTAATCAATCTAGTACAAGAAAAATTCAAAATCATGTTTAGTGTGGAGTAGCTTATAAGGTAGTTTGTTGTACTGATTCTAGATTATCTAAACCAATCAAATTATATCGTGGTAAAAATCCAGCTGTCTGGCTTCTCAAGCAGTTGATTAATGAAGTTGATAATATTACTTATCGTTTGAAAAAAGTAACGCCAATGTTAAAATTAACACCTCAACAAGAATCCGATCACGACCAAGCGGAAATTTGTTATATTTGTGAAAAAGCTTTTGACTCTGACAACGTTAGTAATAAAAAAAAGTACATGACCATTGCCATTTAACCGGAAGTACCGTGGGGCGGCTCATAATCAGTGTAATTTAAAATTTCATGCTCCAGATTTTATACCGGTTATTCTTCACAATTTTCGAGGATATGATAGTCACATTATGGTAGAAGCTTTTGGGGACCCTGATATAAAAGCTCGTCTAAAACTTGATAATATCATCAAATGCATTCCAAATAATTTTGAAAAGTACATGTCAGTTACCCTAGGTAAATTGCGTTTCATTGACAGCTTGCAGTTTATGGCAGCCTCGTTAGATGAGTTAGTGAAAGGTTGTAGTAAATTTGATAACCTAAGAGACAGATTTGGAGATAAATTTAATCTACCAGCTAAAAAAGTTTTTCCATACGAATACCTCGACGACTGGAGTAAATTTGATGAAACATCTTTACCAGACAAAGACAAATTTTACTCACAACTTAAAAATGAAAATATCACCGATGATGAGTACAGGTATGCACAAAATATCTGGAAAGAGTTTGATTGTGAGACTTTTGATGATTATCATGATTTGTATTTGAAAACTGACGTGTTATTATTAGCAGATGTTTTTGAAAGTTTTCGAGAAGTGAATTATAATAATTACGAACTAGATCCTTGCTGGTATTATTCTGCCCCTGGGTTGTCATGGGATGCTTTGCTAAAGTTTAGTAAGGTAAGGTCAGAATTACTGACTGACGTTGATATGTTCAATTTTATTGAAAAATGTATCAGAAGCGGTATTAGCGTGATAACGAAAAAATATGCTGAAGCAAACAACAAATATTTGAAAAAGTATAACCCTGAGCTCCCTTCAAATTATATAGTTTATCTAGATTGTAACAACTTGTACGGTTTTTCAATGGCAGAACCAATGCCTCTTGGTGGATTTCACTGGATCACGGTTGATCGAAACAGAAAAAAAAGATACCCAACGATGTTTTCTATTTCGTTGAAGTTGATCTTGATTATCCAAATTCGCTACACAAATTGCATAACGATTACCCTTTTTGTGCGGAATCAATGGTCATAGATTATAGCTTGTTATCAAAAGAACAACAAGCGTTAGCATCACCAAGGCAACATTCCATGGTCAAGAAACTAGTACCAAATTTGCTTCATAAACGTAATTACGTTTTGCATTACAAAGTTTTAAAACAAGCAGTCGATGCTGGTCTTGTGTTGAGAAAAGTTCATCGTGTACTAAAATTTAATCAGTCGCCGTGGATGAGAGGTTACATTAACTCAAACACTTCAGAAAGGGCTGCAGCAAAAACAGATTTTGAGAAAAAAACTTCTTTAAACTGATGAACAATTCCGTTTTTGGTAAAACGATGGAGAATATTAGGAAACGCGTAAATATCGAACTAGTTAATGATGTCAATCGGAGAAACAAACTTGTGTCAGACGATGATTTTGTGAGCATGAACATATTTAATGAAAATTTTGTTGCAATATAAAGAAGAAAAACAAATCTAAAACTAAACAAGCCGATCTATGTTGGAGCTGCAGTGTTAGATTTATCAAAATGGCTGATGTATGATTTTCATTATAATTTTGCTAAAATTCAGTGGCCGGCAAGTAGATTATTGTTTACTGATACCGATTCGCTCGTATATGAAATCGAATGTGAGGATATCTATCAGGACATGTACAACAATCGAGATCTGTTTGATCTTTCTGACTACCCACGTGACAGTAAATTTTATGACAATACAAATAAAAAGGTTATTGGTAAGTTTGAAGATGAAATAGACTCGAGCGCTATCATATATTTTATCGGATTACGCAACAAAATGTATGCCGTATTGTTAGATAATAATAAAATAACAAAAAATTAAAAGGTCTGCCTCGTGATATTGTTAAAATGTTTATGAAATTTGATCACTACAAGTACGCGTTTGATGGCGGTGTTAGTTTTATGAGAGCTATGGCAATTCGGACTAATTCTCATAAACTCGAAACAGATGTCATTATCAAACGTGGATTGTGTAATTTTGATGACAAACGTTATTGCGAAAATGGGGTAGATACATTTGCCCTTGGGTATTGTCATTGTGACTAAAATTTTATCTAAACTTATAAAATAATGTTTGAAAATTTGATAATGACAAATAGCTACAGTAGTAAAATCATAGTGGAACTTGTGACAAGCTAAAACTTTCGCTCATCAGATCTGATAACAGAGTGTATTTCAATTATCTTGAACAATTGTATCAAAAGTTGCTAGCGGAATTTAAAAACTTTCACAGCCCCATTAGCCAACAAAAATATACTAAACTTACAATTGATCTCGATCGGTCAAAGGTATATTTTATCGACAAAATATATCCTCTAAACAAACTAGAAATAAAAGATTTGGTTGAGTCCCGTCGTTGTGTGAGCGGTAAAGTAAAATTTTGTATCTATAATCGTGATAATGAAATATTTTTAATATCAACAGTTAAAACATTGATCATTGGTAACGAGATATAAAATAATACAACTTACCTTTCTCACATTCATTCTAATGCGTAGTTTAATTTCCGCCTTGTTAACTGAAATCGCCACGTTCTAATGCGTAGCTTAATTTTCACCCTGCACAGTATATGTTATCTGATGAAAAACTTGCGGTAGACTGATAATAAAACATTGCCGTCTTTAGAATAGTTCGTGAACATTCCACGCATGCGCCTGTTCTAACAAATTCGTCAACCTCAGTTTACCTGGATGAATCATCAATTTACATAGGATTCCTGCACCTGTTGTTTTCTTACAATACAAAATACCTGTCTGCACCTGTTGTTTTGTAAAATATCTTTTGTTAACTTACCTGGATAGTATAAGGAATTTTATTTGAATATCGATCATGTACATAACTCTCTACCTGGATTCATTAACACTGTAATAACAGAGAAGGGGTGTGTGGGTTAGAAACCTTACTAATACTTTTTAAAAAAAGGGGTGGGGGATAGTTTAGAACTATAATTTATACTTGTTTGGAGGGGTAAAAAAAGGTTTGGGCTGAACACCTTGTTTTCCTCTACTACTAAGGTTCTTTGAACAATACCTAAGATATACAAAGTCTCTTTTAAATAGCCAGTATAACTAGTGAGGAAACCCGGGAAACCTCTTTTTGTTTAAAATTCTAACCCGATGCTAAATACGAAACTGTAGAGCGCCACACAAGCAAGGATATGTATTACACTCATTTACTCCTCACACCCCACCCGGGTCCTTGATTGTATCTGAGCCAGCAAACCAGGTCTACTTCCGTATATATAATCCATTATTGTCAAGAATGAATTTTAAGCTCACAGATCATAGCTCGAACATTATAGACATACGCTAGGAGACGTTATATATTAATTTGTACATACCTTCATACCGTAAATATTGTAAGCAAATGAAGAAAATTGATGGTAGTATATCTGAGTACTTTTATATTTTCTGACAAAATATTGACCCGAACGAAATCAGAAATTTTACTGAAAAACAAGCAAAATTTGGGTAACAAAAATACTTTTATATTCTCTGACAAAATAAAATATTTTATCAAACACAGTCTCTATCTGCACATTTACTGTGAAACACATTTTTTTTCTCTAAAAAACGCAGAGAAATTTTTTTTTTGTCCATAGTAATATATATAATGAAGAGCGATAACTCTGATCAGTCCATGCAAAGTAAATTAAGCGATTATCTCCCGTACCTCGATTACGTTTCCAGTAATGGAGGTCTTACTCCATCGGACAATAAAATTATGTTTAAAATGATAATTACGGTGATTTTTGTATCATCTGTAGGAAATTAGTGGTTAGCAGGTTAGTAATTCGTAACAGAGACTGATATCAATGTATCTTTTGACCCCGGTAACCATAGTTTTACGATACGAATCAAGAACATACATTATGCACTAGAAAACAATATTTATCAAACAGCGATTCTAACACAACTGATTACCCTATTGTAATAGCTATCAAAGATAGTGTACTTTAGAAAAATTTAGGTTGATTTTTGGAGCACAAGGGAGCAGTCATTTTAGTTACCAGTGCGCTAAGATCATTTAAAATTTCCAAAAGAACAATATTCAAAGAAATTTCATCCATATTACATGAAAGTAGCATACATGTATGCCAAGATTTTCTCCACTGTGAATGTATAAAATGCAAACAACTTCACCTTATATAAATCACTCTCAAAAGTATATAATAACTGGTGAGTGCCACCTTCATCCGGTTTAATTCCTGGCCATCATTATAAAAGTCTATATCCACTACGAAGATATACAAAATCGAAAGTTAAGGTCCACTTTGAAGTGGGCCGAGTCTGTTAATGAGAACATTTCTTAATTAAATTTGTAAGGACCGAATCTGTATGGTGGCGATCTACAGTTTCGTAGAATTTTAAAGAAAAAGAGTTTCCCCGGGTTTCCTCACTAGTTATACTGGCTATTCAAAAAAGACTTTGTATATCTTAGGTATTATTCAAAGAACCTTTAATTCCCTTTATTTTGATGTATGATTGATGGGTGTAATATGGGTTAGAGAGTATACAGCTTGGCCTTGCTCCAGATGTGCACCTTTCAAAAAAGTGCTAGCTATACTTGCTCATTTTCACTTCTCGAACTTCAGAGGTAAATTGTAAAAAATAGAGTCGATATTTTTTTTTTTACATTTTATGTATTTGGTAATTCATTCATTGCACTTTTAGAAGCTGGTATTGTCTAGTTTGGCAAAAATCATTTTTCATATTTTAATAGCTGCCAAGAATAGTGTACTTTTAGACAAATTCAGGTTGATTTTTTTTGGAGCACAAGGGAGTAGTCATTTTAGTTAGCAGTGTCATAAGATCATTTAAAATTTTCAAAAGTACAATATCCTAAAAAAAATTTCAGCCACATTACATGCAAGTAGCATATAGGTATGCCAACATTCTCTCCACTATGCATGTTTAAAATGCAAACAACTTCACCTTACATACATCACTCTCTCAAAAGTATATAACTAGTGAGCGCCACCTATGGGCTGCAATCTCCTGTTACTATAATTTTCGTCTAGAAGTTTATTGATGAGAGTTAATGTCCATATCAATCAGTAATCAGGATGAATAAAATCAGGTTAAACAAAATTAGTATTAAATTTTAAAACAACATTTTATATTTAATTAGAGTCAATGCACATACATGACCTTTATAATTTACCTCGGTTGCATCGTAACTATTGTCCAATCGGCCAATTATATTTGGCGTTAGTCGGGTTCCTTAAATTTTGTAACCCTTACCTTACACTGAGCTAAAGAGTAATGAAAGTCGATGATCATTCTAGGTGGTGAAAGTAATAATCATTCATTGCTGACAACAAACGAAATCAAAATGAAACTACTTGTCATCTGCGTGCTATTGATTTTGATAAGTCTCTCATGGGTGCGTACAACAAAATCAAGTCGTATAACAGAACAATCGACTCTTCAGACGACGATTCCTGGAACTACATTGTCTCCGGAAGAAGGTGATACACATAGGTCTTCCTTCATTCTTATATAATGAAAGCAGCAATATCAACATGAAGTCTAGATTGTATGACTTCTTTTATCCATGACCCACACATGTATTTACAATAACAGAATGCACGTTGCTGTCTGTGTTAAAATTTGTAGATTGATTGTGAAAAACTAATGTAGTTTAAGATCTTTTGGGTAGTCCTACAACCGGTCCTAAATGTAAGACCTCGACCTTGATATTTATGTTTTTGGCGTAAACATAAATAACATGGATACGTCTTATAATGTCGTATAATTCTTTGGGTATTTAGAATGCTGGAACTCTTATTGTCATACACTGTAACTGTAAGACATCGACCCTAATATTTATGTTTTAGCGACCCGAAAACATAAATATCAGGATTGATGTCTAACATTGCACAACTAAAGCTCGTATCATTATAGTTTTCCAGTACACACTATATGTAAGACACTAATGGATCATTGACACTAACCGGTCATTTTCTCATTTGTCACTGCATTTCCTGTCAGTTACAAAGTTGACCAGAATAATGTTGCAGTCATTTACGTACACCAACCACCAGGTCTCCATTTTTCTTTCCTGAAATTACTGTTAACGGATGCCAACAATATCTTGGTATTATTTGAACCGAAATTTTATTTTAAATGACCTTTTTATGCAAATGATAAGTAAAATCCATCCTCTTTTGACCCATGGACGTAAATCCTAAACAATCTTAATTTTAGTGTGAATCCCTGTCAGAACATAACATTTGTATCCATTGGTTATTGACCCGAACAAGTTTAAATGCTGATGCATACTTGGAAATAAGCAGCTTAATAGTCTTTAAGAGCCAGAGGCTGAAAAATCTAGTACAAATATTGCTAAGCATCATCAGTCTCTGCTACCAATAATGTCAGAGAAAATGTCAAAGAACATTACCTCAATCAGTTACCAAAATCATAACAAAAGTTTGACCAGGACACATCTGGTCTCATCTAGTGCCACTTTCCAAATGAAATGGAATTTTATCCCAGTCTGAAACATTCCAAGAATTGCTGAACCCTCTAATTAATTGTCCAGATAAAACATATGAATATGATATTATTTTATAAAATGCAATTTATGGTAAGAGATATATAGTTGTTTATGTAATATTTGAATAGAAATTAAAACGTTTATGTATATACCCATGTGATTATGACAGTACTCTATCAGTCTTGTCACAGCACCTGCCAAATGAGAGGAAAGATTTAAGTTATTTTTCTGATGAAAACCTTTATATTAATTACTTTTAAGTTTTATAAACCTTGAAATTTATTAAAGTATAAAAAATAATATATAGTCACTGCCAGTTTGTGAAAATATTTTCTCAGTTAGTATTTTGTAATAAGAAATATGTTTATTCATTATATTGTTTTATTTCCAAGTTTATTTAACAACGAGAATTTGACTGAAAGCAACAGTTTGCCATAGTGTGATTAAAATCAGATACCCACTGTCCAATGTGAAGATCTGACAGCGACCATATAAGCGTCAGGATCAGGTGACCCATATTATTACAATAATTGCTAATTTTATCAGCTAATCAGACAAAGTCTTCTATCTAAATATATGGGAGTTTGAACAGTGTGAATAAAGAGCACCAATGTGTGCTGAATGATTTGATTCACTTCAGAATCTCCAAAAGCTGTGTTTCTATTGGCTGATTCAAAGGTCACCAGATTATGACCCCTTAGCAGTTGTTGTCAGAACTTTATGTAGGACGGTGGAGATCAGATATTAACCAAATTATGGTTATATATATATATATATATATATATATATATATATATATCCAGTTTCATGCTTTTATTCTGTAAAACGTGACCCACTTACTGATACCACTGTTCTGATGACCTATTGGTTAGAACGTTCACCTTCGAATGTGGGAGGTCATGGGTTCGATCCCCGGCTGAGTCATACCAAAAATGGTACTCACAGCTGCCTCGCTTGGTGCTCAGCATTGAGAGGTTAGTGTTAGGACTGGTCAGCTTGGTGTATGGATAATGTGACTGGGTGGGACATGTTGCTACATGACTGCGGCATAATGCCCCAGGGCTAGACATCACTTTAAACTCACATATTGCAGACATCATAGTAATATGACTGAAAATTTGTTAAAGCTACGTTAAAAATCCAAATTGCACGCACACACGAACACTCCCCCACACACATACATTGATACGCAATTTAGCTAAAATGAGTTCTGTTTTGAAATGACCACCAAGTGTACACTTTCACCTGCACTCACTTGATCTGGTTCTGTCAATTGATATTGCTCTCCTTATAATTTTATTTAGTGAATAGTTTTCATTGAAGGTAAGATAAAATCATTTTCATTCCAATCATGCATAGTGTATCCCATAAATGTCATAAATAAGCATGATAACATTATGCACCAAGTGATTCATTACTGCTGCAAGCACTGTATATTATTTACTTTATACATAAATTGCAAGCAAGAATACCAGTCATTGTGGTTACATCCAGTATAATTTTTTGTGCTTGGGGTTTCTAAATATGGGGCAAGGTTACAAGTTCCACAGATTCCATGTCCCAAAGGAAAATTAAATTTCTTTATTTTAAATTGCAGAATCACACAATTTTTCTAATTACACCATGGGATCAAATAAAATATGCCCATGTGTATGTGAGAGAGAGGTTTCAGGATAATTGTAATCAGTGTTGTTTAATTGACTGACAGTTGTGCTCCTACTCATATAAAAGGACAAATGCTATATTTCATTGTCAGTTAATACCATGGAGTAACAATCCCTTCTAGTTTTAATTAAAATATCCATTGTACCTAGAATCACAAGCCAATATATTACAAATTTGGTCAGGTCTGAGGTTTGAGGGCAAGGTTCGACAGACCAGATCAAAATACTGAAGATATGAGTAGGGAAATATGGCTACCCATAGAGTAATGTAAGTAATACCAGGAAATTCCAGATGCCCACTCACCTTTTACCAGTGATACCTTTTGTACTCACCAACAGAAGTGTCATAGCAATTCAAAGTAACAAATAGCACCAGCAAAGATCAAGACAAGCTGCTGCCTAACTACAGGTAGTGTACAGGGCACTTTGTGATAAAGCCAGGATAATCCTATTTGTAGGGAATGGAGAGGTCACTGCACTTGCCAAAAAAAAATTACACAGCATGCTAAATGGTTATTCTTGTGGTTTAACCTGAATGGAGTCTATATTTATATAAATATTGCAAATATTTAAACTTTGAAACTGAAAGATTATGGTATGTACTAAAATATTTTTCATTTACTATTTCTTATTGTTTTCTCTATTTGACAAATCTTCAGTTAAACATGGACAGTAAAATACAAAATAAAATGAAGAAGACTGAAATCTCTTATATCCGGGTGTATTTTATTTTCATCACATGGTGCAGTAAGAAAAATGTGATTGAATACATATATTATGCCTATCAACTTTTTAGAACAAGTCTAGAGAAAGCATTCTAGTATCAGTGATGCAATTTCATCAGAATTCTGAAATAACCTACAGTGATAAACTATTAATATTCATGAAACTAAATTTACTATAGTTAATTCCACACATCATGGCAAATTTTATCCCATCTCTGAGTGAAATTTCTGGACACCGTCATTAAATGTAGCTAAAAGTACCTAATTCATTTTAAATACTTTTAAATAAATTAGCTACATTGATGAGAATCACCTGAAAAAGAGTTAAAATTAGGATAAAATTCAAGATGCTGTGTGGAATGAATTATTATAATGAAAAAGACAAAGCTGAAATACTGATCTGACCGTGTCTTAAAAATTTAAAAAATGTGCAAATTCAACATAGACTCCACATATCAATGTCACATGTACCAGCATTCCAAAGTTGGTATGTGAAAACGCGTATTAGTAGCTTCCCATCGTTCAGTGGTTCTTTCCGGGGGTTTTACGGGTTCTTCTTCCACCATTTATACTGGCTATCTTGCATAGCCTATCTTGTGCTAAAAAATGGCATTAAACTCTTTAACAACAACAGTAACCAGCATATATTATGTTTGTTGAACACATAATATGTTCAAGCAAAATGACAAAACACTTTTTGAAAATGCCAGTTGTATGAATTACAGCTATGCACTGTGACACTTACACAGTTTGAACAAATTCATACTTTCACTTAGAACTTTGAAATGGCATTTTTTACACATCCACATGAATTGCTGAAGAGTAACCTGTTTTGCTATAAAACATTCAACTTGATCAATTCATGTGCTTCAGATTTTTAGTTGTTAAGGCAAAACATCAAGATGTTGTAATCTCAGGGTTACTGCAAGTAACAGTATTTGGTCTAGTTTTATTCTCATTGCACAAAATTCTGACTCTGAGTCTACATATTTGCTGATGGTTGTGAATGCTACAGACTAGAGAAAACAGTAAAAGATAGCATGAAAATACATGCAGGTATAGATAGACTAGAAACCTGGATAACACTATGGGCGATGTGTTTCCAGCAAAAGAAGTTTACCATGCAGCATACAAGAAGAAAATCAAATTAAATAAACAGATAATAAAATCTGGAAAGAAATTACATGCACACACTATTCAGTATTTAGGAATAATCATTACTAATACTGTAAACTGATAATAGAATTTGCACATTAGAGAGATATGTTGCAAAGCAATCCACACACTGTGCCTACACAGGAGAAATTTATTATTGTGTTGCATCATGTCAAGGAAATTGAATTTAATGATTGGTGAGATAAATTTTAGAAAATGCTAGTAATACATTGGATCCACATAACATCTTAAAATATGGATAGGGAATCAGTAGAAAAGCCCACCACACAAATCTATATGCTGGATGGATACTTTCAAAAATATTTATGTTGCAGACTATTAAAGTGTAGGAACAAGAGACATTTTGTACAGTGCAAAATGATGTTGCACCAATAAAGATATCTCAAAATCAAGACTGTCTTTACTTGAATGTGTTGCCACTCACATTTAACAGTACAATTAATGGTTTGTAAAGTATCTTGATTAGCGAGATGCTTATTGAAATACTAAAATAAAAAGCATTAACGTTGCCTATTAAGATATGATAGCCTAGTTAAGAGAAATTGCAGCACTTTTATGACTTTGGCATTTGGACCAATATCATATACAGGATCAATAATCCAAAATAAAGAGAAAAGAAGCATTCATCACTGATCTTTCTTAGCACTAAGCTGGAGAGTTGTCTAGTAGTGTACCAGAATATAATAATATTGGAAATATGGCAAATTCTGTACAGACCCTTGACATTAATCATGTTCCAGTTATGATTCAGTTCAACTTCAATAAAACTCTTTTAAGAGCACATTTTGTTACTGTCTTCAAAAATTATTTATTGTGATGGTTTCAAAATATTTATACTAGTGGCAAATATGACAAATTGATACATATTTCATTATTTGAATGAAATTTATCAATGAAAAATGATTGATTTTCACAAAAATTGTAATTTTTGCTTGTTACTCATAGGTACTTCACTTTGGATTATAAAATAATTTTGATAATCTTTACTTAGTGTACAAAATAATAGGTAACTGTATTCTGCTATTGGTGGAATAACTGATATTTTACACATCATTTTGGGACAAGTTTTAATTATTATCTCATCATTATATAACCACTAGTTCAGTTATGAAAAAAAAACTTGCTGGCCTCATCAAATTCTTGGTGGCCTCTCTAAAAGTCTTGATGAGTCATTGGCCCAAATCTAGTGTAATCCTCAGCTGAACTGAAGAACTATGTATTGCAAGTGTGAAAGAATGCACAGGTCATCATAGGTAAAGAAGAAATAGGTATATGATAACATTTTTGTGTTTTTTTTTTAGAAAAAACTATTGGATTGTAAATTATCACTAGGGAAGTGAAAGGAGTTTAAAAGATTTTTTTTAATGCAGTTTCAATTGTTCTTTTTCTCCAGAATGTAGGATGCACAATAGAAGCTGTGATGACTGTGTGGGTGTGGCCAAGGCTCAGGTAAGAACACTAAACTACATTATTTGGATCATGAGTGAAAATTACACTTAGAAATCTGACCTGAAGTTTTCCTTGTGACAAGATTTTATAAGTTTATTACCCTGCATTTTAACTATTTTTAATGCACAGTACATATATAATGTGATGCCATAATTACTGGTACAAATTTGAATGATTCTTTTTCTTTTCTCATGAATAAAATGTGTATGTGTGCAGTGGGTACTTACCTCTCTAATTTCTCCATCCCACTTTTAACAGTTAGATGATTCTAAACTGTTTGAGATAGGTTCTTTAAGTTTAAGGTTTAATGCCCTTTTTATCAACACATAATAGCCATAGTCAATATGCATGGTGAGGAAGAACCTTGGAAAACTCCAGGAATAGCCACCGATCCACAGAAAGCTATTGGCGGGCTTTCTCACATACCCACCTTGGTAAAGCACAAGACTTAAACCCACACAGGCAGCAATTGGTAAAGCCAGCTGGGGCACTGAAATCTGCACATGCATTTGTATGGTGACAAGTGTTTGTCACATATAAGAGTGAACTTTATATCAGTTACTTTAGTGGGGGGGTGCATATTTCATAAGTACATGCTTGCTGTCCAATCTAGTTTAGTAAAATAATTCAGTCCTGTATACAGTCAGCATTTTCTTAGCTTAAGTTTAAATTATTTGCATTTCTCTTCTTTGATTCTAGAAACTGTAGAATAGATATCTTGTAAATTGTGCATGATAAATTTATCATATATGGTTGAAAGCAGAAATATCCAGAAACTGATATTTCACATATGCAAAACCTGTATTGTAATGTCAGACGACCAACTCCAAACCCTCTTGATTTCACCTTTGGATGCAATTATCCTAGGTGTAACTCTGTTCAATTTAATCTGACTTTATTTTATGAGACGTTGTTGGAATGGCAGCTATCAGCAATGTTTATCCAGTACCACCAGATATGATAGGGAAATCCAAAACTAGCATTTCTATATTTAAAAAAAAGGCTGCTAAAAGATTATGTCAGAGGAAGAGGAAATATATAAAATTCCACTGGTTAAGATGAACAATCCAAGCACATTAAATGTATCAGCTTGGGGACAATACAGAATCAAGTATTAAAAACTGAGGTAATGTATTTGATTGTGATTGAGGAGTCACAGTAACTCATTTGGTTGAAAATCAAGCTTGTTATTTATAATTTTTGTGTTTGATAACTTCGCAGGCCAGTCTGGGAAGGCAACCTGGGTGTTTCCTTGAGAAAGCCAATAAGCTCCCATTTCTATAGTCCATAACATACTAAAAGTGCTGTTAGAGTGAACAAAAACAAACTTGCTGTGGTTGAAATTAGATAAATTCTAAAGCATATATTGTGAATTTTTCCAGTTCAGGTATGTGTGTTTGTGTTTTCCATGAACATGTCATAAATGAAGTAAATTTGTCAGAAAGGTCCAGATTTAGAAAATAATGAAATCCACCCACAAACACACATGCACACAAATGCTGACCTCATATCCAGGCAGTATGAGTGACAAAGAGACTCTGCTAACACCCAGATTTTTACAGTATTAGACAGCATGTCTCTAATGTTTCAAAATGGTATTAGCATTGTCAGTGTTGTACCAGCAAAGATACAAGAAGTATATTTGAACGCCAGTCAATTTAAAGATATATTTTTGTATCATGTGGCTGATTTTCTTAGTAATTTACATAAGTAATAAAATTAATTTGAAAAGTTTCATTTCTTCTGTCATCAGTTTTAGTTGGCATTGTTTCAGATATAATGTGCAAGGTATGTCTGAGAATTTTCTGTGTTGTATCTGATGCCCTTTTTTTTTGTCTTCGTTTCTCTATCAGTCAATAACAAAAATGAATGAAGAACAAAAATATCAGTAGAACATGTCTTATTGTCATAAAATTGTTTTTTGTTTATTGTTTTCAGTTTGCAAAAGTTAAATCTGGAGTTAAAGTGTTTATAAGATTAGTTTTTTAAGAAAATGTTGGAGGTTTCGTCAAATGATAAAGGTACTATAATATCAGAAAGAGATAATTTAATTGGCCTCCATAATTTGACTCAATTTTATAGATTTTCTTTACAAGAACATTTTGAAACAAGGGTACCAGGGAACTCTTTATCTTGTCTTGTTCAAAGCTTGATGGAAGAAAAGAAATACACAATCATTTAACCTTTAAATTTTGGAAGTTTCATTACAGTTGACACACATTATGTGCCAGTTAGATTTACATGATTTCATTTAAATGCCATTTACAATGAAATAAAAAAAATTCATTTTGCGACAGTGCACTCAATTTTATGTCATCACTGGTACCATGTGCTGTGACTCAAATCTGATTGATGTGAATGAACATACATCTTATTGCTCACCAAGAGAGTACAGCTACTTTCAGTTTGCACCATAACTTCAGGAAGGCATTTATGGCATTAATCAAGCGTGACCTGTCCTGTATTATTTAGCCAGATTTTTTTTTTTACATCTGTTGACACTGCTTCTGAGACCAAGAACAACACCAGTTGTGGAGTTCAGAGAAATAATTGCATTCCTGACTCCAAAAGGTTCACTGTAGCAATCATATTCCTTTGAATAGTTTCAAGTTACAGGCTGGCACAAACTTTTAATAATTAATGCTACAGTTAGCATCGGCTGTTTTCATTGCCAGTGGAAGAGATACATGCTGCCACAGTTATATCCTATAGATTGATTGAGGAAGATGGAGACAGTTGTGTACATGTTTCATCACAGCTGTCTAATATGTTTTTACTCATATCAATTGCATGTGAAAGTTGTCTCCTTATTAGCTATAGACTGAGAAGGCTTATGGGATGGTCTGTTATTGGACATCATTTTGCAGCCATCTGTCTATTATCACAAGTTAGTTATTCTCTAAAACTAATTGGACGATTGCTTTGAAACTTTATACACACATTGATCTTATGGTCATGTTGGTCCTAAATGAAAAGACTTTAAAAAGTACTAACTTGCTTGGCGCTCGTCATTAAGAGGTTAGTGTGAAGACTGGTCGGCCTGGTGTCAGGATAATGTGACTGGTTGGGACATCATGCTACATGTCTGCAGCATGATGCTCCTGTGTTAGACATCACTGTAAACTGTCACACTGTAGACATCATAGAAATATGACTAAAAAATTATTAAAGCTATGTTAAGAATCTAAATCACACTCACCTAAACAAAAATGGTAATGTTCAACAATCCAGTATATCCATTGTAGTGGCCTTATTGAAAATCTTGTTTTTTCAGTTTCTTCTGAGCAGACGTTCATACTTTGTCAGTTTGGCGTTTTCACTAAAATACTTCTTAAGATGTCTATTTGATCAAAATTAAAATGGTGTCAATCTAATAAAATCCTAGTTTGTCCGAAACAAAAATTTTGCCACTCTGACATCCAGTATGTCCACCACAGTGGCCATCTTGAGAATCTATTCTCTACTTCTCCTGAATGGTTATTAATATGAACACAGGGGTTTTACTAAAACATGTCTTTAGATGTCTAATTGTCCATAAATAAAAATGGTGCTTGTCTTATGACCAATATGGCCACCATATGTTCATGTTCAAAATTTTTTTACAGCTACTCCTTAACCTCTGTCTGCGTGGGTTCGAGTCTAAGATGCGGCAAATGTGGATAAGTGAGAAAACTTGCAAGTAGCTTCTCTTGGGTTGGTGGTTCTTTCCGCGAATTTCCCATTTTTTTCCACCATTAATACTGGCTGCCATGTATAGTCTATCGTATGCTGAGAAATGGCGTTATGCACCAGTACAACAACAATAACAACAGCTACTCCTTAAGAATGGAAAGTCATATTGAGATGGAGTAGGTTTTGTATGATGCGCGTTGATTGTAAATGTAAAGGGATTCATTCTATTGTCCAGTACACCCACCTTAGTGGACATCATGAACATCTTGTTACAGCTATTTCTCCTGAAATAAAATTAATATTGCAACAGGGTTTTAATCAGACAATTCTTTTTGATGTCTTGTTGGTGCTAAATAAGCTCTCCATGTCAGTGTCACATTCTGCCAAATACCTCTCAAATATTCTCATACAATATATGACTAATAGATTACTAAACATGACTTTCTTTTTACTTTCAATCCCATATTTTCTCCCAAAAGTTGGATTTGGACTGATATGTTTCACAACATTCCATTGGGACACCACCTTGGCAACATGACAGACATCAAACGTGCATTTAAAGGATCATAAATATAATTATAATTGTAATGTTCACCCTTAGTTTATGACAGATACAGCCATTTTTGTAAACAAAAGATAACTTTTTTTATCATTTTTGTAATTAATAATGAAAACATTGTGTTAATTTCATTAAAGTTATAACAAATTTGTTAGGAATTTTTATAGATTTTTTTTTTACAAAAACTATCAATGGGCTGGTACAGTGACAAAGCATTGTGGAATGTACCTTGGGAAAAGAGACTGTGGTATACTGGTAATACTGCACAGCTTTTTTTCTAAGACAACATATTAACATATTACTGAATTTTGTGACAGCCCCTATTGGTTTAGGATTAGATGTAAAATAAAAACAGTAGAAGGTATCACAATATCCCCTGCTAAAGCATTATGTAAAACAAATTGTGACATATTTCTTGATTATTCCCTATGTCATCTTTTATGCTTTAAGGTCATGTCTACTCATAATATAGTTTATATAGTATTTTTTTTTCAGTGTGTATACTGTCAGAGCGCCAAGACATGTAAATTGAAGAAATCCATCATCCCAACTGATGAATGCGCATTGTCTGATGCCAGGTGGGGAGTTTGCTGGGGTAAGTAAGCATGGCAATTCCTGTTGAAATTGTGGTCCTTAGTTCCTGAAGCTCCTTGTGTAGGTTTTGATGCACAGTTGAAAATTGCCTTTATCTAACACCTCTATGCAAAGTTCAGTTAGACTTAGTGGGAATATTTTCTCAATACATGGTCTATTAAAATTATGGCTCCCGTAGCAATGGTGTGACATCTGTAGCAAACAGAAATGATGAACATGTATTTAGCTTCTCCAAATGGTTTAATCCATTTTGATTAAACTTGGTAGACACCCTTCTTAGGACATGCTTTAAAAATTCCTAACAATGTTATCGTTTTAACTGCAACCAGGTAGAAATTGGTTGCCCAAATTTTTCTCTAGAATGGCCGAGTCGATCTTGGATTTAACTTAATACTATATTTTGTTCCATTTGATACATGCTGAGAAAGACCAGCTAGACATCATTTGAAGTCTTTAAAGAAAATCCCATGTTGGTACAATCATCCAATCAAAAGTGGAATGGAAAATAAGATTGTAACGATGGCTGTCTTGGTTGCCATATTGGATGTCAGATCAATACCATTTTTATTTAGCTCCAGCTGGACAGGAAGTCTTTCAGTGAAAACCATATGTTAATAGGACCTTCAATTCAGGAGTTTGGATAAGTTGGTTGTTGTGGGGCTTAACACCATTTTTCAGCACACGATAGGCTATACATGGTGGCCAGTATTAATAGTGGAGGAAGAAACCAGGACATCCGCGGAAAGAACCACCGACCCATGAGAAGCTGGGATAAGAAGAATTTCAAGATTGCTGCCCTGGTGGCCATACTGAACTGCAGAATTTCCATTTAGGACCAACTTGATATCATAGAAGTCTTTTGATGGAAGCACATTTTTTATATGATCATCCATGTAAGAGTAGTAGCAATAACAAAATTTTCAAGATGGCTACTGTGGTGGCCATATTAGATATCAAGTCAACATCATTATCATTTAGCACCAACTAAGCATCATGAGAACTTTTTCATTATAAAACCCATGTTGATATGACTACATTCAGGAGAAATAGTAATAACAAAGGTTTATAAGTGGCTGCCATGGTGGCCATATTTGACTTCAGGTTGGCACCATTTTCATTTTGGACTAACTGGACATCATATGAAGTCTTTCATTAAAACGCCCCATGCTTGTGTGATATTCATTCATGAGGAGGAGCAAGTACAAGATTTTCAAGTTGGCCACTGACGGCCATATTGTATGTGAGATCATCACCATTATCATTTTGGACCAAAAGACATCATAAAAAGTCTTTCTGTGGAAACTCCATCTTAATATGACCACCCATTCATGAGGAATAGTGATAACATTATTTTCAAGATCCCCACTGTGGTAGCCATATTTGATGCCTGAACACCATTTTCATTCTGAATCAAATGGACCATGGCATGAATGTGCTTGTAAAGTTTTTAAGGCAATCCTGGAAGAAATTTAGGAGATTAAGTGCTGGCCATATTGGATGTCAGATTGGGACCTATTTCATTTAAGACCAACAAGTCTTCTATTTTATACTTTATTTCTGAAGATTGAACCTGCAGTCATTGGCAAAAATGTTTGCTTTTTCATTGTCCTTCTCCAGTCACATATTGTCACATTATTTCTGTCTTTCACAACTTTATTGACCCACTTAAATGCACTTTTTACTCTTGCTTAATTTTTCTTACAACTTGAGATTTATTCTCCTGCTCAGAATTGCTGCTAATCTTATGTTTCTTTGGAGTTTGAGGGTTGGAATGATCATTACTGGCAGGTTGTAGACAGAAAAAAAAATATATTTTGAGTAATTATAAATTTATAGTTTACAATTACATCTAATGTAACAAAATTATTCCATCTTGTTCAATCTGGAGTAATTCCAAAGCACGAATTAAATAACTGAGCATAACATCTGGTAAATTATTACTGAATGATACATTATTTCAGACACCCACATTTTTAAATGTTTTGCAGATTGAAGGAAATTAATTGCTAGTGAAACATAAGGTACATAAGGTACATTCATTTACCTTTGAGAACTGGCTTTATAAACTGGCATATTTTCCATTGTTTTATTGAAGTGATTAAAATTTGATAGACAATCAGACAAACGCTGATATTTGATCAAAAGTTAATTAAGTCATTCACTGCACTATTTTCCCATTGGTTAGAGTGTCCACCAAGGTAGCAGGATGTCATGGGTTCAAACCCCTGCTGAGTCACACAAAAGACAAAAATGGTACTAACAGTGCTCAAAAAATCTGATAGCCTGATGCCTAGGGCCCTTCAAATTTCATATCTGGCCCCTCCTGTATTCTAAGTGAGGTGCCTGTCAGGCATATTGCTTAAAAAAAGAAGAAAAAATCCAGGATTATTTGCCTGAGAAAACTTTGATCACATTGATGAAATGCAGAGATTGATTATGAATATTTTTGAAGACTAGCAAATTATTCATATTTATCCTCATCTATTCCCATTACCCTTATGAAGATTTCTATTTAGCATGCTTCTATCGAAAGCTCTAAACTTTGTGTAGATAGTGAAGCATGTGACCTGTGAATAGGAAACAGATTGCCTGGGTTACTATTATCCAATGCTTAAATGACTTTAAGTTAAACATGTGTGGACATGATTCTAAAATGCTGTTTTGGATATGTATGTACCAGAAACCAGCAACAACCAGCTCATTGGGTACTGGAACTGTACCATCAATTTTTGCAACCAGTGCAATCATGTGTGGCTACATAATGGGATTTAAGGCTATTGTGTATAGATGGCAATCTGTTAACTGGTTACTTTATTAATGTGGAGAGTTTAGGCCAAATGCAGGATGTTTTCTTTGAGGTATTATAAGTAACAAAGGGATCAAATGTCGTTGTGTTGGCTCTTTTGTCTTTGATTATAAAAATCGGCTGACCTTTGGCAGAGTTGAGATTGGCAAATATGCTTGCAAAAATGCTTGCATAAGTATTTTTTGTTGTTTTGTTTAATTGCCATTGCATTATTCTTGTCTATAAGCATTAAATTCATGCTAGTAATATGTTAGCATTTACATAGTTGAAGTAGTAAATTAAAAGGAGAAAAAAAAGAGACATTAAAATATAGATATATGCTGAGGACAACAGGCATTATGAGTAATGGCACAGCAACACATGAAGGTTATTTAGTGTTGTGAAGGTCATTCATTGCTGTGAAGGTCATTTAGTGCTGAGACAAATGGAACATACAGCAGTAGCTACTTGATCTGATGGTATAACAAAATTATAGGAAGAGCCCACTATAATGCAAAAAATGTTTGAAGTTAAAGTTGAATGAGTAATTCCGCTTACAAATACTCATATCATAATAGTAATTCTTTGAAAACCTCATGCTGATATAACCAGTCATTCATGAATAGTATTGATAACAATATTTTCCACTTGCCACTACCTTATTGGATCTCGAAGCATCATAATTTTCATTTATGGCTACCTGGACATCATAAGAAATCATTTAGTAAAAAGCCCTTGTTAATACGACCATCCATTCAGGAGGGCTGGAATAGTGATAACTAGACTTTCAAGAAGGATGCTCTGGCAGTTATGCATGTAAGCAGCACCATTTTCATTCAGGATCAGCTGCATGCAGTGTACATGGTAAGAAGTCCTCTGTTGAAAACTCCATGGCAGTGTTAGGTTTTCTTCAGGAGTAGCAATAACAAGATTTTCAGAGTAGACACTGATTCAGATGGTCTCCATTTTCATTAAGGACCAATATAAAAAGTGTTCTGATGAAAACCCAACATCAGTATGACTTTCCCATTAGGAGGAGTAGCAATACAAGATTTTCAGAGTAGACAATATGGTTCACATGGGCTCCATTTTTATTAAAGACCAACATAATAAGTCTTCTTATGAAAACCCAACATCAAAATATGACTCTCCTATCAGGAAAAGAATCAATAACAAGATTTTCAAGATGGCTGCTGTGTTGGTCATATTGAACATCAGATGGGCACCATTTTCAGTCATTTAGTGAAAATTCCATGTTGATAGGACCATCCATTCAGGAAGAATAGTTAAATAAAAATTTTCAGATGGCTGCAGTAGCAGCCCATATCAAATGTCTGAGTGGCACTTTTTTCATTTCGGACCAACCAGACCATGAGATGAATGTGTGCATGAAGTTTAATGGCAATCTTCCAGGTAATTAAGGAGTAAACAATAAAAAACTTGTACCAACCGAAGGATGGACAACACACCATCCTGCAAGACAGACGTAGTTTAATTTGAATTTTCTCAAGAAACTGTTTGATGATGTAGAACCTTTTAAAAATCTTGGCTGTTTTCATTAACTTTTTGTGCAATTCTTCATTTTTACAGTTTTCAAACTTTAACTTTGATTGATGCTATATAGCCACTGTTGTGTTGAGATGCTGTAAGAATAGTCGCTCTTGTATTCAAGTACTGTAGAAATCTACTGCATACGTAAAATACAGTTAAACCCAAAGCACTTGCCTTATTACTAGTCATTTGTCTTTTACACCAAATTATGTCAGATGAGTGATATTAAGCCCACTTAAGCATCTTTTATCTGTTGTGAATGCAGTCTGAATATCTTTTAGATATTCTTTGATATTATTATCCATTGTTACAATCTCCAAAAAAGTAATGTTTCTAAATTTTATCCACTAACTTTTCCATGTAGACTTAAATGGATTGGACTTGAAGAGTTGTTTTTGTTTTTTTATACTTGTTTTGTACTTTACAGTTAACTATGAGGCCCTGATAATCACTGTCAGCGTAGTTGCAGGTGTGATCATTCTTGGAATCACTATCTGCTGCTGTTGCTGCTGCCGAGGAAAAGGCAAAGAGAAGTAGGTATAATCTAAAGAACTTATGGTTGGTAAGTAACAGATTTGATTGGCCAAGTAAATTAGCTGCTTTGGGAAATAATTGGATTGAATCTCATATCCAGAGGCTGTTCATATTGCTTAAAATCTTTTCTATTGAGATAGAGAACAAGAAATCTTGTACATAAAAGTTGAATAATAACTGCAAAAGTAAATCTAACTCCGACAAAACTTTATAATTACATAATGTATTCTTCAGAAAATCAAACAGTCTCATATATCTAGCCTTTATCATGTATGTTAGTGTTGAGTTTTTAGTAATAGTCCATCATAATTGGAGCCCCATGGTGGCTGACTGGTCAAAAGCTCTTTCCTTTGCCTATCGCTGCTGTTTGACCAATGTCTGCATGGGTTAGAGTCTTGAGCTTCTCCTGTGTGTCTATGTCTACGTCATAAAGCTTGCCAATAGGTTGGTTCCTACAGTGGCTTTCCTGGGTTGAGCCCCCAAAAGACAACAACAACAACAAATTGAATAAGGTGTTGGTTAATCAAAAATTGATTGGTTGACTTTAGCATGTTATTCACAGGCAGTTGTGTGTTCTGAGACTTTAACTGCAATTTTTCATGAAATGGGGTGATTGTTGTATACAATATTCCATTGGAAATTTATTAACTTTGCAAAATGCTTTTTCAGCATTTGAACAGTGTGGAGTTGGAGATGTGTTGATTACCATATATGCTTACTTATAAGTTGGGTCCAAGTGCAAACAACAAGGACCATGATCATGCACCAGCAGATTGGGATCTATGGTGTTTGCTCTACTGATTAGTCTTTATAAATTGCATGGATTTCAATGAGCTGGAACATTATGTGACAGATGTTCATGGTATATGGAGTTTACAGTTGGATTGGAACTATCAATAACTATATGTGATACTTTCTTAAATTTCTTGTCTATAAGCATTAAATTCATGCTAGCAAAATGTTAGCATTTACATAGTTGAAGTAATAAATTAAAAGGAGAGAAAGAAAGAGACATTAAAATAAAGATGTATGCAGTGAACAACAAGCATTATTTAGATGAGTAATGGCACAGCAACTCATGAAGGTTATTTGGTGCTGTGAAGGTCATTAATTTCTGTGAAGGTCATTTAGTGCTGAGAAAAATGGAACAGTAGCTAATTAGCAGTAGCTAATTGATCTGATAGTATAACAGAATTATAGGAAGAACCCACTATAATGCAATAAAAAACCCCACTATAATGTAGTAGCTCAGGTCCATATAATTGCAGACCATGTTGAGCACCATACTGCATTACAGTGAGAATTGAAAAAATGGTTTGATGAATGCTTGTAGGAATTGGGTTGAAAAAACAAAAAGCATGTCAAACATTGAGTAATAGATGTATGGCCAGCCAATTTGAATAATAATCAGGATTAAGAATGCTTGATCAAAATCAACTATTACTGTGTAAGAACATTAATTATGGTCTGTGAGCTAAACATTTCTAAAATTTATCTGAATTATTTTAATTTGTTTGTCAGCTTGGCTAATGTTTTGGGTAGTGACAGGAAATATTGGACATCAGGCTTAATATTGAGTAGTGATAGGAAATATGAGATATGAGACTAAATATTGAGTAGTCACAGGAAAAATGGGATATTAGACTAAATATTGAGTAGTGATAGGAAATATAGACTTCAGACTAAATAATGAGTAGTGACAGGAAATATGGAGCATCAGACTAAATATTGAGTAGTGACAGGAAATATGGGACATTAGGCTTAATATTGAGTAGTGATAGGAAATATGAGACATCATACTAAATTTTGAGTAGTGATAGGAAATATTGGACATCATCCTAAATATTGAGTAGTGACAGGAAATATGGGACATCAGACTAAATATTGAGCAGTGACAAGAAATATGGGACATCAGACTAAAATATTGAGTAGTGACAGGAAATATGGAAAATCAGACTAAATATTTGAGTAGTGACAGGAGATATAGAAAATCAGACTAAATATTGAGTAGTGACAGAAAATATGGGATATCAGAATAAATTTTGAGTCATGATAGGAAATATGGGACATCAGACTAAATATTGAGTAGTGACAGGAAATATGGGACATCAGGCTAAATATTCAGTAGTGACAGGAAATATGGGACATCAGGCTTAATATTGAGCAGTGACAGGAAATATGGGACATCATACTAAATTTTGAGTAGTGATAGGAAATATGGGACATCATCCTAAATATTGAGCAGTGACAGGAAATATGGGACATCAAACTAAATATTGGGAGCCATGATGTAACTATGCTGTATCTGAATTTGTTTTATAATAAAGTGTTATGGCAGCATTCCCCAACATACATACATACATACATACATACATACATACATACATACATACATACATACATACATACATACATACATACATACATACATACATACATACATACATACATACATACATACATACATACATACACACATAGATACATACATACATACATACATACAAACATGCATACATACATGTGCACATACATACATACATGCATACATACATGCATACATACATACATACATACATACATACATACATACATACATACATACATACATACATACATACATACATACATACATACATACAGACAGACAGAGAGACAGACAGACATTCATACATACATACATACATACATACATACATACATACATACATACATACATACATACATACATACATACATACATACATACAGACAGACAGACAGACAGAGAGACAGACAGACATTCATACATACATACATACATACATACATACATACATACATACATACATGCATGCATGCATGCATGCATGCATGCATGCATGCATACATACATACATACATACATACATACATACATACATACATACATACATACATACATACATACATACATACATACATACATACATACATACATACATACATACATACATACATACATACATACATACATACATACATACATACATACATACATACATACATACATACATACATACATACATACATACATACATACATACATACATACATACATACATACATACATACATACATAGATACATACATACATACATACATACATACATACATACATACATACATACATACATACATACATACATACATACATACATACATACATACATACATACATACATACATACATACATACATACATACATACATGCTTGCTTGCTTGCTTCCTTACTTACTTACGAATGAACGAACAAACGAACACCCCTTCAGCCCAGCTCATTCCACCCATTTATGTCTTCCATAGGTTGAAGAAGTGGGAAGACAAATGGGAGAAAGATAAAGCAGAAAGAAAGGCAAGGAATGATGAGAGGTAAGTTAAAGTTCAATGTGATAAAGACATCAAAGAAACGGTATTCTGCCCAGGATTTTTTAAAGGTCTATAGCCTGAGCAATATTCAGTTTAAATATTGCATATGTGGCCACTTTCTCTTAAAACATGAATACCAAAAGGTGGAGCCTAATATGTTATGATGTTGACCTTCTGTCTGTTTAACTATCTGTCTATCCAACTGTTACTAATTTGATTTTACACAATGGCTTGAGCTGCTCACCATTAACATTCACCAGACTTTTTGGATGGCTTCTACATGAGATAAGGAAGAACCCACAAGATTTCAGGCTCAAAAGCTCAAAGGTTAAAACCGCTGCTGTGGTCTAATGGTTAGTACGTCCACCTCTGATGCGGGAGGTCATGCGTTCGATTCCTGTTTGAGTCATATCAAAGACTTACAAAAATGGTACTAACAGCTGCTTCGCTTGACACTCAGCATTAAGAGGTTAGTGTTAGAACTGGTCGGCCTTGTGTCAGGATAATGTGTGTGGGTGGGTCTTCATGCTACATGTCTGTGTAATGATTCCTCAGTGCTAGACATCGCTATAAACTGCCACACTGCAGACATTGTAGCGATATGACTGAAAAATTGATAAAGCTATGTTAAAAATCATAATCACATCACCTCAAAGGTTAAAGACACTGTGATTAAAAGAAGTGTGATTTCTACACAATAAAAACTTGAGTTCTCTGCCATCAGAAGTTATGAAATTCTTTTGGATTGGTTGCACTTAACACCCTCTCAGTTAAAGGTTCAGGATCACTGTAACTAAAGAAGAAAAATGACTTCTACACATTAACTTGAGTTCTTTGCCATCAGCAACCTCAGATCTTTGTTGATGGTTTGCACTTGGAAGAACCTGATCGATTTTGGACTTGTGGTTTCAGAGGTCAAGGTTACTCAGACTAAAACTTCTAGATTATGTACCAAATTTTGTGAATTCACATAAAGTGACAAAGAACCATACAAATTTGTTGTGAAAGGTCAAGGTCACTGAGTAAACAAATATAAATGGCTTCCACATAATAGCATTGGTTCTGCATGATTTACCTGAGTCCAACTATGTGGATGGCATCTGCTTTTGATACGGAAGAAGCATGTTGAATTAGAAGTAAAAATGTCAAGGTTGCTTTGGCTGAATGACCGACAATGGTTTTGCATAATAACATTGGTGACATAGACCTGAACAGTATTATGCCGATGGCTCATTCTTAGGATAGTGAAGAAGCCTTTTTGGTTTTGAAAGAATAGGAATGGTTTCTTGACCTTTACATAAGGGCTGTTCCATTTAAATACACATGTTACTCAGGAAAGGCAATTTTTAAAAATATATGCCAGGTTATTTTGATTTCGCCGAGTTCATGCTAAAATGATAGGAAATGAAAATTGCTGTTTAGAAGGTATTAAAGCTTACTGTCTTTTCCGAACGATGAATACTTTTTTCACTGTAATATCAAATATTACTTTGTGCATCATTATAAAATGCATTTTAACTGAATGCATGCAAGACTTGAAAGCTGATGCACATTAAATGTCCAGAAGGATTTAATGTTGTGTATCTACTTCTTGATACACACGTCCAAGCACAATGTCAGTACAAGATGAATTTTCTCTGGATACAGGAAACGTTCTTGATACAGTAGAGTTTTCTACGTATTACACTACTGCATTTGATTAATTTCTGTGTTTCAGGAGGGCAGAGAGACAACAGAAGACAGATGAGATCAGAAGAAAGTATGGTGAGTACAGCATACATGCCAACCATTACGCTTTTGGCATAATCATTATGCTTTTTTTTAAAAATTAATTTAAGCCTTATGCGAAAATGTATTTGGATTACACTCTTTCACTATATCCCCTTCAGAAAAAATTAAAAATTTGTTTTCTTATTTTTATTAATCCATTCTATCCTGACTACGCCTCTGGTTGTAGACTACCATTTTATCCGGAATACACCTTCAGTCATAGTTTCACTTGGTGTTTATGTAGCGTCTAGAAACGTGATATACATAACAAATACTTGTGTACTTCTTCACCGACAACAAGAAATGGTTAAAGCACACATGCACAGAAAAATTTGAATAACACGTGGTTAAAAATGTAACAGCTGATTTGAAAATTGATTGATAAAATGATGGACAAAAACATGGATATTGATAGCGAAGGAAGTGACATTGAAGTTGAAGATTTCGATGATTATGAAGATAATATTGACTTAACTGATGGTTAAGATGTAAATGAAGTTGATGAAATAGATGGTGTATGCCTGCATCCACTTTTTGACAGTGATTCGGACAATTACGCTAACTTTGAAGGATTTAAATACTATTATGTCTGAGGTAATTTTTTCTCCTCGGTTGCATCCAGGATTTAAATTGATTGAAGGGCAAATGTTCAACACCCAGAAGAATACTGACCTAGTGATGATGTGGATTTCAAAACTTTTAATGATTCAGTTTAAAGATTTCCAGGATTAATTTGTGGACAAGTTTGTTTTTTTTGAGAAACTGCAGGCTGAAGTACATGTTCTAGATTGTGAACTCAACAAATTGTTCCTAGTATTTAGTTGTGCAGTTTTTGTAAAATTATTATAAAGTTTGAACTAACGGTGCTATAAACTTCAAATTTGGACCAAAATATTAGAAATAAAATTATCTTTTTTTTATTCCCATACGATTTGGAGCATTTCATTCATCTTTACGGAGAAAAGATTCACTGAAGTTCATGGTAATTTTTATTTTTTTTTATTTTTTAAAATCCCTATTTCAAAATACAGTTGTGAGCTTGTACATCAATAAATTTTAACAAAACATATATCACTGTGTTGCCAATTTTATTACCTTTTCAGAGACACATAATTTTATATACTTTAAAAAATAAATAACAATGTTACAACATTTTTTGTAAACATGGTGAAGGTCATCACAATTTCTTCTGCTGCTGTGTGATGCTGTTTTACCACGGTGTATTTAGAATTGCTTCTCAGAATAGAATGGGTTAACATCTCACTAATCACACAGAATGTATTATAGAAAAGACGGCTTCTTTGTAATAATGACATAAAAGTACACTTGTCTGTAGACTAACTGTGACTTTCCTAAGTGTTATGTTCTATTTATAGCAGCTTCCCTATTTCCAAGAAGACACTGTTTCTATTTATAAGAGCTGTCTAGCTTAGGACAGAACAGACTGGTTTTCTAATTTGTAATCTTTGCTCACATTTTCTTTGTTAAAAATAAGGGGAGCTACAGAACCATTCTCTAGGAATTTTGGCAGTAGAAGTCGTCCTATTTATTCTAGTTGATTCGTATGTTATAGCAAAAATGTTTCTCAAATGATTTCACAGATTGATTAGAAAGAAAAAAAAACAGGAAAAAATCAACTTTGAGATGAATACATTTATTACAATACAGTGCCATTCTAGGGTAGCTTCATGCTTATTGCAGACTGTGGAAAGGATTTTAATATCGATTATTATGTAAAACAAAGACACCTTGAATTCGCTCATTTTGCTAACTCCAATACTAATATAACTTCTTTTTAACAGCAGAACTAAATTGTGGAAATGAATTTTAAAAATACAGGGGTGTTATTTACCGAGCTCTTAATAGAACACTGACTACAATAAGTGGTAGAATACAACTTTGGTCCTTTGATCAAATGGATTCTTCCTGGCACCAAAATTGTGGAAAATTTACATGTGTTTTGTACATATGCACATTGACTTTTTTATGTTATATGTGGATTACGCTTTTTCTGCTCAGATTACTCCTTTTGTCCACTTGGATTAAGCATTTTCCTTGCCATGGGTTGGCATGTATGGTACATATGTGACCAAATCCTGGTCTTGAGTTTATTTACTTGAGCAAATTTGAATAAAATTATCAATAAAGCTTGTAAATATCAGACACCTAAAAATAGCCATATTTTTCAGTTTACTTGATGAAATACCATGCATGTATCAATCCTGTGTAAGTGTGAGCAGCATGTACCAAGCTGAGCAGTCCCAAAATAAATGGGCAGAACAGAGTTTATTGTATATACTCATGTCTATGTCATATTCAACTGAACACCCATGTCTGTCAACAAATGTTGTGCTGACAAATCAAGGTCCATGTTTGTTCTTCTGATTAGACCTTAGTATCTACTTAATGCGCTGAAGCATTATGCCTTGTCAGATTGGAGTCCATGTTGTTTGTATTACTGAATAGTCCTAAGAAAATGTGTAGGTCCAGAACTGCTGGTGCATCATGCAGTGTCAGATAAAAGTCCATGTTGTTTGTATTACTGAATAGTCCTAAGAAAATGTGTAGGTCCAGAACTGCTGGTGCATCATGCAGTGTCAGATAAGAGTCCATGTTGTTTGTATTACTGAATAGTCCTAAGAAAATGTGTAGGTCCAGAACTGCTGGTGCATCATGCAGTGTCAGATAAAAGTCCATGTTGTTTGTATTACTGAATAGTCCTAAGAAAATGTGTAGGTCCAGAACTGCTGGTGCATCATGCAGTGTCAGATAAGAGTCCATGTTGTTTGTATTACTGAATAGTCCTAAGAAAATGTGTAAGTTTTGAACTGCTGGTGCATCATGCAGTGTCAGATAAGAGTCCATGTTGTTTGTCCTACTGATAAGTAAAGCTATCATAATTTTAAGAAACTTATACCAGGTTCCCATTCATCTTAATGATAAACTTGGATACCTTATCTAAGGAAAATTGTATTAAACATGAACATGCCAACCCCCAAGAGGAGCATAAGTGTAATTATTACTAATAAAGGTGGTTAGAAAGCATAATCTGAGCATAAAAAGAGCAACCTATATATTACATACCATAATTACAGAAAATTCTATGAAAAGCATACATTTATTTTTGCTGATTACCTAGATCTGCAGTTAAAATTCATGTCACAAATTGTCTAAATGCATGTGGATTACTAATTAGTTTAAGAGTATAGACACAAAACAGATAGTTATGCATAACACTCACTTTAATTAGTCTAAATGTCTAACTTTTGCTGAATGGTTGTGAAGTCCACAAATTACTAAAGCAGCATTATGTCACCATCAAAATCTTGCAAAATATGTTAATTGCTATTGATTTGTATTTTTCTTGATTCAACATGTTTCAGGTTTAACAAAATTCCTCTCCTCTAACATTTTTTAATCATATAACATCCATGAGTGACATCAATAATGCCCATTTGTCTTGATATTTGGTACCATTTTTTTCAGTTTAGACTGGACCACTACTTATGTGTGTATCAAAGTATAATGAATCAGCAACACATGGTTTCACATTTAAGAAACTTGTTTGTTTTCTTGGAACTGTTTCATGAACATTTACTGTAAATATCAAAAAAGGAAACTAAACAGGGGTCTAACGATGGATAAATATGTAGCATCCAGCAGTCACACAACTTCTGCCTCGAACTGTAATCCTTAATGCTCACTCCTGATGTTATTGATCTAAACATGAAAACATTTTTTTAAAAACTTTTAATTGGTATCCAGTTGCCCATTTTATTACCCAGGTTATTATCAATGGGTGGGTACCTGAATATTTGGATTCCCGTTGATGCTTTATGATTAGTCATTTCAAACTGCGCCATCCAGGCCATATGATGGGAAAAAAAGTTTGTACAACTTTGGACTTGGAATGAGCTCAGTTTCTGTTGTACCACATTGACATTTATTATCGATAAATGCCTATTCTCTAAACTTTGTTTTTAAAAATGAATTCCTTTGTTTAAGGCAATGTTAAGTATCCCACAGTAATGGGGAGAGGGTTACTTTGTGCTGCTTTTATGACTAATAAGTGTAGTTCTATTTGGCCATCACACTTCTGTTCAAATTGTGCAGAAACGTAAACTGTTAGAAATGCCAAATAGTCTAAGATATCACTTATAACAAAGCTCATTATTATTTTGGCACTTTCAAATGTTATCAGCTGCTATTCAAATTTGTTGGAATTTTCTTAATTTGGAAACACTGTGTATTGCTGTTAAATTAATATTAATAAAATTTTGAAGTTATTGGTATTCTTAATATTTGAATTTATGTTTTTTTTCCCTTGGGCATTAATTTTTATGTTTTTATTACAAATGTTATTTTGTTACAGCTTTACATTCAAGGTTTATAGTAAACAAAATCTGCTAATTTTAAGTTGGTACTCAATAAAAGATGTATATAGTATGCAGTAAGTCGAAATGTAAGATGTCAAATGCTGGCCAATTGATTTCCAATTTATATCAGTTTTATTCCATGCCAAATCAAGAGTATCTGTGGATGGTAAGAGTCAGTAGCTTCAGTTATATTTAGTTTATGTTTTGGTTTATATTTACATGTGTTTATGTTATGTTTATAACAGGAGTGATTGCCTGTTACATGTTGTGAAACTTTATATATCTCATTTGTTCATGTACAGTTTTTACCCAACTGTGATCAGCATCAACTCTGATCTGCCATTGCTTTTGCAAGCCTTTACTATTTCAAGCAAATAGCAAAAACCCAGATTTCTTTGCAGTTTACAGATGGGTGTGTATTGTTTATTGGTGATCCAGCTAGAAAAGGAGGGGTCTTCCCCAATACCTCTTTTAAGTTATACCTTAAGCATTGTCCTAGAACCCTTGCATCTGCCTCTCTCCAGAACACTAAAACACCTAAAATCTTTATTTATTTTTTTTACTTGATGTTCTGTTGAATTTATTGTGGATAAACTTGAATGTACTTCGAAAAAGATTAAATTCTAAATTTCATTATTGTTATCCTTCTTGGCCTTTTATTATTGACCATTTTCCCTTTCTTCTGAAATAATTTCCAAGCTGGAACACTTGTTTACAGATCAGTGTTTTAATTTTTTACTGTTTGTTTCATTTATTGTCAGTAGGCTCAGGAATGCACACAAAGCCCATAGTGTTCCGTTCTCATGCATATCATAAGAGATGATTTGACTTGTGTGTTTGTGGGGGGGGTCCATTAGGCTGATTTGTCTAAAGAACGCAGAGTTATCAAATACTGCTGCTTCACCTTTGTCCAATTGGTTTGAGTCTCAAGATTGGCTATTTTGGGTTTGTGAGTAAACTGTGCCACTAGCTTCCCATGGATTGGTGGTTCTTAACTGGGGTGTTCCCTAGTTCTTCTTGCACCAGTCATACTGGAGCCATGTAAAGCCTATCCTGCACTGAGAAAGGGCACTGAACCTCCAAATCAGCAACAACAACTGCTGTTATGACAGGAGCTGTATTGACCTAATTGTGAGTGAGCTGGACTTGGTGCTGCCATCAGATCAGTAGGGGTTGGCTATCATGGTGTGTCCTTGGGTATGGCACATTACTCCAGCTGCTGCAGCACTAATTAACCTGCTTGTGTTGCTTCTGAATGAAATAGCAAATCTTGATGCAATAGTCCCTTACTCATAACTATGGACAACTTCGATGCCCATTTGCTTACTGTGAAATATTTAAATAAAATATTCTATAATTCATGATTCTTTTGGACTCATTAGAAAGTGTTCGCTTTTGATTCAAATAATCTTGTTGGTTATATAAAAAAAAGATCACTGTATTTGATAATCTGTCTAGGTAAGTCATATTGGTGTTTTGTAGAACTTTTGTTGCAACCTTGACATTTTCATTGTCAGTAGTCGGACAAAATTAAAAATTAAAGGGCAAGATCAATGTAACAGTTATGGAAATTGTGACTGAGTTGACTGTAATCTGTTAAAGCATGAAAGTAGAGGGGATTTAGCTTGCTGCTAGCTGTTGTCCACATGAAATTCTTTGCCCATTTAGATTTCATTCTGTCCACTGCATTAGCATAATGGAGACATTATAGGCATATATATTAATTTGTTGATGGCAATGATAATGCTATTGTCTCATTGTTAAGATGAATTGATTTCATTACAGTTGATTTAGCAAAGCTGTCTTGTTTCATAGTAAAAATTGGATGCACTTGTACTTTTTCTTTCTCATATTTTCATTGTAAACTATTGTTTCATATAATTTGCTAGCATTTCATGTATTTTATTTCGCTCAGCAGTAGTGATACTCCTTCCAGTAGTGATTAGTTTTCTATAAATATACACCACTCCCTCACTGTAAGGTCCTTCATTATAACACAATTCATGTTAAAGCAGGTATTGTTGTGCAACTCATTTTCTAATATGGTAGTGAAATTATTTGTCTAATGTACTTCATTATAAGGTGATGTCACTATAAAGTGGTATTCTTTGTGGCTTTCATGGACAGCATTATAATGAGGGAATGCTGTATCAGGTACTGCATCGTAAGGTAATCTAATTATATGGTGGAATTCTTACAGCAATGGACAGTGCTATAATGAAGGAATAGTGTATCAGATACTTCATTATAAGGTAACCTCACTTTGAGATATTCTCTGTGGCTATAATGAACAGTACAATAGTGAAGTAGTACTGTATCATGTACATGACTATTAGTTAATCTCAGTATAAGGTAGTATATTATATGGCTGCTGTGGACAGTGTTATAAAAAAGTACTTATGTGCTTCATTATAAAGTATATTATGTACTTCATTATTAGACAGTCTTACTATAAGGTAATATACTCTGAATCCCAGGATATTGTTATAATGAGGTAGTCCTGTACTATGTACTTCATTATAAGGCAGTACATGTACAACCTATGGCTGTGATAGTGTTGTAATGAGGGAGTACTGTATTATATACTCAATTATGATGCAGTCTTACTAAAGGCAGAATACATAGTGTACTTTGTAACATTAATTTCCTAACATTATGGTTATTTTATCCATGAATGTTAACTATGCAGAAGTTGTTTTGTATTTTTTTGGGTTTTTTTAATTTTTTTTTATTAATATACCTTTAGTTATTTGTGTAGAGATCCATCACAAATATATTGAAAGCCTTGCACAGGGGTGAATATGATCTGAAATTTTTGCAAGGCATTGTGTAATTTTTGGCTTGAAAATATTTGAAGACAAACTTTAAAATTAAATATTGAATGAATGTTATGTATGTAATAGGAAATCAGTTAACAATAATATTAGGTGTAATGAGTTGTGTATTGCTAAATAAGGAAGTGAGAGAATGCAATAAAGAAATGAAGAAATGCATGTTATTCAGATGGGGGGGGTTGTGACTGTGAAAGAAGTAAGGGTAGGCACAAAAAAAATTAAGGGGTTGTTGTGCCAACAGCACTACAACCCTGGGTGTAAATTATTCATCAAAAAGTTTATAGTGAAAAGCCATATTTATAGTGCTTTATAGCAGGTTTAAACAAGATGTAAATAATTGTAACTGAAAGTCATAAAGAATTTTTGAAGTCTATGATGAAAATATAGAGCTCAAATATTTTTTCAGACAGTTTATTCTATCTTTTTGATGTGTAACTTCAATTACATCATCTATTTTGCTTTAATTGTTTTGAAATTTATTTTTTTTCAAATGTATTGTACTATAACAACATCTGTCTATTTTCCTTATTCATCCTATCACATTGTAATGATTCAAGTCCTTCATGAAACTTTGCAGACATGTATATCATTACTAGATGGTGTGAAATCTTTCAAAAGCCAGATATTATGCCAGGAATTAGGTCACAGTTACAGCAAGGGAAATTGTCTTTTTGGAACTTGTATCCATGTTTGCAGTATAATTGTTGAACCAGTGAAGAAGTTGTCATGAAAGTTTAGCCAGTTACATGTCATGTTTAGATAGTACTTTGCACACAGTAGCCACATTGCTTCTTCAAGATCAATGGAAGGGTATGTAATTATGTGATTTGTATCTTTGTTTGGTATAAAACTCTTGAATTATTGAAAATATTGCAACAAAACTCTTGCTAGTTTTACATCCTTTATAAATGGTATGTTACATTCAATAGTAAATCTACCAGCAGCAAGATGAATTTATAGCATAGAGAAAATGTAACTGATTTCTGTCCTTGTCAGGAGTATACATTCAAAACAAGGAAAATATTTTTATGAAACTTTCATTAGTTATATATCAGATTAGACAGAGTGTCAAAAACCATAACTTTAAGGTCAAGGTTATGATACAAAAACTGTAAATCAGTGACCTGCCCATGGACAGGGGTAACTGTCCATGAACAAGCATAACTTTTAAACTATTTAAGATATTGAATTACCTTGTCATCTATGTCTCATAACCTGACAGTGTTTCACAGATTTGTTCATATCCCCTTCTTCAAGGTCACAACAAAGGATAATGCAAGTCATTTCCCATATCTAGGCTGTCACTTTGTAACTCTTTTGAAAGATTTATTGAAGCTTCACCCAGGTTCATGTATAGTTGGTGGTACTTTGACCTAATTTTCACCTGACATGAGAAAATGTCTAAAAGCTTTAATATTATGCAAGGATTTAGGTTTCTTATACTTAGTGTGTCATCAAAAATATGCAGCATGAAAACTGTAGGCTAGAACAGTATTTCTCTTGTTGATTTTGTTTTCATATAGTCTTAAAGAGTGGGAAAGTTAGAACATTACAGATCTTTTTTGTAATAGAAATTCTTGTTTTGATTTTCATGCTTGCACAATTTTTAGTTATACTACTCATATACCAGATAGTTTATGGGATGACCTATGGGATGACCTATTGTCCACTTGGTCAAGTTTATTGTTACTCCTCTATAACTACTATAGTTGGATGATTATCATGAAACTTTACACACACATTCATCCCATGGTTTTGTTGGTCCTACTGCAGATGAATGTGGTGCTGTTTGCACATCCAATATGGCCACCACAGTGGCCATCTTGAAAACCTTGTTATTGCTACTCCTTCTAAATATATGGTCATATGAAAATGGGGTTCTCACTAAAAGACTTCTTATGATGTATAGTTTGCCCTAAATGAAAAAGGTGCTGATCTGGGTCCAGTATGACTGCTGTAGTCGCCATCTTGAAAATCTTGTTAAAGTTGCTTTTGCATGGATGGCCATATCAGGATGGGATTTTCACTAAAAAGGATTCATGCAATGTCTGGTTCTTAATAAAAATGATGAAGTCACTATGGTACCATAGCAGCCATCTCAAAAATCTTATGGTAGCTCATGCTAATCAAAGTTTTCTTATGATTTTAAGTTAATCTTATTGAACAAGGTACCGATCAGACATCCATTATGACTGTCACACACCAGCCTTCATGAAATCCTTATTATTACATTTCCGCCTGAATGGATGGTTGTGTCAGCATCAGGTTTTCGCTTAAAGACTTCATATGACATGTGGTTGGTCCGAAATGGTGGCAATAATATTATGTTGAATATGGTCGCCAATATGGAAATATATCATTCACTGCAAAGAGTTGATTTTACACTACCAAAAATCATTGACAAAAGAAGAGGTTTCCTTTAATCTCTATCTCTATCTGTTGCTTGTAGTAGTAGCAGTTGTAGTATTAGTAGTAGTAGCAAGAGTAATTGTAGTTGTAGTAGTAGAAAGAAAGCTGATAGTCTGATTTTCTTTACAGGTCTTATCAAAGAGGATGTTCCATACACAAAGTTCAAGTGAAATTCTGCAAAATGCAGCCATAGTTAGATGAGTGAAATGATATACAAGTGAGAGAAGAAACAGAGAATATTAAGAATATATAGCATTACCTACATTTTATATATTTCACTAACAAAAATGTTTCTTTACATATCATTAACATCTTTGGCTTGGATGACTGCAACCCGCTCTTCAAGCATCTGTATTATTCTTTATTCTCCTTTATCAAATGTAGCCTTAATTACTGTAATACACATGATAAAAACTGACTATAATAGAATTTGAGACCAAACCTATTCTGTCAGGTAAATTGTATGTCAAGGGATGCAACTCAAATTTAGAGAAATGATTAGACTATTTAGTAATAATCTCCCTTGTGTAATGTTCTTTTGATAATACTGGTAACACTAGTAGAAAATATTAAACGTAAATTACAACATTAATTCTTTAAATAATGTGTGAAATGGTAACACAAATTATCTGGTGAGATATAAGATAAGAAAGTTTTGAACAATGTTAAAAACATCTAGAGTAATCAGTTTACAATAGAAACAAGGACCATAAACAGCAATAGTTATGTAGTTGTATTCTTCCATCTAATGATATGTAAATTAGTCTTGTTTCAAACCTCCAAGTCAACACTGTGTTTAATACTTTGATTGCTGATTTTCATGAAATTGCCTTACTAACAAAAAAGCACTGAATGTTCATTTGGGCATTTAACATTTTTTGTCATAAATAACATTAGCAATTCCACCATGAAAGTTTTTTAGTTTTGCTTTGAAAAGATGATATCATGTGTTAATTGTACAATCCAGTAAAATACACACTGGTATCTTCAAAAGTACTGAAGCCAAAATTATGTTCACTTATTTAGCAAATTGTGTTTAAAGCCTCCAAAATGTTAAAAATAATCCAGTTTAATTTAATTAAGTAAAGATAAACGCGATCATTTTGATTTATATCAACCTGAATTAAATCATTTATTTGTCATTAATAATTAATCTTTTTAAATTACAAATGCAAATATTTCATTTATTTAAAAGATATAATTCACTGAGAAAAAACTTTCTTAAAATGTCAGATTTGTGTAAGAAAGGTTTATTTGTTTATCAGAAAATAAGGAAAATACCCAATGTTGTAATCTATGCAGTCATTCATTCCTTGAAGAGACAATTGCTTTTTTAACATGTTGCTTTTCAGCATGTTTTTTTTAATGCTTTGACAGGAAATAAATTATTTTATACTCCTGAGAAATTGTACTTATCTTGAACAGATGACTGTATCAACATGTGGTTTTTACATAAAGACTTTTTAGAACATGTGGTTATCACAAGTGAAAATGGTGCCACTGGCATCCATGGTTTCCATGGTGACCAACTTGAAAATCTTTGTATTGCATCTGCTGAATGGATGATCTTATTGACATGGGGTTTCACTAAAAGACTTTTTATATGTATATTTTCTTAAATGAAAACTTTGCTTATAAGACACCCAAATATAATCACCACAGTAGCCAGCTTGAAAATCTTTTTTTTTTTGGTTATATGACAGATAGTTGTATTGACTGGAGGTTTTCACTTAAAGACTTATATGATATGTCATTGATATGTGCAACATTGAATTCTTGCATATAAAGACTTGCTTTTGAAACTCCTTAAACTTTGAAAAAGTTGATTTCAACCTTAAAATTTGCTTGAATTTAATGAAAATCCTTTGAATATTTCTCAGAACTCCTTGAATTTACTGCAACAAGTGAATAGCATTAAAACTAAACAAAATATATTACTTATAAATGAATAATTTTCTTGATTATATATTCTCTAGAAGTAATGAAAAAATAAATAAAATGTAATACATGGGTGATAATTTATAGGGGTAGTTAATCTTTTGTACTAATTAGTTATGTGTTTTTCTTCTACTTTTGCACCTACTTGTGCATTGATTACGAAACATGGATTAAGTTCAATTTACATAAAAGTGCTCTGAAAAGCTTTTGGGAGACCTTGAAAAATCCTTAAGAGCAACTCGAGGGGAGGGGATTTGATGAAATATGGTTGGTCTTAAATGAAATTGATGCCACCGAGACCCCCCTCTCACATCTTGAAAATCTTATTAAAACTTTTGAGATCATCATATAGACCTATAGTTGTGATGTAAATTTTTCAAATAGTGTCTAGTTGGTCTAAATGAAATTGATTAGACATCCAGCATGATGGCAATAATTCCCATTCTTAAAAATCTTGTCACTATTCCTATTGATAGCTTGGTTGTATCAACATGGGTTCTTCACTCTAACTCTTCTCAGTATTTCTTGTGTGTTGTAATAAAATGATGTTCATGTTACCTCACAGAATGTAAAATATAACTTTACATTTTTTTACTAGACTTGATGCCCTAAAGTTTATTTTTGTTACGAGATACAGTTGATCCTATATTAAAATTATGCTCATTCATCCTCCAAAATGGCTGCCTTATAGCCATCTTGAATTTGACAGTCATCCAGAAAATCTTAATGTGGTCACTCCTGGTCATTTTGAGATAGTTTTGCCAAATGGCCATTTTGACATTGGGTTTTTCAAAATGACTATTGCAGTATTACTGTTTTTAAATGAAAAGCATACTTACGATACTCAGCTACGTTCCATAGTATCCATCGAAAAATCTTTTTACTCTTGCAGTGACATGGGGATAGTGTTTATGCTTTTTATTGCACAATATAATCTAATTGGTTCTGAATGAAAGTGGTACAAAATTAGTCACCAGAATACAGAATCTGCATTTTCGCCAAGGTATCCAAACTGGACCAAATTGGCCTTACTGCCAGGTTAAAAGTTTAGTGACGTTTACATCAAATAAATGATCTTTGACCTGACTTTTTCAGTATATGACTATGGCTAGTTAGTACTCTAACAATGATTCTGAAGGTGTTGACTCTGGTATATAGATATGGAGTTTTTTTGTGAGTATGATAACTCAGACAAGTACTCTTTGATTTTTTTTATTTAAAAAAATTGTGGTTTGTGGATACATCTGAAGAAAGGGTTTTTGTTTTGGTTTTTTTTTTCTGCTGAAAGATATTATGTATGTATTTACTATGACTCTAATTCTGGGACCTTCATTTGATGATATCAGGTGAGAGTTCAAAGCTAAAAAAAACAATTATACTGCATTTACATGTCTCTTATGAACATATTAACTCTAACATTTAAGAAAATATTTTTGTTACCAAATTTGGTATGTTCAAATTTGTCAGGAACATGAGATGCTGTGAATACTCGGCTTTTAAAAAGAATAAAGTCAAGAAGAAAGAGACCTGACTGGGATTTCTGGAAATTCTTTTAAGCTAGTAGAGCCCAAGTCCCATTGAAAGACTCTTGTTATGTTCAGCTCATAAATTATTTTTTAAATTCATCATCAATATGAAAATATTAATCTGTACATGGATATAAAGATCATTATTAATTTTGTACACAAATCTTTTCTGTTGTTTTAATTTGCATTTGCTGCAGAATTACATTTACATGTATATTGCACCCCTTTTGTTGTATGATGTTGAAAAATGCCTTGAAATCATTATAAATATTGTTGATGAATTGTAAACCCCAAAATTTTCAATAAACTCTTTTTGTATAAATTTTTCAAAATGTGAGTTTTGGGCTGATCAAATACTCAACAATTTTATCTGGTATTAAAGTAAGCAGGCATGCATGAAATCACAATATACATGTTCTTTAACAATTATGCAATATTTTGGGGAATGATTTTAGAGTAAAAAAATTGGAATACATATATATATATATATATATATATATATTTCAACTGTGCACCATAACAAACTATCATACTATCATTGTATGTTGGAAACCATCAATGTATCTTGGAAAATGAAAATTAGGTCACAAGTTTTTTTATATTTTTTATTTTGTTTTGGTTTTTTATGTGTAGTGATGAGTATTTTAATCTGATGCATTTGTACATCTTGTTTTATGTGCCCTATAAAGTGCCTATTCAATTATAACAAATAAAGTTATATCACTTGACATTGTGTGTTTTCTGTCCCAGTTGCTGTTAAATTAAATCAATAGATGGGAATCTTACTTCCATTGCAACCAGTTTTCTTTTTTATCTCCTCCCAAGTGTTATTTTTATTATGCTGATTTGACAGAAAATGTTTTCTAACCGTTTGATCCAATTAGACCACTTGAACATATTTAGACAGAATAATTACAAGTTCTGGCCACAATATTTTGAAAAGGTTCATGGTGGGGAGCTATGTAACTTTTTACTTTTTGATTAGCTCTAATGGCCATAGCGATAGATGAGTTTATGCAATGGTCCATTGTACAGTCTGTTTTTTTGTTTATCTGGTTTTTATACTTGGCTTGTTACAAGTTCTGATTTGAAACCAGTGGTCTTCTAGTAAAGAAACTTGACATATTCATACTGTGGTATGTTTATGCCCAGTTTGAAATGATTCACAGCTGACATTCATTATGGTTACCATGGCAGCCACCTGGAAACTCTTACTGTTCATAATTCACTTGGAAGATCTAACATGAATATTCAATTATACTTTGTATCAAGGGTGGGGTTGATAAGAGAGTCAATGGTTTTATACCTGCATGACCAGACCAGGTTAGTTGCCTCGATTTATCCATGGCAACACACTTTTGTCCCATTTCCTCAGCATGATAATGCCAAGAATGTGTTCCAATTGCTATTGAAAGTAGCATGTAGCATAAAATAAAATCATTATCTTCATGTGCTACATATATGTGTCACAAGGTAGTACCCTAGTTTTGAGCAGTGTGTGGCCCTGGATGGCTGAGTGGTTTAAAGCACTAGCCTTTGCTGATCACTGCCATGTCATTTCTCTGTGGGTTTAAGTCTCAGGTTCAAACAATTTGTGAGAAAACTTGCCAGTAGATTCCCATGGGTTGGTGGTTCCTCCTATGGATTTATGGGTTCTTCCTTGATGACTCATACTGGCTGCCATGTACCTATCAAGCAGAAAAATGGCTAAATTCTTGTGATGTCAACATCATTCATCAAGCAGAAAATTAAGTGGTATTACAACAAAGGTGTTGTTGTATACTGATAACAAATAGTATTGACCTTATGAGTTTCAAATTTGTAAGCCAAAAATAACTGGATGTTGGGCTTGAAGTATGTTTCTGGATTTTAGGCTTATTTTCATTAGACCAAAAGCTGACTGGTCTGAAACTGCACATGAGCAGGTGAATCTTTGCAAAAAATAGGTAAACTTTGAAATTTGAAGTTAAATCATTGGTCCAACAAGCAAACTGAAAAAATGAAAAAGGTTACATTTTCACCCTTCTGAACATGCACTGACAAAATAAAATACATACTTATCTGATAAAATGAAATCTCTCAGACATGTTTGGATACAAAGCCCAAACCCCCCATTTCAGGTGGAAAAAAAATAAAATTGAAAAATTTAATTACTGAATATGGTGCCTCTCTGTAATCCAGTATGGCTGCAGCAAACACTACTATGCACAATATATAATATTGTTTATATTATGTTCTTGGGCACAATGTTTTCTCTTTTAGAAAGTCTTAGTATGATTTATGTGGCCAAATTCCTAATTAAAGACTTATTGTTAGATCAAACCTCTAAATCAGTGGTGATACTGATGATATGGGAGGCTTTGGTACAATGTTTCTTTGATACAATGTTTAATTATTTCATTTGTATAGTTCACCTGAGAAAATCAGCTTAATTGCAACATTTTATCACCTGATGTACCAAAGTTACATAAACAATAGTTTAAATAATGCTGACATAATAACAAAGGTGCCTAGTACAAAAGTGTGATACATAGTAATGTCTGACAAAGATGCCAGATAAAAGAAAGACAACTCATTTACAATCAGTACTTTAGAATCATGGATTGCTGGTTCAGTGTGTTTAAAAGATGAAAATAAATGTTTTTCTTTGGTAGTTTTTTTTTAACTCAGTAATTAGGACATATCCTTTATCTTTCTTTTATAACTGTATATTGACTAATTAAACAATATAAATCCCTTGTGATCAGTTTGAATTCTGACTTGTGAGAATGGCTGAAAATTCATGTCAGAAAAAGAGAAAATGTCTCCATGTTGTGAACTGTTTTAAGGCAGTTGGAGTGAGCAAAAGATAGCAATGCCAATGTTTCCCTTGTTATGGTACATGGTGCATTACACCTACTTGGGCCTGGTAACAATGTTGATTTCTTTATGTCAAAATTATTGATGCAAATAATTGAGGATACTGTTTGTGAAATTACCAGTAGTGATACCAGAAAGCAACAACTGATGTTTCTGCTGTTGGAAATGATGATGATAGGTCATGTACCTATTAAAACAGGGTCTTATAGTGAGAGAGTGCTGTATCGAGTACCAGTTTATCTCCCTTTTAATAATGGTGTTATAGTGATGGAGTGGCATATTTAGTACCAGGTGATGTACCTTCTTATGCAATGTCATAGAGGACTTAAGTACCAGGTGATTCACTTTTTATGCAGGGTCTTATAATGAGAACATGATGTATTGAGTACCAGATGATGTACCTTTTTGTGCAGGGTCTTATAATGAGAACATGATGTATTGAGTACCAGGTGATGTACCTAATACAGGATCTTTATAGTGTAGTGATGTATCCAGTATCAGCTGGTGTAACTTTTTGATGCAGGGACTGAAGAGTGGGGGAGTGCTGAATTGACAGGTGATGTTCTTTTATGCAGTCTTACAGCGAGGGTGTGCTGCATTCAGTACCAGGTGATGCATCTTGTTGATGCAGGGTCTTGAAGTGAGGGAATGTATTCAGTATCAGGTGATGTAACTTTTGATCCATGGTCTTATAGTGAGGGATTACTGTATTCAGTATCAGCTGATGCATCTTGTTGATGCAGGGTCTTGAAGTGAGGGAATGTATTCAGTATCAGGTGATGTAACTTTTGATCCAGGGTCTTATAGTGAGGGATTACTGTAATAAACAGCAATCTACTTAAAACACTAATGTCATAATTTGGGGTATTTTCAAATACAACCATATGAACATAATAAATTAGGCAAAGATTTTGAATTAATTTCAAATCTGGCATGTTGGATCATGCTCAGGTTTTGATGAACTTGGGTTCAATTGGCATAGCTGAAATTTGTTAAGTGATATAATATATTTTTATAAACTCTTTTGTGCTAGAATTTTTCATATCCCTTTTGATACTCAGCAAAAGTGAAACACTGCAACTTTAAAAAAATTCCTTCAAAATTCTTTTCTACCAGTAGAATGCCACTCCCTCTGAAAGATTCTGGTTAATCTTTTATGTGAGCTGTAACTTGTAGCCTTGATTGTACCTTGGCAGCCATTCAAAGGTTTGATGCTGGCTTACATGCAATGACATACCTGTTTAGATTGTGTGTTTGCTGACATGCTTGAAATAGAGCACTTGCCTATTATCATCAAATTTTATTTATTTCATCTGTTATGCAAATTTTGTGATGTTTTTCATGGCACAAAAAGACTAGCTCAGGAACAGTTACAACAGGTAGTGTTCATTAAAAAAAAACAACATAAAATTTTTGTTTTGAGATTTCTTTATTGAATAAAACATGAAAGCAAGTAGAAAAATATTGTTATTAATCATTAGATTTACAGTACATTAACCTTGAATGTTGTTGGGACTCTAAACTGCAAAAGTAGCAGGTGCTCTAGTTGTTACACTTCATAGAATTCATACCTTTTACTTCTATTTCAACAGTTATCACTATGCAAATCATTTTTTATAAAATATTTTCATAAAACCAATTCATATACTCATGAATCCAAATCTGCTGTTGCACTATGTGCCTTTTGTTGGGGGCTATCAATAAACAACAGCCCTTGACCTGCAGGCGCATTATACCTCGGCAGATCTGGATCAGTTATTTGCAGTTTCACTCAATTTATAAGTGAGTATTGATGGTAGATATACGTGTGTGGATAGGAATGCCTAATGTTCTTGCAAAACTAAAGTTTTCTTTAAATACCCATGACTTAACTAATCAAAATGGATTAATGCCTGAAATTAATTATCCCCTGTAGATTTTAGCAATATGGAATTTATTTCATGTATTTCAACCTATCTACTTATTCATTTTGTTTCATAGACACAAAACAGAAAACTATAAATACGTCTATAAAAAACAGCTACCCTGCCAACATGATGCAACTTAAGTGCAAATTTTAAAGTCAAGCATACATTATTACTCTAACAATGTTTAATGGAAAATGTAAAGCCTCGTACAAAATTTGGTTTCAATCCACGAGTCCTTCAAAATGTATTGAGCAGAAATGTTTTTTTTGTGATGTACATGATATTATGGGACTGACATACCTAGGTAACATTACATGATCCTTCATTGATATGACAAGAACACAAAATGAGGGAACTACATATAAAAAGGTTCTTTGATGTCATAATTTTTTATTTGCATATTTCGGAAATTAGTTTATCTTAAAGACCAATAATTCCAAGAGACTTTATTTAGCATTTCAGCTAAATATTCAATTAAGAATTGAACCATATAATATTGTTTAATTTTAAATGATTAATCAACATATTCTTACAAATTACTTGTAAAATTTGTTCATATTAAGGGCAAACACCTATATATATTCACAAACATAACTTGAGTACAGCCATCTTCACAAAAACAAAGGTGACACTGGTTGGAAACCAGCCAGAATAATCTGATTATAAAATTATTTATTTTTGGCATAAAACTCTTTCCAATTGATAGAATCTTCATAGAACTCACGTAAAACCTTTTGAACTATCTTACAAGCAACAAGAAATTTAACCTTAAGCAAACTTCATGATGTAAACAAATATTTGTGATCATGACATGGTATCAGACAAATAGTTACATATATTGCATGGGACAATATGATATGCTTCAATACTGCATAATAAAATGCAGCTAAGAGTGTGACTGGGATTCAATGTAATGTGATATATTGTGTACTCTTTTGATTGAATATAACTTAGTAGTAACATAATGTACTATATTGCACACTCTCAAGGTAGAATATAACTTAGTGTGTTGTCAATGTAATGCAATATAATACTCTTCCAGTTGATACAACATAGTTTAGTGTGTACTATCAATGTAATGCATTATACTGCATACTCTCCTGGTTCAATAATACTTAGCTTAGTGTGTGCTATCAGTGTAATGCAATATATTGCATACTCTCCCAGCTGTATATAGCTTAGTGTGTGCTATCAGTGTAATGCAATATATTGCATACTCTCCCAGCTGTATATAGCTTAGTGTGTGCTATCAGTGTAATGCAATATATTGCATACTCTCCCAGCTGTATGTAGCTTAGTGTGTGCTATCAGTGTAATGCAATATATTGCATACTCTCCCAGCTGTATGTAGCTTAGTGTGTGCTATCAGTGTAATGCAATATATTGCATAATCTCCCAGCTGTATATAGCTTAGTGTGTGCTATCAGTGTAATGCAATATATTGCATACTCTCCCAGCTGAATATAACTTTGTGTTTGCTATCAGTGTAATGCAATATATTGCATACTCTCCTGGTTCAATACAACTTAACTTACTGTTTAATGTCAGTGTAATACTGTTTATTATAAGCTCATATTTTTTCTCCATTAACGTTACAATGTAAGAATTGTGCAATATTTTATGATATTGACCTTGTGTGCAACGTCATACTAAACTTGTGTGTGCCCAATAGTATATTAGGAACTACTTTGTAAAAAATCATGTTCACTCTCATAGTAACTATTTTACATTTTGAGTGATTAAATTTGTTTCTGAATGAAATAGATGTTTCGTGGATTGCCATATACCAGTTGCTTTGCCATATTCTGTGTTAACTTTTTTGATACAATGTTTTGGATTTAGGCAAGCTATAGACACCAGACTGGGTCTTTACAAATAACATGCAAGTGACAAGGCATAAACTATCTTCTTTAGCTGGTAATAAGACTGATCAAAAATATGGTTTCTCAAGCTTGATTACACATTTTGAAATTGTACTTTAATTTTGACTATATTCCAATTGCTATTACATCCTCCTTACTGCACTCAAAATGAAATGTTATATTCAATGGTGTCTTTTTGATAATTGTAATTGAAACACTTTATAATTTTGCCACATTATGATTTCAAACATACAATGACAGAACAGAAACACACTTGCAGATGTCAACACGCTTCTCACTTGCTGCTTCGATTCGATGTATTTCATGTTGAATTGGCCCCAGATAAAATCCAGTCCATGATCATGAAATTTTATAGAATCAACAAAAATATCAAAACATGTTCATTCCAGATCAAATGGAAAAGCTGTTGCATTGAGCAGTTATTCACAAGACAACTCCAAATTTCAATTTTAAGCAAACCAAAATGCCATTTCTTTCAAAAGTTATGTCTAGTGCATGACTAAGTTCAAATTTATCTGGGCAGAGTTATGTGCGCATTAATAATATTGTGTAATGATGAATTTGTACTTGTGTATTTAGTTTGGAATACAGCATTCATTCAGCTACTTTGTTGCTTGTAGTGTATTTCTGTTTATATAATTAAGCCTTAGGTAAAATAAAAAAATAACATGGGAAAAAATGAACTCATTTTGTCAGATGGATATATTTTACTCCCAAGGTAATACAGTATTTCCCTTTGATAAACTTGTTCATATTTTCCCATACAAATGCAGCAACCTATAAGTACTGCATACTCTCCTGGTAGAATATAATATAAATGTAATTATCCTAGTTCAATGTGGCAGTTGCAAATTGGTATTTACCACAAGGACTTTTGAACCCTCAAATATCAGAAAAAATAAAGGTATTACAAATATTTCCCTATCGCTTTGTAAATAATCATTACTATCTTAACTAGCCAAGGTTCAGATATCCCTATCTACACCTTGGCAGATCAAACAGCTATACTGGTGCTTTGTCCTAAAGACATGTTGGATTTCATATGTTGCCTCCCTTAGTTTGTTATGCCAAGCTGAAAATGGTGGAGGCAATTGATCTAAAAAGGATACTTTGTAAGTTTAATATTGAAAGTATAGATATGTACCAGAGGGAAACCATTACAGGTGTATTTGAGTGAAAAGGTATTTGTGCAAACATGAACTGGCAGTGGAAAACTTTATTTATCAATCTATTCAAGTTGTGTGCTCCCTTTGACACAACCAATTCAAACAATTAATTTTGATTTGATGTGGTGGTTTGCCGCCACATCCAATGAAATTCACAAACCTGAAGCACAGAAACATCTATTCAATATACCAAAGTGTTGATGGGTTAAAGGAACCTTGGCTAGCAAAGATGAATCATTACATATGCCTGTAAAATTAGAGAAAAAGTGAGAATTAAACAAATGGAAGTATATTACTGTCTTCCTTAAACAGCTACCTATCATATAATACAAATCAGAAGATAGGAGAAGATAGCTGCATTAACTATACCAAGACCAGGTCAAAGTTGCCTGTCATGGCATGTCAATGGGCAACTCCTGTTGCCTTGGTACAATTATAATAACCTTTCATGTGTTAATTTACTGTAAACCACTTATCAGCCAACCACTTTGAGGAAAAAAAGAAAGGATGGTACATTTTTATAACAACTGATTGCATGACAAATTAAATATTGGTTGGATACAAGAGGTAGGTGGCTGTAGTAGTGCTGATGATTCTTTGTGTTTCAGCAAATTAAAAAGCAACTGACCTATTTGACTATGCTCTACCTACTCATTTGCTTATCAATCTCTGTAACATATAAAAAAAAATTTTTGAGTTCACGATTTAACAAGGCTGCTGAATCACTACTAGAAAGTTTGTCAAAACTGGCCACACCAAAAAAGAAACAATGACAGCAAGATGTTATAAGCACAGAAGTGTCATGGTATCAAAGTTCAGTAATTGACAGCTTGGACAAACAAGAGACAGATTCACTGTAGAATTGGTCAGAAGCCAACTGGAATCATAAATCAACAGTAGTTGATTGACAGATGTCAACAAATCAATTCAAAGTTTGAAGCTGGCTGATTTATTAATTGGTTGGTGTTAATGTCATTTTTAACACATTTTTTGTCTATAACATGCCAATGAAAAAGGAGTGAAGTGCCTTTTGGAAAAACACAGAGGCAGGTAACTCAGGCTAACCTGGGTTGGTATCAAACTTATGTCCCTTGTATTACAAGTCCAAAACTCTACCAATTGACCTACTTGATTTGATGAAGCTGACTTGATGAAGAAATAGTGAAATTGTATACAAGGCTCAAAATGTTTAATTTACACATACATCTAAAAACTTACATACTGTAAATAAAAAAATTCATCAAAATATATTCAATTCATGCCATACCTATGTAAACACTGCCCTTTTCTGGAATAAATATGGGGGTGCATTCTGTATAATAAATATAATAAACAAGTACAGCTCATCATTTCAGACATTAATTTTAAATTACAAAAAAAGAAATAAAACCAAATATATTAAAAATTCAGAATATATAGTTTCAATATACCGGTATTAATATGTTAACAGAGTTATCATTGGCATTCTGTTATCACCGGCAAATGCAAAACAAAAATGTGAATTAACAGAAAGCTTAGATAAATGATCTTTTATAAAAACAATGCTTGCCTGAACACCAGTGCTTAACTTGTGCTGAAAAATGACATTAAACCCCATAACAACAACGACACCAGTGCCAACCAATCACATTTGATGAAGACCAAATGTTTCTAATTCCTAATGAAGTCCTCACTCACTAAGTAGCTTCTTTTTAACCTTTTTCATTGTAAAGATTTAACAACCTCAAATCCTGCTGACATCATAGGTTGCCATTTGGGTCTCAATTAATGATTACTACAGCACATAGCAGAATAAAATTAAATTTGTTAATACAAACCCAGCATTCTTTAATTGGCATTTATCTGATTACTGCTCACTGCTCAATAATGAGGCATAAATATATATATGTATTACCGCTCACTTATCAATAATGAGGCATTAATATATATAAATGTAGAGTAAATACTACAGAACATACTAATCCCAAGTGATTTTAAGACATGTCAGTTAAGCAAATAATATAAGTCAGTAACCTAGGTTTGGAAGGATGGTGTCATAAATACTACTAAGAAATGAAAGGTACATAACTCAAACAATAAGAATGTTTAAGATGACAGCAAAATGTAATCAAAACTTCTTGATGCTTAAAATATAAGTCAGTGGCATATTTTTGATTTGATGATCATGTCCAGAAAACAATGGATTTAAAGATAAATCTACATAACTACACTCAAAGCTGCCTGACAAATTGATCATGTGAGCCAAGGTAAAAAAAATACTGAAACATTAAATGTAGGTCACATTGACCTACTTATGCATGATAGTTCAGTTCTCTCCAAGCTGGTTTCATACACTAAACTGCAAGATCATGTAAGTGGGAGTACTTAAAAACTTAATCTACAATAATGCACAACTAAATGAAAGTAGGGCAGACAATTTTAACACTAAATGTCCAGTTCCCACTGACTGTGGATCATAACATGAATTATTTATGTCCTCTGAAAGGAATCAAATTTGAAATTAAAATGCATTGTCCCTTCATATAAGCTGTAATCAAAATTTAAAAACAAAATTTAACCTGGTGTTTACACTCTCAACACCTGGGTCACAAAAAAGCTCTCCTGTACTTCATGTACAGGTCAGCTAAATATCTTCTTGTTGGTTTAACAGCACTTTTAACTCATGATTGACTATAATACGCCAAAGAGATGGGAGCTAAGTACTTTTGCCAAAGATGTACTGAGGCAGCCAACATGGGCTGGCCTGGGAGGATTTTGAATCCACAATCCAAGGATTACAAGTTCAGCATTCTACCAACTAAACTTCATAATCCCTGAACAGATCACATTATTTAACAAACTTTCAGTAACTTTATCATTTATTAATATTTACTGTAGCTTAGTGTGATTTCTCAACATCTAACAAGTTTGTTACAATTCTGCACAATTGTAAATGCTCCTAATTATACTAGATTTTTAAAACTAAACAAGCACAACAAACAATTTTTTAATTTTACCAATTTTGGAATATTCTCACAAACTCCATTTAAATAAATCCATACATAGAAAGTACTGTTACAGCAATATTTACACATTTTTTCATCAACTTTATGATTTTTAATGAAAATCTAATATACTGGAAGAGAAGATTTGGGGGTATTCAGACCTCTATGTAAGCCATTATATGTTCTATCTGCACATACTTGTAAGACAATTTAGCTGCTGGAGTTTTGCTTAAAGCTGGAGGAGTTTGCATCATTTATCAAAATTAATCATGATTTTTCAAACCCCTCAATTCATCTTGTCCATGTGTCAGATCGGACAGAAAGATCATACACTTGTAGTATTTAAAAGAAACTTGGGAACATAAATGACACTGAAAACAATTTATTAATGAGCCGAGTTAGTTATATCTATTCAGTTATTAAACATAACTGTTAAATGTTTGTTTTATCTGCTGCATTGCAGATTGAAACCTCATGCTGGAGTATCACTGTCATGTTTCTTCATCATTCAATGAACAAAGGATGTTGTAAGTAACAATTACTTAATTTCACAAAACCCTGAAAAACATTTAAGAAATTAATTGGGCAATCTGTAATATCCTCACAGTAAAATCTTAAATCATTCTTCAGCTCCTATCATGTGCTTGAGACAGATTTGCATTCTTTTCAAAGTTAAAGAGAAGAGATGAATGTGTTAATTTCTTGTACAATTAATTCAGATTCACCATCTGTTTGTTTCAATACATAACATTATTACATGATACCAAATCAACACAATGTTTTCTCTAACAGGTGACATGTACATGATTTCATTGGTGTGTATAAAAATAAATTGGGTTGAGATGGTTGGTTAAATATTATCTCACTGTGGGCAAGTGCTTATTTAGTTATCTAAAAACTGTACAGTGCACACAATATATACATTCTTGATGCAGATAGAAAAGAAGCCAGGAGAGCATACATTGTATATAAAATAGATACAAGATTGTGTAAACCTAAAATCAATCAATCAGTTCCACACCTACAAGTAAGAGTGACCATAACTCATGCACATCACATCAAGTAGGATTCCTCTTGATCGGACTTGATTAGTTGATATTTAACTTTAGCATGCATATAACAATCAAGGGGGAGAGACATTCATGCCATGGTCTATACAAAATATTACCATTGTCAAAGATCATCATTCTATACTGCCAATGTTTTCTTCAGGAAATAATTTTTTTTTCTTCAAACATTTATTTAGTCTTTATTATGCCACATTAGTTTATATATATACTTCTCTTTGAAAACATCACAGACTTGTTTTTTACTTTAGTCATATTCCAGTCTCTTCACTTTTACACAATTTATACTGAGAAAATAATTCATGGTGATTAAGTAATGTAACTATCAACTTTAAAAAGGTCATTAAAGGCATTTAAATTCTGTAAAAAAAAAAACTGACCTGCATGTTTTGTTTGATGTGGCAGATTATGTTTCCTTGAATTTTTGTCTCTGGGAATTAGCATCATTTTCTTGCTATTATGACTTATTTATCCTCCATCTCTCTTTCAATCATTATTATTTTTAATCTGATTAAAAAATGTCTAAAACCAAGACTATTAATGTCCAATAAGAGCAAAGTGGGCTGTCAGACCATAATAGTCAAAAATTTAGTAAAGATAACTTGAGCACACTAAGCCTCACTTATGGGTAATGAATTTATGTGATAACTCACACAGCCTTGCAGTATTTGTGGTTTTTAAATTTTTGTAATTGATCAGCATACAACCTAAGGTCCCAAAACACCATGTGACAGAAGATATGGATCAACGATGTCTACAAGTTGTATGAATCCAGAATGACCATTCCACAATCTGGACCATTGATATAAAAATTTAAATATGTAGAAAATTATCAATCTTTAAAGAAAAGTGTATAATGATCACTCTGAAACAAAACAAATGGTTCATTATTTGTTGCTTACCATAGAAAAATTTCCCCCCTCACTCACCATTGTTGGTAAGATAGGTCATATGAAATAAAATTGCTGGTGATAGTCCATCGTGCATGATAGACACAGGTACAAAATGTATCAAATATATTTCTAATGCATAACTAATAAATAAAATTCCTTGGCCAATAAAACTGTCTCCAAGAGCTAAACTTAAAACTGAACATCTTAAAATTTAGTTTTCATATACAGTCTGAATTTATTTAATAAACAAAGAGCTAAACTTAAAATGAAAATTTATCTTTCATATAGGCTTCATTCTATTGAAAATGTTGTATAAATGAAGAGCTAAACATAAAACTGCACACAAGAAATTATCTTTCATACATGGTGTCGATGTACCAAAACTTTTAAATAAATGAAGAACTAAAAATAAAACTGTACATAGGAGAATTTATCATTCATCTTGTCAATCTATTGAAACATTTATTAAATTATGACAAATTAGCAAGAAAGATTCATGCCTTGATTCACAGAAAATATATAGTAAAACAAAAACATAAAATGGAGGTCATCATTCTCAGAGGAAATGGCAGCATTTATAACTGTGAAACATTTACACCAATTAAGGAATAAAATATTTTAACAAGTGACAGTCAATAACAAAATATATTAATTAAAATAAATCAGCAAAGAATATATATTAAGATCATTTTATATGATTAGTATTTGGCATTTTTAGCTAGAAAGAAAATTTAAAAAATATTTCTACAAAATAAAATATGAAACTGGCTGATTATTGCAAGAATAACTAGACAAACAATACAAAACATTATTATAATACATCAGATTTATATAATTTAGATTATGCTAGAATGTGAAGATTACTAGATTATAATACAAAAACAAAACCCCAAGAAAAATTAAGTTATTCACTATAATGGTATACAAAGATTATAATACCAATTTTAGTTTTTGGGTGGCAAGAAAAGGGAACAAACAGTTTTGCTTTATTGTGTCTACAAAACAGCAACATAGCAGACCTGAACAAATCAAATGGTTTGATTAAGTTTAAAATGCCTGGACTCCCATGGATTAGATGAATAACTGATCAACCAAAAGTCATTCCTCCATCAGTCATCTCTTCTGATTTGTAGGAGTGATCATCAGGCCCATTCTGAAGTCAATATCCAATATATCCTCTGCACATTAAGGCCACTCTTCTGTTTCCAATCCCATTTATTCATCAGGTACACATTATTTCAGTGTGCCATTCCAATATCTGATCACGGGTTTCCATCTCATAAATTTACAAGTTCCTGGTTTCATAGACAAATCATGGGAAAAACTGGAAAAGAAGCCCAAGTCAGTAGGATACTTTCTCTGGAATTTACTTCCAGTGCCTTTGATTGCAAATGCGATAAAAATAATTGTTTGATGGTACATGTATCACCATCCATATCTGATGACACATCAGAATTATGGATGCAATACTGAAAAATATCAATGCCAGAATTCATTTTGGCAAAGCTTTTCAATTTATGTTATGTTTTTTTAATAAAGAACTGGCAAGGTTTTTCAGTTTCCTTATTGGTGACAAAAAAATACCAGTTGTCGATTTTTTTAGCAACAGCCAATTTGGCAGTTTAACTTGTACATAAAATCATGGATTTGGAGTGGAGAAATTCAATGGGACCATGAAATGAAGTTGTAAACTTATTTCAGACTTATACCCTGACCTATATTCCCACATAAACAAATCTGTTCCTATTGACCACCGGTCTGTACAGTGAAATGTTACATCATAATCCACTAATGCTGACATCTACAATCTAGCAACTTATGAAAACACAAACAGAAACAGCTACAAGTAATTTAACAACTGCTAATCCTTTCATATTTTTTTATTTAAAAAAATACCAATAAATAGTATTGTTGACACTAGAGAGAAATTGATTACTGTTGAAGTACCAATTGCTGAGTATAAATACTAAGCAAATGGAAAAAAAAATCTCTATCTCTATCAGAATTATATAGTCAGCAGTGCAACATTATCATGGGTAAACACGATTTAGACGCTTGTTCATCATCTCAGCCTATGAGTAAATTAACAAAATTAACAGCATTTGGATTTAATGCAAATTCATCAAACACAGTCGCTGATTCTGATGTTATTCCTGGCAGTCCTGCTCATTGATCTTTTACTTTTGCCATCAATCCTGTTATGTCTGCAGAGATTTAACTATGCAACAAGAAATATCAACACAAGCAAGTTTTGCATAATTGAATAATTTATTTATCAAAACAATTGAATCCGAATATGCAGATTGGAACATGCCATCGGGATGTTTTTATATTTAAGCATCATTTTAACTTATATTCTCCGATTTTATAGGTCCAATACATGTGAAATTTTTAAAAAACGATATGCCATTTCTCCCTGTGGAATGTGTTATTTGCCTCCCCCTTCCAGCGTGCCCCTATTTCATATTTTATACAACAGCTAAAGGTTAGACTTGAGCCTTTGTGACATACTTCAAAGATACCGCCTGTTACAGTGAGTGAAGCACTAGTAATTGATTAACAAATAAACCCTTTTCTGTGATAACTAATAATGCCTTAAAGGGGTATGCATTTGTTTCTTTCAAATTTTGTCTTAAGCTATCATGATAACTATCTTTCCACATTTTATATCCCACCGTAATTCCTTATTGTTAAAGTGAGAAAGCCTGCCAATTAGCTTCTCGTGGGTCGGTGGTTCTTCATGGGGTTTTCCAGGGTTCTTCCTCCATCATTAATACTGGCCACCACGTATCGCCTATCTTGTGCTGAAAATGACGTTAAACCATATAACAACTTATTGTTGACTAGTGACTCTGTAACAAAAGCACATGGACAAAAGCGAGTCAACATATGAGCGCAATGATAAACAGCCTCGGCAAAAGCGTGCACAACAAAACCGTGCAGGTATACATTAAGTTAAAAGTAAACACTGTGTATGGTATTCATAAATCCAAAGCCATGGCCATTATTCTCATATCAATTCTAATTAAGTGTAATCCCCGATCAAATTAATTTACTTTCATGTTTTCAGATGAAATAATTATAATTAACTTTAACTGACTACCGATTATTTTCCAAAGACAAAGAGATAGCATACAGCATTAGCATTTAGAGTAATTAACTCAGTAAATGTTAGCTGAGCCATTTGAAGATGTTAAAATTACAATTATTATTTCTTATTAATTGTAATGTTTGGTCTTACATAGAAGAACTATAGGCTAAGTACTCAAAAAACTATTTTAAAATGATTTTTTTTTGTTATTTATATCTTTCACAGAGTGCATGTCGACTCGCTTTTGTCCTGGCATGTTTTGTCGGGTCACCTTAATTAGTATATGCATATAACAATTAGGGCATAACAGAATAGCATTTTTCTACCGATTTCCGATTTCCAATTCTGGATTTTGGGCATGAAATGTTCTCAATTCCGGATACGGTTTGATTAATCAGAAATGCCTACTACTAGGAGTTATTTGCTTCTATCACATTTGACCAAAATCTCGCCTCTGCATCCCTGTCATCTAAATTCACATGCCAGCGCGAATTGGATTCGTATCTAGCGTCGATAGTGAAAGAAATTTTAGCACTGCAGGTGATATTTTCAGCAACAAACAATCAACATATCCGCTGAAAAAACGGAGATGCTACTATTTCTTGTAAAGAACTTGGAAGTTATAAATTTTGATTATTAAGTTTCTTTATTATCTTTTAAACTGCATGTGTCATGACCATGTGCATTAAAATATTTTAATAAATTTAAATCCTTTGGTCTAAATTAAGTATCATCATTTCACCCCGTTGTGTTGACCATATTGGACTTTTCGGACTTCTTATTTAACTTTATTAATGCACTTTCGAATGACACGCAGTGTTAGACACATGCTATAGAAATTCAACTTTATTATTTTTATTATCCAAATCAGTTGCTCCTGTCTTGCCCAACTCCGATCATTCGGAAGTTCATACTATCTGGTGGAATCGAATTTCCGAATTAAAAGTCGGTTATGCCCTAATAACAATGTTGACTCGGTCAATAACAATTTTGTTTCCAAATTGATATGATGGTCACTAATGCATATATATATATATATATATATATATATATATATATATATATATATATATATATATATATATATATATATATATATACACACACACACACACAGTACAGTTATGCTAGGTGTTGACTCAAGTTTCATTGGTGGGAATGGAGATCCAAGTTTGTGTGTCAAGAAAAACTCTACAGCATTTAGTGAGATGTACTTTGTGAAACTAGCCATACAAAGGGGGGGTAATTAAAAAAAATGAGCTAGACGCTGTAGATGTCAGCAAAGTTGATATTTATGCATTTGATAATACTTTTTTTTTTAGATGTAAAATAGTCATCATCATGTAATGTTTTTTTTTATAATATTAAAGGTGTACTAATTGTTGACATTAAAGCAATTACTATCCCATAATTTTCAATTTTCAATTTTCTTTGCCTATTACATTAACAGACTTGGAAAAATGTTCACTATTTATTCTGGCGATACTTGAAAAATGGCAAAAAAATATTACGGTTGGTGATCTTTTTTGGCGACAACATTTTAAAAGCCAAGATCATCCCTGTGTCATGAAGCAAGACACACAGATTAATTGATTAATGGGCAATTTTGACTAAAGCATGTCATCAAAAAGTTGCAATGTTGCACAAACAGAATGAAAATTTATTCAAAATGCAGCAATGCTTTATAGCTAAGTAATCAGTGTCAGTGGATGCATATAACTCATGCTATTTCAATCAGGTGCAAAGTGACATCGTGTTTATGTGGATACAGGCAAATAATTATGACATCATCTAACAATGTTCAGCTCTTATCTCTGTCATCATTATGCACCTTATTTTTCTTATAATGCTCCTAACTTTCAAACCCTTTATGTATGCCTATAAAGTGTGTACCAGCTGAAACAAAAATGCAGCCAGTGTGACTTAATCCCCACCCTAATGAACTAGCCAATACCTTGCTTGAGTTATCAGCAGGCCTCCTAAGTCCAGCATGGTTTGATTGTAATGTAAAAGGCTTTGTAGGAATATATACTCAGTTAAGAATTTACTGAGTCGTGTGATAACCATTTCTTTAAAGGCATGATAACCAAATCCATCATGGTACTGAAATCCTTCTCTTTTAAAGTTGTGAGAAACTCTAAATCATTTGAAACTGACATCCATTCAAGTCTTAGCAATAGTGTTCTTCCAAAGACAACATTTCATTAATCTCAAAGAAATCAATTAATGAGAGAAAGTTAAGACTTAAACCAAATAAATGCACTTTCATACAAAAAATGGACTGTGTGTTACATGATTCCCTCACTTTGAACTCACAATGTTCCATAATTATTTCAAATGTTTTAAAAATGGATCATGTCCAAAACCTTAAAATAACCTTGCTGTTATGTATCATTTCTTTTGATATAATTAAAGTAAAAGAAAGGTATATCAAAACTGGCTGCAATGGTTACCCACTCTAATTTTAAGAAACAACTTGCTGGTTTGCTTATTTGTCACCCAAAATGCATGTCCAATGAATTTGCCATTGTTGTTGAACTTATTTCATTCTGAGGTATCAGAGAAAGCAGTCTATAAAACCTTATTTCAATTTTAATTTTTTTCTTATTCTTTCATAATATTGGCCCAGAAAAGCTTCACTAGAAGAATATAGATGCAGGAAGCATTATCTAGAGCAAGTTTCCTAATTTGACAAATGCTGATACATTTTAATGAATAGATATATCAGAAACAGATAACAAATCATCCAACTTAATCAAAAATAAGACATAAAATCAAAGTAAAGGTGGAATAGGTTTGGATACTTGCAAATGGTATCATAACTTGTGGACAGCCCCAACCCATGTAAGCAGCCATTTTTGCAAGTCATTACTAAATGGCAAGTGTCCAAAATATTATTGGAAACATGTGCTTTTCTCCGAGAATCAAATGTTGGTGAATTATTGTGCATGCTAGTAAGGAGTATCAACATGATAATCAATAGCTAGATTTGGGGAACATGACACAACACGACACTACTCTTCCATATTGTACATGTGGATTGGTGGAGTATTTTCTTTTTTTTGTTCTCCATGTTCAGTGACACTTTTGATCTCCAACATTAACTACTCATTAATGTATTGTGTTAAACCTCAATTATACTGTATAATTTAAGTTAGCATTGCCCCATTAGAGATGCATAAAACACAACAAATGTAGAGTCTTCAGATTTTAGTGTTATCTACATCTTAAACTTGCTATGAATGCTTAATAAAGTAGTGCTGACAAGTTTATTTCTTGCACATTGGTGATCAACAAAGTCCCTGTTGAGATCTTCAATCGAGATTTCCAAAGGTCTTGTATATTTCTTGCTGATGCTGTAATTTATTCTTATTGTGATTATTAAAATTTTAAAAGCATTCTTCCTTTTCATCATTTAATAAGAGAAAAAGTTGGAACCATATAATTTTCACATTCATTCTCATGCAGAGTACATAGTGTTATGATGCACTTAGGGACAAAGGGGATGTCACATGAATGACTTAGGGACAAAGGGGATGTCACAAGAATGACTTAGGGACAAAGGGGATGTCACATGAATGACTTAGGGACAAAGGGTATGTCACATGAATGACTTAGGGACAAAGGGGATGTCACATGAATGACATCATAATGTAATAATAACACTATTTTAATCTGTGCAGAAAGCACTAATTTTACCAAAGTAGACTACCGTAACATTTAGCAAAGAAAATAAATGCAAAAAAAGAGAAGAAAATTCTGTAATATTTCAACTGATACCATTTCTAACATAATAAAGTTGAAAGCATACTGCAATCAGTATTTACCACTGAATGGATGCAATAATATTCACTGGCTTGTCATTTCTTGACACACTCATGAGTCTGCAGTATATTCACAAGTGAAACCTTTTTATCCTCTAAACTTAAAACTTCGGACTTTAGCTGCTGATTCACCATTTCTGCCTGTCGTAGCTCCTGTAATAAATGGCAGAAAAACAGTAAATTAATTTCCTATAATATATAATCTTTTATATACACAAGACCTGAAAAATGTTCAAGCACATATTTTACGAAAATCAAACTTTAGATTGAAGTTGTATGCAATAAAAATAATTTCTTACAAAAACTATTGTACTAAACCTTTTGGATGCTGAACAAAATAGTTACATAAATTCAAATCACCAACCTGTTCCTTTGGATAAAGCTTTATATTATAAAAGAAATAATAGTCAATGTAAAATATATCTGCCATTTACAATAAACATGGTTCTGGCCCATTGTCTTTAGTTAATTAATCCATCTTGACAAATACACAGTATATACTCGCTGGTAATTCAGATTCAATTGCAAAGAACACAAACCCTGATCTGCTGTAGCATAATGTACCAGCAGATTGGAGTCCATGCAGGTTTTAGTTTAAACTGACTCAAAAACAACTATAAATAGTTTATACTTCTGTGTATTTGTTCCCATCTTCATAATTTGACAAGATAATTTTGAAACCTAGAAGGCCCATACACTCAAAATTTAATAATGAATTACATGCACAGGACACCCCAATTTTGCAAAACTTGACTGCATACAATACCATTTTAGAAGAAACTCATTGATTGTAAGTGCCGGATTCAAGAAACAGTATGACGTACAGTCATAAGACTATCTAGGATAAATCTTCTACGCATTCGACTTCTCTGGGCTGCTTGTCGGTTACTTTCTCGCCTTGCATTCTGACGGGATTTCTCCTCCTCCGACAGCTGCATAAAAGATAAAAAGCTGAAGTGCTGTATATTGCATAGGTCATGAAAACAACTATTGAAAGTTTCTCTAGTTTTTATAATTCATCTATTTTTAATGGTACTTCAGCATCATTTGTCTATCACATATATAACTCCATGCCAGAGCACTTTCTGTCCATGTAGGTCAAATTTTGTTAAAAAAAAAATATGCATGATAAAGTTAACATATTTGTTTTTACTTTTAGTATTATGGCCATATATCTGGTATTATTTGCATAATTCTGAAGAGCTTTTGGGTAAACATATTTGGTGGGTTTTTAAATAAGTTTTTTTTCCCATTTTTAATAACATCAACCAAATATTTAACGTGGACATACTCTGTGTAAAATTAAAAGCACTTCATGTTATGATCTTTTCTGTTGAATTTAGTAAGTTCTGTTGAGTCGATTTCAAGAAAATTGATCCATTTTATAGCAATGGTGGGTATGTTTTATTGCAAATCAGCATTACTTGTACAGCTTTGAATGGGCTTAAGACTAAGATGCTTTCTGTCAAGTTGGTCAAGTTTGGTTGTGATTTGATTAAATGATTTTCTGTTTTTAGCAATAATGACCATACTGATAGTAATGTCTGAAGAAAGGTATTCATGCTATAAGTTTTTGCAACATTTGGTCAAATTCCATTCTTCTCTATTATTAGTAAAAGTGGCATTATATAATGGCTCAGCATCATTTGTATAAAAGTGAAAGCTCTTCTACCATGACGTTTTCTATCAAATTTGGTCCAATTCTGTTGAATAGTTTTCTTTTATAAGATGTCATGTCACAGCATTTCTACTTTTAGCAATGGTAGCATTGGTGAATTGGAATTGTTTGTAAAATTTTGATAGCCAGTAATGACACTGTGAATTCTGTCCGAGTCAAATTTTGCTGAGTGCTTTTTATGCCATTTCAAGTGTTGTTTGTGTTTTTGGAGATGATCATCACATTCAATAACTTGTCAATATCCATAAAAAAATGTTTCAAAGGACTTAATGCTAGAGTTCTTCCTATAAAATTATGTGCTGAGTTTGAAGAAATGCTACAAAAAAACAGTTATAAAGGAACATGAGACTTTCAAAATATTCTCCTTGGATAAGTTGAATTCTCTTCATGTTTCATGCTGTTTTAGGCTACAATAATTTAATCAGATTTTATTGCAGGTACAGTCTGTCAACATATCTGTTCAATTAGACATATAAAATCAGTATTAAAAACTGGTAATTTACAACTATCAGAAGCAAAATAACTTTTTCAAACATGTGAAGAAAAATATATATGTATATGTATATGTGTGTTTGTGTGTATATATATATATATATATATATATATATATATATATATATATATATATATATATATATATATATATATATATATATATATAACTGAATCTGCATCACTAACTTGAGCAGTTAAACTGTCTTGCAATCCTACATTTTCTCTTCTTTTTTCATAGTCATTATGCTCCATTGTTAAAATGACATACCCCCTCCCTCCAATTACAATATTTATTTTAACAACTGTCTTAAATGAAATCATCATCTTAAGTGAAGATTTCTTCATCTGGCAAATACTGGATCATGACAGCAGTGATGATGATGATTTTAAAGCTTGTAACTTGATGAGATTATTGGAGCTGGCCAAAGTTTGCTGATAATAAAAGTGTGTGATTTAGAGCTGGAAAATAATATTAAATACAAGTCCAAAGTACATGCTGTCTGGACAAAAATAGATGGCATATCAGTTCAGAAGTATTTTTAAATTAAATTTACAAATAGAGAATAACAAACCTATTGACTATATAAGGATATTAGTTTGAGAAATTCTTGCATTTGATGAAAGATCAAACAAATCTTTGTTCCGATAAGAGAGCAAAAGGAACAATCTTGACTGACAACAACCCTAGGATATAATAAACCTGACAACTTGAAACTTTTTTGCAATAGTTATGGCCATCAGTTTTAGAACATAAATTGGATTTTAATTTTTACTCTACAGACAAATATGTGACATAAATCCCAAATTTCAACCACAAAATATGAAGAAAATAAATCTTAATATTCTAAGCATGTAACACTTAAACAGATAATTAATTAATCCAACAAGCAGGTTACAGACTCCACATTCATGTAATCTTCTAAGCAAACATGAGATGACCATGAGATGGCATTTACTTGAATAAATAACTTCAAAGTACTGTGAATAAATGAATATTTATTACATACTTCTGAGTGTGTAAACTTATTTGTGGAGTTCCTGCACTGGAAGTTCGTTACCTGTTTTACACCTGTGACTTTCACAACTTGAATATAAACTTGCAATGCACATACATGTATATAGTCAAGTCACTAGCAGAAATGAAATAAAGCTTGGGATCATGAGCCTTGTCCCAAAGATGGGGATCTCATGACAGATTAATATGCCAGTTTTAAACCACCCATATCTCCACCTCTCCATCCCCTAGGTGGGTCTAGTCTATTGAAGCTTTAAAGAGACCACCACACCACCATCGGCCTCAAACTGGCTCATTTAAACAGATATGGTAATATAAAACAACATTACACCATGGGCACCGAGTTGAAAGTCCAAAACACAAGGTATTACGAATGTCTTATTTGTAACATATGGGCATACTATCTAGATGTTTGCAGCTCATCTGGTCATGAAGGAATGTTTTTATACTGTGCAAAATGTAAACATTCACCCAATAGATTATGTTTGATTTATATTTATAATGTAGCTTTAACAAGTTTTCAGTCACATCACTATGATGCCTGCAGTGTGGCAGTTTATAGTGATGTCTATCACTGGGGCACCATGTGGCAGACATATAGCATGATGTCCTACCCAGTCACATTATCCTGACACCAGGATGACCAGTCCTAACACTAACCTCTTGATGCTAAGCATCTGTTAGTACCATTTTTACAAGTGTTTTGCAATGACTCAGCCAGGGTTCTAACCTGCAACCTCCAACATCTGAGGTGGACACTTTAACTACCAGACCTCTGGAGTGGTCACCCAAACGTTTTAATACCTAGGAGAGGCATGATAAAAACTTGTGCATGCCTACCAAGTAGAAGTATATTTAGAATATAGTCTAGCCCCCTCAAGACTAAAAACCTAGAAGTATATTTAGAATATAGTCTAGCTCCCTCAAGACTAAAAACATAGAAGTATATTTAGAGTATAGTCTAGTCTCCTCAAGACTAAAAGCCTAGAAGTATATTTAGAGTATAGTCTAATCTCCTCAAGACTAAAAACCTAGAAGTATATTTAGAGTATAGTCTAATCTCCTCAAGACTAAAAACCTAGTAGAAGTATATTTAGAGTATAGTCTAGCCTCCTCAAGGCTAAAAATCTAGTAGAAGTATATTTAGTGTATAGTCTAGTCCCCTCAAGACTAAAAACCTAGTAGAGGTATATTTAGAGTATAGTCTAGTCCCCTCAAGACTAAAAACCTAGTAGAAGTATATTTAGAGTATAGTCTAGCCTCCTCAAGGCTAAAAATCTAGTAGAAGTATATTTAGAGTATAGTCTAATCTCCTCAAGACTAAAAACCTAGTAGAAGTATATTTAGAGTATAGTCTAGCCTCCTCAAGGCTAAAAATCTAGTAGAAGAATATTTAGTGTATAGTCTAGTCCCCTCAAGACTAAAAACCTAGTAGAGGTATATTTAGTGTATAGTCTAGTCCCCTCAAGACTAAAAACCTAGTAGAAGTATATTTAGAGTATAGTCTAGTCTCCTCAAGACTAAAAACCTAGTAGAGATATATTTAGAGTATAGTCTAATCTCCTCAAGACTAAAAACCTAGTAGAAGTATATTTAGAGTATAGTCTAGCCTCCTCAAGGCTAAAAATCTAGTAGAAGTATATTTAGTGTATAGTCTAGTCCCCTCAAGACTAAAAACCTAGTAGAGGTATATTTAGAGTATAGTCTAGTCCCCTCAAGACTAAAAACCTAGTAGAAGTATATTTAGAGTATAGTCTAGCCTCCTCAAGGCTAAAAATCTAGTAGAAGTATATTTAGTGTATAGTCTAGTCCCCTCAAGACTAAAAACCTAGTAGAGGTATATTTAGAGTATAGTCTAATCTCCTCAAGACTAAAAACCTAGTAGAAGTATATTTAGAGTATAGTCTAGCCTCCTCAAGGCTAAAAATCTAGTAGAAGTATATTTAGTGTATAGTCTAGTCCCCTCAAGACTAAAAACCTAGTAGAGGTATATTTAGAGTATAGTCTAGTCCCCTCAAGACTAAAAACCTAGTAGAAGTATATTTAGAGTATAGTCTAGCCTCCTCAAGGCTAAAAGTCTAGTAGAAGTATATTTAGAGTATAGTCTAGCCTCCTCAAGGCTAAAAATCTAGTAGAAGTATATTTAGTGTATAGTCTAGCCTCCTCAAGGCTAAAAATCTAGTAGAAGTATATTTAGTGTATAGTCTAGTCCCCTCAAGACTAAAAACCTAGTAGAGGTATATTTAGTGTATAGTCTAGTCCCCTCAAGACTAAAAACCTAGTAGAAGTATATTTAGAGTATAGTCTAGCCTCCTCAAGGCTAAAAATCTAGTAGAAGTATATTTAGTGTATAGTCTAGTCCCCTCAAGACTAAAAACCTAGTAGAGGTATATTTAGAGTATAGTCTAGTCCCCTCAAGACTAAAAACCTAGTAGAAGTATATTTAGAGTATAGTCTAGCCTCCTCAAGGCTAAAAATCTAGTAGAAGTATATTTAGTGTATAGTCTAGTCCCCTCAAGACTAAAAACCTAGTAGAGGTATATTTAGAGTATAGTCTAATCTCCTCAAGACTAAAAACCTAGTAGAAGTATATTTAGAGTATAGTCTAGCCTCCTCAAGGCTAAAAATCTAGTAGAAGTATATTTAGTGTATAGTCTAGTCCCCTCAAGACTAAAAACCTAGTAGAGGTATATTTAGAGTATAGTCTAGTCCCCTCAAGACTAAAAACCTAGTAGAAGTATATTTAGAGTATAGTCTAGCCTCCTCAAGGCTAAAAGTCTAGTAGAAGTATATTTAGAGTATAGTCTAGCCTCCTCAAGGCTAAAAATCTAGTAGAAGTATATTTAGTGTATAGTCTAGTCCCCTCAAGACTAAAAACCTAGTAGAGGTATATTTAGTGTATAGTCTAGTCCCCTCAATACTAAAAACCTAGTAGAAGTATATTTAGAGTATAGTCTAATCTCCTCAAGACTAAAAACCTAGTAGAAGTATATTTAGAGTATAGTCTAGCCTCCTCAAGGCTAAAAATCTAGTAGAAGTATATTTAGAGTATAGTCTAGCCTCCTCAAGGCTAAAAATCTAGTAGAAGTATATTTAGTGTATAGTCTAGTCCCCTCAAGACTAAAAACCTAGTAGAGGTATATTTAGTGTATAGTCTAGTCCCCTCAAGACTAAAAACCTAGTAGAAGTATATTTAGAGTATAGTCTAGTCTCCTCAAGACTAAAAACCTAGAAGTATATTTAGAGTATAGTCTAATCTCCTCAAGACTAAAAACCAAGTAGAAGTATATTTAGAGTATAGTCTAGCCTCCTCAAGGCTAAAAATCTAGTAGAAGTATATTTAGTGTATAGTTTAGTCCCCTCAAGACTAAAAACCTAGTAGAAGTATATTTAGAGTATAGTCTAGCCCCCTCACGACTAAATATACACTAGAAATTTAGTTAATTTATAACTTTAAAGGTGATATTGTATAATCATTAAATAAAGGATATACTGGATGCATTTTTATTGATGCCTTTCCGCCTTTGATAACTTAGTTATAGCAACTGTAGTTGTGCTAGGTATATACACAAACTGACCGAATGAAAATGTTAATGGCAATATTAATAGTTTATAATGTTCAACTGCAAACACAGACCATATTTAATAAGAGTGATAAGACATGAGGCAGCTAAAAGTTAATAATTTGACACATTTTATTTATTATTAAAAACACACACCACATAACTTATAATTAATTCTCAACAAGATTATTCAAGATCTCATTTGTTTTGGGGTTTCCAATGAATGATCAGTTAGTTTTTCCAACTGCATCAATGGCCATTGTTGTGTATGTGTGTGTTGTGTCAGTTGATGGGCATAGATCTGGTTTGGGACACTTGTTGACAATAGGAAAGTAGAAAGACTTGAGAAATCAGCATTACATGCCACATCCACAAAGAGCACAATTTTGGCTGCTTTTTACTGGCATGTTTAAGCTGATGTTTATGTATTGTTCTCTTGTATGACATCACCATGTAATGGATGTATCTTTGGGACAAGTGTGGTAGGGATTGTATATAGTCAACAGTGAATATCTCCCTCAGCTTTGGATGGCATGCTGGTTTCTATGGCTGGAAGCTTCATTAGCTAACAGATTTCCATGGAGGCTAAAAAATGCGCAATCAAATCTGCATATTCACTGAGATCAATCTCAACTCAATTGCAGGTCAGATCTCCTGTGCACTGCATGAAGGTGCCATCTCTGAGCACGCTGTGGGTGAGAATAATGCATCATGATTAGAAACTAAAATGACATGGTTGCTGAATCAGTCAATGGTAGGGGTAATATTATGGAAGTTTCTTCATAATATCATCCCCAATTGTCAAAGATACAATATATTGGCAAATGGAATCAGTACACAATTAATAAAATCCAGTTCAGTACCCATGAATGTAGTCTCAGTCTATTTTTAGATCACTTTTTCCTGTCAAAGTTTGGTGGTGATACAAAAGTTAGATTTTGGCATTCTTGGTAAGGATTTAAAGGCAATTATTTATTCTTTAAAATGTGAGCTTATGGTGTGGTTGTCTCTGTGTATTTTGGCAACAGTGCACATTGAGTAATAAGGTCATGGTGATGATCCGGAAGTGAAATCTGTGTTCCGTTGCCTGGTGTTTTGTTTACAATTCAGCCTCTCAAAAAAATGCAGGTCAACCCTTGACAAGAACTAAACCGTAAAGTTATTTTTGAAGGTGTTTTAGATTAACATATAATTTGTATTGATTGTCACACAGTGGAAAGTTCAGTACTGAGAAACAAATGTAGAGGGAATATAGTAAAATTAATTGTGTTCTATGGCCAAATATGAGACTGGTATGTGCTATTTCAAGCAAATATTATCAAGCAATAAATGCTAGTCATATGGCTGAACTCTGCATACAAATGCAGCGCCCATCTTAACAAATAAATAAGCTGATGCAGAAGGTGGAATATGAGGGTCTATACAAAAGAGAAATCTTTCCGCAAAAAAGATGTGGCCTCGGATAAATTAGTCCCTTCTTTCCAAGGCTTCATAAAGAAGACTTGCAAAATATTACAATACATTTGGAATGTAACAACTGCTGTTAGTAAAACTGTACACCATCAAGCACCTTAAATGGAGGCTATGATATAGTAGTGAATAAACAACAGAATGGACAGTTAGATGCATAAATTAGGAGCTACTGTGTGTCCAGTAGAGTCTACACACTCAGGCTTGAGTATGAACAATATTCAGTTTTAGGGGCTGGTAATGCTGATGTCAAAACTTGAGTCTGATATCTATGTGAGTGGACATGGCAGTGGCTATCTGGCTCCTAAGGTATGAATTTCATTATCATGCACCTTTTAATTCAGTCTGACTGGATTTCTCATTTGAATGATGCAGAAGACCTTCTGGAACTACTGAGGAGGAGGAGGATAATGGTGGTGATGGTGACACAGCTGACATCAATGAATTAAATCACAATTTGCTTGTGAAGTAAGTCCAGGCATAAAAAGCAGCCAGTTAATGATACTATTATATATAAAAGTAATGATTTGAAAACAAATATTCAGTATAGATGCAAAACAAAATAAGTACATTTTATTGCATACAAATATATATATATATATATATATATATATATATATATATATATATATATATATATATATATATATATAGATTACAAATATAAACCAAATTTGATGGAAAGTGCTATCCATGGATTCTACATGAGAATGCTTCATAATTACAAGGCTGTCAATTTAACTTCATTACAATGAATGTGATTTTTTACTTAAAGAGTCTCTGTACAAAAGTTGGTGTCTTATTACAGTTGGGCCAAATGTGGTCCATGCAGTATCAAGTCCATTATTTCAGTAGTATAGATAGATATGTCACTAAGATGATTAGTTTTAAGTTTATTCTAGATTTTCATTACCACATATGATGGCACATCATCTTAATTGTCCAATACTGAAAGGTTTCAATTCCTGGATGCTTTCTGTCAAAATTGGTGAAATTGGTGTGTTCATGTTTATCCAATTTCAGCAACAGTCTCCCTACCTGATGCAGAATTAACAACATCTGTGAAAAATTAAAATGCCCTGACACCAGGATACTTGTCTGTATAATCTAGTAACATTCTCTTAACTTAAGCTATCTTTTAGGATACATGCTTAAAGATTTTCTATTTTTAGCAACTGTAGCCATATTTAATAGCAGACCAGCATCATCTGTATAAATTTAAGAACCCTGCATGCCAGGATGCAATGTCAAATTTTGCCAAATTCTGTTCAGTGAGTTTTGAGAAGAACTTATTTAAAGAATTTTTAATTTTTCATAATCGTTATTAATTTTAATGGTCTGGACAATTAGCATTCCTGCTAGAATGCTTCAATCAAATTTAGTTACATTCCGCTGAGCAATTTATGAAAAAAGTCATGTAATGTGTTTTGAATATATATATTTAGTAAAGATTGCCATATTTGCTGACAGATTTCAGCAAGTTTGAAAGGCATCGTTTGTCATGATGTTTTCAGTTAAATTTGGTCATTCTGTGTGTGTGTCTCTGTGTGTGTGTGTGTGTCTGTGTGTGTGTGTGTGAGTGTGATATTACTACAATGTCTGCAGTGTGGCAGTTTATAGTGATGTCTAGCACTTGGGCATCATGCCACAGACATGTAGCATCATGTCCTACCCAGTCACATTATCCTGACAACTGGCTGACCAGTCCTAACACTAACCTCTTAATGCTGAGCATCAAGCAAGGCAGCCAAGAGTTCCATATTTATAAGTCTTTGGTATCACTTGACTGGGGTTCAAACCTGCGACCTCCCACATATGAGGCGGACACTCTAACTACTAGGCCACCAAAGTGGTCTGGTCATTCTGCTAAGTGGTTTCTTTTAGAAGAGGTTGTTGAAAGGTTTTTCTGTATTTGGCAATGGAGGCAAAACTTATGGAAGATCAAGGTCATCTGAATGACTTTCATGCCACGATGCTTGCTGATAAATTAAGAAGTTCTTGAAAGATATGTATAATCTCTGTAATGGCTGACATAATGGATGATGGATTTGAATTTTTTTTATAGGATCGTGTGCAAATTAGACAAGAGATTTTTTTGCATCATAAGTTGTTAAAAAACTACAAACTGATTTATGAAGGACTCTAACATGTGTTTGTTAGGCTTAATGGTTTGGTAGGCAAAAAACTTGAATACCAAGAGGTATTCTTTTCTGGGCAAGCTGATTGGCTTGCTGGGCAAGTAAAACTCTAGGATTTTGCATTTCTGATGGGCAAGCAGAAAAATATAAAAAATGTTGAAAACATTAAAATGTTGACAATAGACTGCAATGTTGAAGTTGCTTTAAATCAGAGACCAATTTTTCTCACTTAAGATATGTATAGTGTGAGTGTTTGTGTGATTTGGATTTTTAATACAGCTTTGGTCATATTAGTATAATGTCTTCAGTATGGCAGTTTATAGTCACGCACTGGAGAATCATGCTACAGGCATGTAGTATCATGTTGTACCCAGTCATATTATTCTGACACCAGACGGACCAGTCCTAGCATTAACATCTAAAAATGCAGAGTGACATGGGAGGCAGATGCTAATACCAATTTTATCAGTCTTTGGTATGACTTGGCTAAGGATTGAACCCACTGTCTCCCACATCTGAGGCACATGCTCTAACCCCTTATGCCAACTGAATGGCCTATAATATGTATAATACACTTTGTTCAAGTGAGAAAGTCCTATGGGATCACCATCGTTTATATCATTTTGTTTTTAAAGGAATACTTTTTTTCTACAGAAATTGAACTTTCTCCATCTACTTTATCACTGAGCAAAATGTTATGACAATAATAGAAAATACATAATGGTACCATTTTATAGTCATTTGTCTGGCATTCTAACTTCTGAGCCACCATTGCTCATGCCTACATTAGATGACTCTTACAACATTTGGAAGGGTACACCAGACCTATTTTACATCAACAAACCCTGAGAGGGTCACAACTCTAAGAGATCTTTGGTAAAATTCAAAACGATTTTCAAAGCAATTTCTCAATTTCAATTTGGTTTTTGAAAGCATGCTTATAAATCATTCACATCTGCAATCTTTCTTGCAATATATATATATATATATATATATATATATATATATATATATATATATATATATATATTTTGCTGGTTTATAAATAGTAATCATTCCTAACAATATATTCTTTGTTGCAATCACAACTTTTAAAGCTCTTCCTAATGATGTAAATCATTTCAGAAAATATTTTTTTTGCTTTTGTAAAGCGATATCCATATACATTTTCCCCCTCCAAACTATTTACTGATAAGAAAAGAGGGAAACAACATCCATAATGTATTCTGTTATGGGACAGGGAAATCACATTCTTGTTCTGGTTTATAAATTCTGAACCAGTATGTAGAATACCCCACCTCAATCCAATGCCTCTAACTTATTCTATTAAGTCACTTTATCCCACGAATGCCAGAGAGATAATGGATACAAATTCATTCATACCTCTGCATGCTCTGGTGGTTTGAATTCTATTTTCAATTCTTCTAGCCCTTGAGACTTTCGCCTTGCCCATATTTTATTTCGTAATTCCTCCCGTAATTTGGCCAATGGAATCGAGGAATTTGGAGTGGTTGGTGTGGAGAATGGCTCACTTGAAACATCGCTACTTGAGTAGTCAGAAGATCTGCCATATGTTGTATCTGTGTCATCAGTGGATATCTGGCTTAAATTTGATAGCGATCGACGCAACTCAAGTTCAGGTCTCAAGCCTTTTTCATTCACTTCACTTTCTGTAGATATTTGATCAAAGGTATGACGTCTCTGAATTCCTGCACCAAGAAAACAAAATTTGTGAGAATTGAATTTAAATATCCAATTAATTTCTAAAGAAAACAATACCTTAAGCCTAGTAATTGCCTTTTAAGAAAATTAGTTCGTGATCTTTTTCGTAACAATGGAGTCTAAAAAGTGCAATGGTATCAAACTTCATTTGCATCTTTAAATATTGCTGAAATTTCAAGAATGTCTTCATACTGTAATGTATATTTATTATATTAATTCCCTTTTACTTATATGTGCTACTGTTGCCCTGGGTGGCCAAGTGTTCTAAGGTGCTAACTCTTACAGATCATTGTCATCTCACCTATGTCTACATGGATCAAGTCTTGGCTTGGAATATGCAGTAAATGAGATAAGTCTATTAGTAGCTTCCAGTGGGTCAGTGGTTATTCATGGGGTTTTCCAAGGTCTTTCCTCCAAAAAACATATTGACCACCATTTAGCTTATCATGTTATGAATCATGTAATCTTATAGCAATAAAACAAGAAACCACTGTTACTGGAAATAAAAGTGCTCTATATTTATATGGTACAAGTAGGAATCTTTTGTATCTGACTTACCTAGAAGACCCTAGTCAACAAACTAGCATACAAAACATTATTAAAAACTAGATTTCCTTTCCAAACCGGGTGGCCAAGTGTTGGCAATAACATGTTACTGACATCTCAGTTCCTCTGTATCGGTTCAGGTCTCAGTAATGTGGGCATATGATCGAGCTTGCCATATGATCAGTAATGTGGGCATATGATCGAGCTTGCCATATGATCAGTAATGTGGGCATATGATCGAGCTTGCCATATGATCAGTAATGTGGGCATATGATCAAGCTTGCCATATGATCAGTAATGTGGGCATATGATCGAGCTTGCCATATGATCAGTAATGTGGGCATATGATCGAGCTTGCCAGTTTTAGCTTGGTGAGTCTTCCCAGGTTCTTCCCCCAGCAAATATAATTGCTGCCATGTAAAGCCTATCGTGTCGTGAAAAAAAGCTTTTAAACCAACAAAACTTCAAACCACCTTTTAAAAACAAAATGAACTAAACAGAATGTCATAGTCATAAACAATATGATTCTGTTTGTCAAATATGTTGCAGATCATTTCAACTGGACTGACACCAATCATACCCTGACAGAAAAATGTCAGGAACTGTATTCAATTGAAGTAATTCAAAGTACATGTACCAAAATGTATGTAGCAGTCATGACCAGCATGTACAGTCAATTTAACCAATTTAACCCACAAAAATTGTAATTACTGTTTATACTTGCTTATAAGACAGTCCAACTGCTGCACATACTCTGCAATCCCACAATGCACTTAGTCTAGCACATCTGGGTCTAAGCAGTTTGTTAGGTGTAATGAGCTGAATAAACAACAAAGACCCTGATCTGAAGACGCATCATGCTATGAGAGATCTGGATCTTTGTTGTTTGACTCAACTCATAGACAACAAGAAAAGAATGCATATCCATTGTTACATTCATGAAAATGGAGTAACTTGTGTGCTTGCTAATGTCATCTCTGAAATTGGGGCCTTAAGATGGCTTAATTAATATAACACAATTATTCTTGAACTGCATAGGTTGATGATATATCTCACTTAAAGCAATATATCACCCAGGGGTATAAAATGTGAGTGTCAAAAGAAACCCTTTGGTGCCAGAATTGGGGATCAAATAAAAAATGTGGGGGTCACATATGTACTGACAAATTTTTGTCTGATCCATACCTTTTCAGCTGAAAGTATACTCACTCACTCACTCTCTCTTTCTCTTTCTCTCTCTCTCTCTCTCTCTCTCTCTCTCTCTCTCTCTCTCTCTCTCTCTCTCTCTCTCTCTTGTGTAATCTCAATGGATGTGCCATATTCCAGTCAAGGAAATATTTTCTCCATTTTTCATTAATGTCGGATCCATATTTACTCTTTCGTGTTCTGCTTCTTTCACTTTCTTAGTTCACGCCATTTTAATCTCAAGATCACATTTTAGTGTAGACCAACAAGTAGGTTTCTGCCTTTTTTTTCTGACAGCAAAAACCAATGCCCCTTGAGCAATAGTCCCTACTAAAGTTTTAACATTCTTTCAGTTCTGACATATCAGACGATCGGTAGTAATTAATAAATTTATTTTGACTGACCTTGTGATTTACTCCTTGCTAGAAGGTTTCCAGCAGTTATTCTTGTCTTAGGGTGATGCTGCTTCCTACGCATGCATCATCAATTTAAAAATCAGGTCATTTATAGATGTATACATAGGTTCTGTTCTGACAAGGATTATTACTAAAAAGTGAATCTTCTGAAGGATTTGACAACACAGGTGAAAAGAAAAGAGAATTTCCATCCGCATACCAAGGTCAGTCGAAGTAAATTTATTAATTAATACCAAGCGTCCGATATATCAAAACTGAAAGAATGATAAATCTTCAGTATGGACTATTGCCAAGGGGTGTTGGTCTCTGCTGTCAGAAAAAGAAACAAAAGCAGAGATCTATTTGTTGGTCTAATTTTAGTGCAACAAGCGTTGAGGTTAAACATCTGGACATCTTGCTGAGCTGATAGAATTGCATGAGAGCTCGCAAGATTAGGGGAAGCTACTCTGTCATAATATTGCCTATGGTAGTCTGGTTCTCTGCTTCATATGCTCAGTAAAGCAGAGTACAATACAGGGAGCATACAAAAAATACTACCTAAATATGCCTATGATCAAAATATACACAATGCCATCCCTAATCCAAATGAACTGAATATTAAATAAATCCTGATTGTATTTTGCAAATCCTTTGCATCAAAAACATGCACGGGGAAACAATTTTGTGCATCAATTTTCTCCAGTGTGCGTCCTTGACGCACAACTATACGTAAAGGAAAACACTGTTAAAGACAATGTTTTTTATCAGCATACTCCCGTTTCCTAAATTTTGGGGATCTGAATGGCCCAGTATTATCACTGTTAAATAAACATCAAAGTGTTCAGTTTCCCTTTGGGGAAAACTGAGGCAGGATACCACCTTCAAAGACATGGAGAAATTTTATTATTGAGCAACAGTACACCTCCTGGACAACTGAGTGCAATTTCTGGGCAATAGAGCAAACTGTAATCATGGCAGGTGCAATTATATGCAAGTTTTACAAATGGACAACACAAAAACCACATGTACATCAACAATGAATAAAACTGCTAAGTGTCTCTTTATTCTTTTTTAACATAACGTTTCTACCAATGTATTCATGTAACACATACCAACTAGGGCATAACCGATTAGCAGTTTTTACCAATTTCTGATTCCGGATTTTGGGCATGAAATTGTTTTGATTCCGGATGAGATTTAATTAATCAAAAATGCTAAATTAAAAAGGTTTTTCAAATTACCTTTTTAAACCCTGCTACATACCTTTTACACATCACACCAACATCACAAGGTGAAGGACATGGCAGGACTATAGCAAAATGCAATGAAGTTCAAAACCACAAAGAATCCATGACATTTTTTTTATTTTTGTAAAATGCACTGAAACATTATAAACTATAATTATTCTCCTGGTATGAACAAAATATGTTAGACAGATATCATTTATTCATTGGTTTAACCATAATGATCTGTAGGACAGCCAAGATTCTAACAAGCCGAAACTGGAATTTTTTTTATGGGCATGCACACTGGAATTATGAAAGTTAATTTTAAGTGCTACAATCAGTAACTGTGTTACAACCATGAAATGCCCTATAGAAATTCAACTTTATTATTTTATTATCCAAATCGGTCATTCTTGCCTTGTCTGACTGATTAATCGAAAGTTCATACTATCCGGTGGAATCCGATTTCTGGATCAAAAGTCGGTTATGCATTAATACCAACCAAAATGTACTGATACATGAACAAACAATAAGCATCCAATGATCATGTGTACTCCATTCTGGGCAGAAGGATGTTGCACACAGTAATTCAGATCACTCCAAATTCAATTAAAATCACCCTTGATATCCAGTCATTGCTTAATATTTCTAGAAAAGTCATATCATGCATTGCTTCCAACTCAATATCTTTAGGTTCACATCCTACCCTCAGAACAGCCTGAGATGGCTATAGTTTTGTGTGACAACACACTTTAGTCCCTATGACCTATCACTAGTGCAGAGATAACTCATTAGGATCATTATATAAAACAACAAAGTATTTTATCTTGACACTTACCCAATAATATTTAGTTCTATAATTTTTTTTATTGCAGTGAAACTTTTATGACAAATGGATGAGAACATTTCAGTTGTGATGATTTCAATTTATATATGATATTTATTAGCAGTTATATACATGACAGACATTAGACCTGGGTGTCAGTACCTCTCTGTAAATCACATGATGCTTAACGGTCTGTGGTCAATACATATCACCATGTGTTTGAGCAACATTAGGTAATAAATTAATTACCCAATAATTTCAATATACCAAGCTGTAAATAAATAGAAAAATATTTGTAAAACCTCACAAGATCATCATTGTGCTATATGGTGTTAACTTTGCTCTAATCGAATTTCAAAAGATAAATGTGATTTTTAGAAGGTTCCTGGAATTTCCAAATGTTGTTCAAGGATGTGATCTTTTATACTTCAGAGACATATTTCTCCTATGTCAGCTTTTTGTCTATCTGCTAAATTTGGTGATAGGGGTGATATATCTTATAACCTGATCACCTTTTCTAAAAGTAAAACTTTCTAAAATTTGCTTAAAGTTGAGGATGGGAATATCACTGACTTGTCACATTATATACACAATACGATGCCCAAAAGCACTGAATTTAAATAAAATTTGACACAGCTTTAGCCATTAAGAAAGATTTTGTTGCACACACTTTAATCAACACAGAAATAATCATCTAATCATTTAAGCTTCAGCCACAATTTTAAGTTAGGCCAAAGATGCTCTACATTCAATGAACAAACTGAAAGGCCATTCATGGTGAAAGTCTATATTTATGTAAATACAAACGATGGTTGACCTGCTGCAATCTGTTTATCTCTCTCCTCAGAAAATCTGAAGACCTGTCTATTCAAAATTCAGCTAACCTTATTTTTTAGGTGGAAGCAAATGCATGAATTTTCAAGAGGAGATAAATTTTAGAAATGAGTAATCAAGATGACCAATGAGTATCATGAAACTCTTGATGATGGATACAATGTGACTTAATACAACAACTAAGAGGACCAATGAGTATCATGAAACTCTTGATGATGGATACAATGTGACTTAATACAACAACTAAGAGGACCAATGAGTATCATGAAACTCTTAATGATGGATACAATGTGACTTAATACAACAACTAAGAGGACCAAAGAATATCATGAAACTCTTGATGATGGATACAATGTGACTTAATACAACAACTAAGAGGACCAATGAGTATCATGAAACTCTTGATGATGGATACAATGTGACTTAATACAACAACTAAGAGGACCAATGAGTATCATGAAACTCTTGATGATGGATACAATGTGACTTAATACAACAACTAAGAGGACCAATGAATATCATGAAACTCTTAATGATGGTTACAATGTGACTTAATACAACAACTAAGAGGACCAATGAGTATCATGAAACTCTTGATGATGGATACAATGTGACTTAATACAATAACTAAGAGGACCAATGAATATCATGAAACTCTTGATGATGGATACAATGTGACTTAATACAACAACTAAGAGGACCAATGAGTATCATGAAACTCTTGATGATGGATACAATGTGACTTAATACAACAACTAAGAGGACCAATGAGTATCATGAAACTCTTGATGATGGATACAATGTGACTTAATACAACAACTAAGAGGACCAATGAGTATCATGAAACTCTTGATGATGGATACAATGTGACTTAATACAACAACTAAGAGGACCAATGAGTATCATGAAACTCTTGATGATGGATACAATGTGACTTAATACAACAACTAAGAGGACCAATGAATATCATGAAACTCTTGATGATGGATACAATGTGACTTAATACAACAACTAAGAGGACCAATGAGTATCATGAAACTCTTGATGATGGATACAATGTGACTTAATACAACAACTAAGAGGACCAATGAGTATCATGAAACTCTTGATGATGGATACAATGTGACTTAATACAACAACTAAGAGGACCAATGAGTATCATGAAACTCTTGATGATGGATACAATGTGACTTAATACAACAACTAAGAGGACCAATGAATATCATGAAACTCTTGATGATGGATACAATGTGACTTAATACAACAACTAAGAGGACCAATGAGTATCATGAAACTCTTGATGATGGATACAATGTGACTTAATACAACAACTAAGAGGACCAATGAGTATCATGAAACTCTTGATGATGGATACAATGTGACTTAATACAACAACTAAGAGGACCAATGAGTATCATGAAACTCTTGATGATGGATACAATGTGACTTAATACAACAACTAAGAGGACCAATGAATATCATGAAACTCTTGATGATGGATACAATGTGACTTAATACAACAACTAAGAGGACCAATGAGTATCATGAAACTTTTGATGATGGATACAATGTGACTTAATAAAACAACTAAGAACACCAATGAATATCATGAAACTCTTGATGATGGATACAATGTGACTTAATACAACAACTAAGAGGTCCAATGAGTATCATGAAACTCTTGATGATGGATACAATGTGACTTAATACAACAACTAAGAGGACCAATGAATATCATGAAACTCTTAATGATGGTTACAATGTGACTTAATACATCAACTAAGAGGACCAATGAGTATCATGAAACTCTTGATGATGGATACAATGTGACTTAATACAATAACTAAGAGGACCAATGAATATCATGAAACTCTTGATGATGGATACAATGTGACTTAATACAACAACTAAGAGGACCAATGAGTATCATGAAACTCTTGATGATGGATACAATGTGACTTAATACAACAACTAAGAGGACCAATGAGTATCATGAAACTCTTGATGATGGATACAATGTGACTTAATACAACAACTAAGAGGACCAATGAGTATCATGAAACTCTTGATGATGGATACAATGTGACTTAATACAACAACTAAGAGGACCAATGAGTATCATGAAACTCTTGATGATGGATACAATGTGACTTAATACAACAACTAAGAGGACCAAAGAATATCATGAAACTCTTGATGATGGATACAATGTGACTTAATACAACAACTAAGAGGACCAATGAGTATCATGAAACTCTTGATGATGGATACAATGTGACTTAATACAACAACTAAGAGGACCAATGAATATCATGAAACTCTTGATGATGGATACAATGTGACTTAATACAACAATTAAGAGGACCAATGAGTATCATGAAACTCTTGATGATTTATACAATGTGACTTAATACAACAACTAAGAGGACCAATGAATATCATGAAACTCTTGATGATGGATACAATGTGACTTAATACAACAACTAAGAGGACCAATGAGTATCATGAAACTTTTGATGATGGATACAATGTGACTTAATACAACAACTAAGAGGACCAATGAATATCATGAAACTCTTGATGATGGATACAATGTGACTTAATACAACAACTAAGAGGACCAATGAGTATCATGAAACTCTAGATGATGGATACAATGTGACTTAATAGAACAACTAAGAAGACCAATGAATATCATGAAACTCTAGATGATGGATACAATGTGACTTAATACAACAACTAAGAGGACCAATGAGTATCATGAAACTCTTGATGATGGATTCAATGTGACTTAATACAACAACTAAGAGGACCAATGAGTATCATGAAACTCTTGATGATGGATACAATGTGACTTAATACAACAACTAAGAGGACCAATGAGTATCATGAAACTCTTGATGATGGATACAATGTGACTTAATACAACAACTAAGAGGACCAATGAATATCATGAAACTCTTGATGATGGATACAATGTGACTTAATACAACAACTAAGAGGACCAATGAGTATCATGAAACTCTTGATGATGGATACAATGTGACTTAATACAACAACTAAGAGGACCAATGAATATCATGAAACTCTTGATGATGGATACAATGTGACTTAATACAACAACTATCTTAAAAATGTTGACAACAAAAACAAATTCTGAAAGTGATAGGTCTATATCTCACTATCTACCTATACAGTGCAGACATTATAACTTACGTCTGGCTGGAATGACTATTTCTGTTGAATCTCCTTTACTTTCAGCACCATGCATATATTTTTGATACTGCTCATCTGTGATCTCCTCTGTCATGGGTAAATTCCATTGGGATGTACCTGGATTAGGAATGTGTTCTGCTTTTATACAAGAATCATTATCACACTCTTGTCTATGAGTACTCAAATGAACCTGAAGTTCATAGTCAAACAGAAGTTTAGCACAAAGTTGGCATTTAAAAACATTCAGCAAGGGAGGTAATTTAGGCATATTTTCTGTTAGAGGTACTGTAGTAACTTTGATAATACTATCACTAAGTTCAGTCAGATTTGGCAAGCTGGGAAGAGTATCTGAACCAGTCTGTGAACTAGTCTCCATAATATTTTGAATCTGATTCGATATATTTTTAGATCTACCTGATGGATTGGAACCAGACTGTGATTTTCTTTCTTCGTTTGCTTCCACAATGTCAAACTTTGTTTGCTCTTTCTGAACTTCCTCTTGCACTTCTTTTTCAGTTTCTACATCCATATTTTTTTTCTTAGATATTTCCTTTACATTCTTTTGTTTATTTTCTCCCGATGCCTTAGCAACTTCAAATACAACAGATGGAATTCTTATGTGTTCTTCCTGAATTTCTTGATTATCCAGGAAGCTTGGTACGTTTTGCCGAATAGATACATCTACTTCTCTAGCTTCATTGACTTGAGATTTTGCTTCAAATAAACTTTGTTCTGCTGTAACTATACTGCTGCAAACAGAACTCAAAACACTCAACTTTGACAGAAATTCATTGCCATTACCAATGGATTGAAGGCTAGGAGATGACTGTGATGAACAAACTGTTGCCACTGTTGCTATGGAAACAGTATTCCCAGTATAATCTGGCTGCTGGTTTATATCATGTATCTCACTAATCTCAACACTTCCCAACTCTTTACTTGTCAAGACTTTTAACAGTTCTTCACATTTTTTTCCATTTAGCATACTACAATTTTCACTTTTGGCATCAATAGAACTTTGGTTTTCTACATTCACATTTGAATGCTGTTCTTGTAAGGAAGACACTCTTCCATCTGATAATGAACCTTCTAGCTTGTTAAACTGAGAAATAAACCTCAGGAGATCACTGGGTGACCCTCGAGATTCTTCTTGCACTGGCTCATAAAGATTTAAACATTCAGACTGGTTTACTATTGGTTTTACATCTTTCTCCCCCTCAGCAGGCTGGTTATGATTTGTAGGAAAAACTTCTTTCATTAATTCGTCAGAATCATCTGACTCAACCTCCAATGGACTTGGAGAACGAAAACCTAAACAGTGAGATTTTTTGTGTCGGAGAAGACTACTTCTATGGGTAAATCTATTACAACATTTTTCACATCGGTATGGGTGTGTGCTTGGTGACTTTTTTGACTGATCTGTCAATCGAGAATTGCGTCTCTTTGATTCCAATTTTTGTTTATTATCTTTGCTATCTGACAGTGACTCCTTAATGTCATTAGCAATTGACATGGTAATTTCTAGCTGCTCTGATCTTGGCTCAAGATCAACTTTATCATCAGACATATTAGTTTTTTCTCCATCCTCAACATCGTCAATATCTCTAAGCTTTGATGTTCTACGAGATAAACTTTGACTGCTATCGAATAACTTCTTTGGTTTACATGGCAATTTATGCCAAAACATGTGTCGAATCTGAAAGGCTTTGCTTGCAAATTTCTTTCCACATAAGTGACATCTGTATGCGAGAGTTTCTGAATGGAGCCTAAGATGGACCTCTAAATTGCCCCTACGCTGAAAAGACTTACCACACATCTCACACAGGTAAGGACCTAATGATTTATGAGTAGCTGCATGAATTATTAAATCCAGCTTCCGTGCAAATATTTCTGAACAGGTGTCACATTGGAATTGTTCTTTCTCAGAAAAAAGATCATTATTACCGCTGGTAGCATTTTTCATCAAGATTCTTTTCTTTTTTACAAAAGATTTTGTTTTTGTGAGCTTCTGTGAAAGACTCTTTTCAGTATTATTTTCTGTATCACAGTTTTCATTTTTTTCTTCAGCATTTTGTTTGAGTTTTTGCTTGCCTGGAGATTTCATTTCAGAGTCCCTTGTAACCATTTGGGTCTCTTCTGAATTGAGTCCATGTTTTGTCTCTTTTCCTTGGCCTGTGTACTGAGACAACAATTCTAGAATCAAACTATTTTGTTTTTCTGTATTATCTGTCGTCTCCTTCTCAGTGTGAGACCCCATATGAACATTTAAAGTTCTTTTTAATCGAAATCTCTGACCACAAACATAGCATGTGTTTTTGTAGTTGTATTGCCTTCGAGAACTATTTTCTTTTGGGTTCGATATTTTTGAAGGGACTAGCTGGACCTCACTGGTATCAACTTCTTTTTTGTGGGTTGTCATATGCAAACGTAACTGATATGCAGAAGAAAACAATCGAGAACATTCAGGGCACTTAACTTTTTCTGCTGGATACCTAGGTCTACCCTGTTTGGGTTTTTTGGACAAATGTGAAGCTTTGTGAATAAAAAGCTGCTGTGCAGTATTCAAAGACTTTTTGCATATTTCACAAGAAAAGCTAAATGGAGAGTAATCTTCAACTGTTTTAGTCTCTGAGGTTTTACTTTCTTTCTCTTTGCATTTATTATGGCAAGTTTTACAATTGAAGTTTTTCTTTGCCTCCTCACTAAAACTAACTTTCCTGCGTGTTCGAAATTTCTTTTGGCAGAATTTGCATCGTAATGACATAATCACTTTTCCTTCTGATTCAGTAAGAGTCATACCTTCTGTTAATTCACTCTCTACGTTGTCATTTTCATCTTTAGTGGGGGTCTTTCTCCTTTTAGCATCAGTAGGACTGCAACTATCTATCATGGCTAAATCATTGTCAACTTTGCAACTGCTAGGATGAACTATGTCCTTTTGAAAATTCAATTCTTCATTCCTATGAATGATCTCCCCTTCCAAAGGGGCATCTTCTGAATCCCTTTTTAGACTTATCTGATGTCTACTAGTAAAACTGAGAAGCACTGAAGCCACTTCTTTAACCTTTTTGGATTCTTCTTCCAAATCCATCTGTGAACTCAAAGACTTCTCATTACTTTCAAGATGTCCAAGATTTTGAAGATAGTCTGAACTAGCAGAAACATATCTGGTTAAAACTAACCTGTTTTCCATATTACCTGAATTACTGCTATCAACATCATCATTTTTATTAGATTCATTTCCATCAGTTCTATATGGAGAAGTAATGGAACAGCTATTATTTATCTCTGGTGATAATCTCTGGTCAATCCTTTGGAATGATAACACATTATTATTATCTTTATTCAATGAAGTATCTTTTCTACGTTCAATTTCTTCTCCCAAAAACTTATTCCTTTGCAATTTGTTTGCAAGAAGTTCTTTGATTTGAGAAATCGGGGCAGTAGGGATCTTACTGAAAAGACATGAAGCAGTCTGTCCATCACATTCAATATCTCCTCTGCTTTCAGGCCTAGAGATCTGCCCAGAACTGCCACTAACACTTATAGCTGGACTCTGAGAATCAATATTTACTAGGTTAGGGGGACTCAGATTCAACAGATCAAAGTTGTTCCTAAAAGGGGGCACAGGTATCAAAGGCGGTGGGGCCCTACTTACAGGAAGTAGCAATGGTGGACCGGGTGACTCCAATTCAGGTCGACCTTCACACTGGATCTCAGTTTGAGTTATCCCATAGTGGCCAGCACTTGACTGGTTTACAAAATGTTCAAATGACTTATCTGCAGTTTGTGTCACCCCATACTGATCAGCACTTGACTGGTTCACAAATTGTTCAACTGGCTGTGCTAGAGTTTGTGTCATCCCATACCTATCAGAAACTGACTCATCTAAAGTAAGACTCTGTGCTAGATATGGGTATTGTTGATTCTTGCTCAAAGGCTGAGGCTGCTTGTTTATGCCAAAAGAAAGAGTTCCCTTTCCAACCGATACTAATGTTTGGTTGCTGGATGGTGAAGCAATATTCATCATAGGGACAAGGGGTTCCAGGTGATGACTGGATGTACTCTGAAAAGGTCTGGAGAGGTCTAACGCACATTCTTGCTCTGTCTGAAACATGATTAAAAAAAGGTTACCTTATTAAACTTGATAAGTATTGGCGTGTATATTTTTTAAGTATATTGTTATGAAAATTAATAGCAAAGAAAGCAAGTCAAAGATACAGAATCTTAGGTTCAAAAAGAGAAGGTAATAGCAATCAAAATGTATTGCTTGTAAGACAACCAGATGTAAACAGAGGCCCTACTGAACTTGCCTTGAGTTCATGACTCTTCGTTACGATAACCTTACATCACTGATGATGTTATCATCACTATTAGCAACAATGGTCTGATGCTGTGGAAAATATGGTGTCTTCCTATATTATTCTAAAATTATTAGGAATAACATTACTGTAATAATTTATAGTGGGTGGTATTTCATGAATTGATGAGACAACATGTATAATGTTTTACCATACCCATTTTTCATTACGAGAATCTATTTCTTTGCATAATTAACCAGCTGTTTGTCTGCCAAAACTTGCCATTCTGGAAAGTATAATATGATCACCTCCATTTCTTTTCTGGAGAGCTGAAGTCATTGAACATGCAATGGAAAGAGATCAGGATGTTCCAATTGTGGTGCATATGTACACCTTTCAACATAAATGCCATACACTATTAATGTACAACCTCTGAAACTAGATTTTGGATGAATGTTTAGTCATGGGGTGTAAGGGAAACAAGGAAAAGGATATTCTTGACGAAAACAGTTACAAAAATGGTTGGAAAGGAAAGGTGGCTGGAAACTAAAGGTGGTGACCACTGTTGAAAGCTGGATTATAATATATAGCACAAAGTAATAGACTGGACTATCACAGCTTCATGCTTGCTATAGGGGTATTCATCATCAGATAAGTGGAACACTTCTCACCCCTCTTCTAGACCACCCTCCAACAGTTTCTTACTGTACTGGTTTTAATAAATAAACATTATATATGTATATATTTAATGTGACTCTTTTAAACAAATTTTTTTAGCATGGGGAAAAAACTAAAACAGTGACAGTTGTCCAACCTGAAAAACATACATATTTTTTTAGCCTTCTTGAAATATTATGGTACCATGAACAGCCCAATATGTGTCTGTTCCATATTCAATATTCTTCTACTATGTACTTACAGGGTATGGTTGACAAAGCTTATTGACCAAAAGGTCTAAATGTGTTTAATCTTTGGTCAAATTGTGCAATGTTCAACTAAACTTAATTTACATAAATCATTATTTTCTTATCAGACTGTGACCTCTGACGTTTTGATGTAAAAATACCAAAAGTTTATTACACTACATGCATGTGCAAGCCATCTATAAAGTCTGCTCATTTACTCCAGGACAAAGGCTACTCTGCAAAATTAATTTTTCTTTCTTTTATAATGAACTAGGCCTTTGAACTCTTGAGCCACCAATCAATAGGACTCTTTCATACCTCAAATGCAATACCACCAAAAACTTTACTCAACATAAGTGATCAATAACTGAAATTTTAATATATAAACTATGCATCTTCTATCATTTCATAACTTTTTCACTTTGACTTTATTATTCCAAAATCAAATAGCCTCTTCCTTTTCCCATGTGCAAACCATCCTGAACACTTGATCCAGGTCTGCAATGCACAACAATTTTTTTAGTGCAGAAAACCAATTTTTTCTAAAAAATATACCTGTAAATATAAAATGTAAAATATATTTCTTAAATAACACTCGTATATATATATATATATATATATATATATATATATATATATGATCATAATATCTAGGTGGAACTAATACAAATTCACACTTCCAGTCCTCCCCGCCTAAAACGTGTTGGTGGCGCTCAACAGTTTCATATTTTGCATTGTGTTAGAATTTTAAAGAATTTCCCCATTATGTCTTATGTATCAGACAAAGACAGCCTGTAATTTCACCCTGGGCTAAATATAATTAATCCATCTTCAAAGATGGAAGAGAAGCAATAAAAAGTTTTTCAAGATGGCTGCAATGATGATCATATATCATGTCAGATCAGCTTCATTTTTATTAAGAACCAGCTAGGTATCATAAGATGAAGGCATTTAAAGGTTTATCTTGTTTAACAATGGTAGCCATATTTAATGGTGATTCAGAGTCTGAAAGCCCTTTATGCCAGAAGAGAGCTAAAAATTTGAAATGTGATGACATAAAAAGTTCAACTAATGTTAATAATATTTGCCAAGTTTTAAGCAATTCAAAAAAATCTGAGAATTATTTATCCACACAAGAATTATCAGACAGTACAAGTGTACATAAATTTGCTATGGAAAACAAATTAATGAAGCATTGTGACAAAATGATATGCACTAATTACCAAGGGACAAATCAGCAAAGGCTTTGGATTATTTGTTCACAATTGGTGGCATGCATACTGGATGTAATGAATGTTATAATGCCCTTGCCTTATTGTACTGTGAGAGATGGGGGAATATGGCATGAACATCAACACTGCATAACATGTGACTACAGGAAAACGAAGTGACGGCCAGGCTTTCCTTTGTTTTGTAATAATCAGATCTGGATTTCTGGTTTTCCTTTGGTCCTTTCCGTTTCTCCACGATGAATCTTAACAATCTACATTGATTGGACAGTCATACAAATCACAATATCTACTCTTTCCACATCTTTGCTTGACATGTACCTTGACCTTGGTTATTTTAGTCGGTGCTAGGACACTCTTGTCCTGGATCATGATCTTGAGGTTTTGCATGGGTTGTCATAACAATGCAACAACGTGCCTTTGAACTAGTCTTTAATGCCATCACTTGGTTTATAGTTCCAACATAGGCAAACAGCCTGCAGTTTTTTCTCAAGAATATTACAATCATATGATAATGGATCATATAATGTTGTCTGACATTGCACGATATGACGCAATAACGAATTGTGAAGTGTTGATAATACCTAATGATTGTGGTGAAGAATATTCTTAACTATAAGCTTCTGATCACTATCAGTATCTACAGTTTTTTGTTTGAGAATTAAGGGATTAGCTCCAAATAAGGTTTATATTATTCGTTACCATAAATTAAATGTTGAGTCCACTGTAAATGCCTTTCAGGATCTTACATTGTAGGTACACAATTCAGTAAACACCAGGAATGTTCTTAATGCAGTGTTTTGGATGACAGCTGGTTGGGAGAAGATACTGGTGTTTGTCGGTTGGTTTCGAGTAGATGTCTGTGTGTAATTTGTTTTCCACCAGTCTGGTTGTTGTGTCCAGGAAAACATGGTTTGAGTTGGAAATTTCTGCCGTGAATTTTATTGAAGGATGGAAGTTGTTTGCCTTTGAAATGAAGTCATCCAGACTTTCTCTTCCATACTGCCACTTCATTTCTATATCATCGATAAAGCGTACCCACTGGTATGGTGTACGCTCAACCGATGCTAAGAGCTTTCCCTCAAGTTTTCCCATGAAAATGTTAGCATACGAAGGGGCCATTTTAGTACCCATTGCAGTTCCATTGATTTGTAGGTAGTTTTCTTCATTAAATTCAAAGTTGTTGAGTTTTAGGACAAGCTCCAGGAGTTGGATTAAGAAGTGTGTGGGTGGATTGTTTACAGTTCTTGTTTCCCATGCTTCGCTGCATGCCTGTAACCCTTCGTTGTGCGGTATGTTGGTGTACAAAGATGTGACGTCTAAGGAAGCAAGTAATGTATCTGGCAGTAATGGTTCACTAGCTTTGCTTTTTATGAGATAATCTGTCGTGTCTTGAAGATATGATGGTAATTTGTGGACATGTGGTCTCATAAAATGATCTAAATATTCTGATATCCTTTCTGTGGGGTGCCCGTTACCTGAGATTATAGGTCTGCCAGGGTTTCCTTGTTTGTGGATTTTGGGTAGAAGATAAAATCTACCTGCTCTTGGGTTTTCTGGGCTTAAGTAGTTTTTGGTTTGCTGGTCTATGTGTCCGCTTTGGTACGCCTCGTCAATAACATTAGTGATGATTTTTGCATATTCCAGCGTTGGATCATGGTCCAGTTTTTGGTAGAACCTAGCGTCACTTAGTTGTCTACTTGCTTCACTAATGTAGTCTTCCCTATTCATAACGACAACAGCGGAACCCTTATCTGCAGGCTTAATTATTATGTCTGTTCTGCTTTTCAGTGAGTGCAGGGCATCTGTTTCTTCTTTTGTCAAATTAGAATATTTGTTAGTATGGTTGATATGTCTGGAAATATCGTTTTCAACCGAGTTGATAAAGGCTTCCAGATTCCAAAACACTGCATTAAGAACATTCCATATAGCCAGGCACTGAGGATACGCAGAATTTGCTCCGACGATGAAAGATTCCTAGAAAGGTCTGAAGAGCTGGCTAAACATTTAATTTACCGAGGCTACGACAAAGACCTGATTGCGGAGGCAATCCAAAGGGCCAAACAAACAAACCGTGATGACCTACTCAGATATGGACAGAAAGAAAAGGTTGATAGGATACCATTTATTCTGACCTATCACCCAGACAATCCCAAAGTAGGTAAAATCATCGCAAACCACTGGCCAACCGTGCAATCGTCAGACATACTAAACCTAATACTTCCGAACAAACCTGTAGTAGCTTACCGGAGACCAAAAAACCTAAAGGACATCCTAGTCAGGGCCAAGCTAACAACAATCGCTAGTCAAAACCAACCTAGTCAATCTGGACCCTGTGGCGATAAAAGATGCAAAACCTGTCAACATATGATAGAGACCAAGACATTCACTAGCACAGTGACTAAAGAAAAACTAAACATACATGGTCCAAACAAAACGTGCAAAACAGAGAATGTGATTTATCTCATCACATGTAAGATCTGTGGCCTTCAGTACGTGGGAGAAACTGAAAAGCTACACATAAGGATAAACCTTCATAGATCTGATTGGATGACAAAAAAGCTGTACAGAAGCCCGGTCGCAGAACACTTCTCCTCCCCTGGCCACACTTTCAGTGATATAATACTTATCGCTATTGTCAACAACCACAGCTGGAGTTCCGAAACCAGGAAGGAAAAGGAATCATACTGGATACGCCGCCTTAGAACATTGAAACCAAGCGGTCTAAACCAAGAAGACTAGAAAATGAAAACTATGCACTAGTAGAATTTAACATTTTCTAAATCTTCTTATCCTTCAATTTTTACTATAAGAATAACCGGTATAGAACCAAATATCCGGGATATAATCTGCGTTACATATGTACACAAAGTAAAAATAGATGTCGCTTTGGCTTGTAGAGTTTTAGGGAATTATACAGCGTTTTCAGTTTCCGCAACTAGTCTATACAAGCTGTTTGTATTTATAGTTTTAGCACATGTGAAGATAGAAATGTAGAGGTTTACAAACGCAACGTTTTTGTGTTTATTTGTTTGTCGTAACTATGTTTTGTATTTGCCTTTGAAAAAGACTCATTAAGAGTCGAAAGCGCTTAGGCTAGTTAGTTACTAGTTTCGTACTGTTCGTCGTCAGTTTATTGCATCTATATATATATATATATATATATATATATATATATATATATATATATATATATATATATATATGATCATAATATCTAAGGGGAACTAATACAAATTCACAATTCCAGCCCTCCCAGCATAAAACCTTTTGGTGGCGCTCAACAGTTTCATATTTTGCATTGTGTTAGAATTTTAAAGAATTTCCCCATTATGTCTTATGTATCAGACAAAGACAGCCTGTAATTTCACCCTGGGCTAAATATAATTAATCCATCTTCAAAGATGGAAGAGAAGCAATAAAAAGTTTTTCAAGATGGCTGCAATGATGATCATATATCATGTCAGATCAGCTTCATTTTTATTAAGAACCAGCTAGGTATCATAAGATGAAGGCATTTAAAGGTTTATCTTGTTTAACAATGGTAGCCATATTTAATGGTGATTCAGAGTCTGAAAGCCCTTTATGCCAGAAGAGAGCTAAAAATTTGAAATGTGATGACATAAAAAGTTCAACTAATGTTAATAATATTTGCCAAGTTTTAAGCAATTCAAAAAAATCTGAGAATTATTTATCCACACAAGAATTATCAGACAGTACAAGTGTACATAAATTTGCTATGGAAAACAAATTAATGAAGCATTGTGACAAAATGATATGCACTAATTACCAAGGGACAAATCAGCAAAGGCTTTGGATTATTTGTTCACAATTGTGGCATGCATACTGGATGTAATGAATGTTATAATGCCCTTGCCTTATTGTACTGTGAGAGATGGGGGAATATGGCATGAACATCAACACTGCATAACATGTGACTTACAAGAAAACCTGAATGACCAGGCCAAGAGTTTCCTTTGATGTCTTTGGTAGATAAATCAAGTGGCATTTCTTGTTCTTCCCTGTTGGTCCATTCCTGCTTTACTGCAGATTTCTTAGACAAGTCCAATACTGATTTGGACAGGTCCAATACAGAATCTTCAATATCTACTCTCTGATCCATCATCTTATGCTCTCGACTGTAACCTCTGACCTTGGCTAGTATTTTAGTGGTGCTGGACACACTCTTGCTCTGAGACTCATTGCATTCCATTGAGGTTTTTGCCATGGGAGGTTGTCATGAACAAATGAAAAACTTGGCTTCTGAAACCTAGTCTTTAAAATGCCCATCACTTGGTTTATAGTTTATCCAACATAGCAAACAGCACTGCAGACTTCTCAAGAATATTACACATCATAGGAGAATGGACTCAAATAAATAATCCTTTCTGCATAGCACAATATGACCTGCAATAAAACAGAAATTGTGAAGTGTTGATAATTATCCAAATATATTGGTGAAGAATTTCTTAACTATAAGCTTCCTGATCACTATCAGATCTAGAAAATTTTTGTTTGAAGAAAATAAACAGAAACTAAGCTTAAAAGTTAGAAGGTTTAATATTATTCAGTTACCAAATAAAAAAAAGTTGAGTCCAACTGTAAAATGCACTCTATCAAGGTCTATACACTTTGTAAGGTATCATCATTACAATAAACAACACAGACCATGGTCTGCAGATACATTATTCAGTGGCAAATCAAGATCTATAATGTCTGCAGTTGGACTCCATTTGTAAGTATATACAGAGCTTTTGGAATGATAGTGTTGAGGTTCCTTTATTTGTATGTCACAAGTACAATTTCTAAAGTTGATTACCAGACATAAACACAAGGCATAGAGTATACTTACCATATCTGATGTAATACCTAGAATACATATAATAATCCCAAATACTTCTCTTAGGCAAAAACTTGCCAGATGGAAGGAAAGCGCCTGCTAAAACTTGCACAGAACAGTATAATTTCTTGAAACTTGTTACCATGCAAGTCTGGTGAATCATTACATCTAACTTAAAACAAAACAAGAGGCCCTGGAAGGAAATAACACTCTACTGGATAAAAAGAAATTCAAAAATTCAAGATCAGACCATTTCTTTGATTTAACTGCATTTCTGATGTTCCTAAGCATTAATAAGATTTTCAAAGCAGCTGTTGTGGTGGACATATTGGACAACAATGACAACATTTTCTGTAAGACCAAGTACATGCAGACATCATTTGAAGATTTTGGTGAAAACGTGGTGTCAATATCACCATTCAATCAGCAGGAGTTGTGACAGCAAAACTTTCAAGATAGACATCATGGCAGCCATAGTTGATGTACAGTTGTTCCAATATTCATTTTCATTTTCATTTAGAACCTACACGGTACCATAAGTTAATTGCTTCATACTGCACACGGATATAAACATTATTTTGGGAGGAACAGAAACATCAATATTTCAAGATGGTCACCATAGTGGCCATGATAAAGGCCAATTTGCATCATTTTCAGTTAAAACAAATAGACACCATATGAACTCTTCTGATGAAAACCCTATATCAAAATGACTTTCCATTTAAGAGAAGTAGCAAGATTTTTCAAGACGGACACACATCAGATAAGCACCATTTTAATTTTGGGGCAAGAAGCCCTTATGAGAAGTCTTTTGGTTAAAACCCCTGTTGATATGACATTTTGCTTCAAAAGAATAAGAATAACATGATTTTTTGAACATCTTATGCACCATTGCCATTCAGGACCAACCATATGTCATAAGAAGTCTGCTGGTGAAAGCATAATGTTAATATGACCAGTCATGTTGAAGAGCTGCAATAATAACATTTTCCAGAGACATTAGTGATGACCATATTGGCAGTCAGACTGGCAACATTTCATTTTCAACCAACTAGGCATCATAGGAAATCTTTTACTGAAAATTCTAAGCAGCTAAAAGGGTTTTCATAGTTGCAGTCCAAGAGTTCCAATGAAGATACTTTTTTTTCCTGGCAATAATTCTGAACATTGCAATGGAAAAACTTTGACAAAATAACAACAGATGAAGGGCATTATAAAGCTCTAATTTAGTTTCAGTGGAAGAGGAGACAAACACAATCATGGCATTTGATTTCTTGTCCACAAGGGCATTGTGAGCAGCATTATGAGTTGCTGTCCAGTCTCTAGCAGGCTCATTACCATCAGCAGACTCCCTTCAACATCACAATCATACCTATGTACCCACATCTAACAAAGATGACAACAGATGGGGAATTTTATGATCAACTGCAAGACGTCATTAACAACTCACCCAAGAATAACATTATGTTTGTACAATGAGACTGGAATGCAAAATTGGGAGTTGATTCACAGACAAACTTGCTAAGCACATGTGGAACCTTCTGCAATGCAGAAAGAAAATGAAAGAAGACTCATGTTCTTGGAATTTGTTGCCTACAATAATTTTGTGCTAGCCAACATGTTCAGCCCTCACAACTCAGTATCTAGAAGTTGAACCTAGTACAATCCAGATGGACAGCATCACAACCAGATTGACTACATCTTGATGAAAAAATAATTTTGCACAAGACTAAATATCGCTAGAACACAAAGTTTTCAAGGAGCAGATATTGGAAGTGACCATGATTTTTTAAAGACAATGTTTCACCTGCACAGAAAAAAAACAACAAAAAGCCTAACCAAACAAGAATCAGATTTGGCCTTGTAAAATTGAAAGATCCAACAGTAGCTGAAGCCTTCCAAGCAACGATAGGTGGTAAATTTGCACCTTTGATAACCCTGGATAGCCAAGACACTGACCTTGAGTCCTTAACAACCACATTCAACACAGCTAGCAAGATCATTGGCAAATATTGCTGAACAAAGAAACCTTTGGTAACAACAGGTGTCCTTGACCTATATGACAAAAGAAAAGTACTGAAAAAGGGAAAAAGATATCATGAAGGAGCTTGAAAATACAGTGAGATAAACAACATGATCAATAAAAGCATGAAAAAGTCAAAGGACAACAGCAGCAATAACAAAGCTAAGACCAATATGGAAAGATACCAACATTGCTTCCAAAATAAGGCTGATGCACTCAAATGTCATATCCATCTTTCTGTATGCTTGTGAAATATAGACACTCACGTCAGCTCTATAAAGAAGGATTCAAACCTTCGAAATGAGATATTAGAACAAGATCTTGGGCATCTCATACACTGACTACATAACCAATGATGAAGACCACAACAGGATCCAATGAGCCATCAGATCTTATAAAGACCTCTTGACCATTGTAAAATGCTTAAATTGAAGTGGTAGAGTTATGTCTCAAGATCATTTTGACTGGCAAAAACAATCTTGCAAGGCATACCCAAACCAAAATTCATGCTTATGACAAGCTTGCAGCAAAGCTTCCAATAAGCTAGGTGAGCTTGCGCAAGCTAGTAATGGTGCTTGCACAAGCTTGTGCAAGCTTGCAAGAGAAATATTTCAAAGTCTGCAAGCTTGTGCAAGCATGAGCAAGCTGCAAATGGAATTTTTCAAAGTCTGCAAGCTTGTAAAATGAATGTTTCAGAGTCTACAAGTTTGCACATTCTAGCAAAAGGAATTTTTCAAAGTCTGCAAGCTTGCAAAAGTAATTTTTTTCCAAGTCTGCAATCTTGCAAAATCTAAAGTACTTGATGTAAGTTTGCACATGCTTGCAATAATCAGTTGTGAAATTTAAGGGTAGTTCTGCATGAAATCAGTACTTCTTGAAATGTTGAATATATGTTGTGAATAGATCAAATACTCAGTATAGGAAACTACACTAGCAAATTAAAAGATGTTACGTGCAATCTCGCTTTTATTTATATCATCTTTTCAGTATTGCAAAATGCTAAGAACTTGTATTACTTGTGCTTAGCTGGTACATAAATAAAATATATTATTCCAACCAATTTTTTTTTCTATGGTTAAATTAACTATGAACATTATTAATATATGTAAAAATAAACTGAATGATTTCTGTAGCATGGCAAAATATGAGATATTACTTTTTCTACAAATGCCTTTTTCTCCTTTTCAATTATTACAAATATTGTACAGGTTAGAGAAAAAAATGAGCTTTTTGGCATAAAGGAAATTCTTTAAGTGATGAATACTCAATTAGCTATGCAATAATTTTGTGATGTAATGGAAGAGTGGGTAAAGATTACATTTAGTAAAATCCTGGAAAACAGGAAGACATAGTGCTGATTGCAAAGTTAATTACATACTAACTTGATATTGCATTGTGTGGTTACCAATATACAAGTCTTCAGATCTCTAAGGCTTAATCATTGTGAAATATTTAGAATAATAGTTACACAATTTTCTTTGAGTTAACCCTAAATATGTAGCTGTAAATTTGAGGTTACTCTTCCATAACATCAGTAGCCTCTCTCTGGTTAGAATAGACAACACCTGTGAAGACACCTGTACCTGAGCTTCATGTACATTCATAAGGGTTATATTAAAATGCTTTAGACTTCTCAAATATTTAACTTCTTTTTTCAAAGGCAGATTAAATTTGTACCTATTTCTAACTGTAGTATTGTCTAAGTACATAAAAAGATAAAACTAACAATTTTTCACTGTTTTCTTGTCATGTGACCCATGATAATGTCCTATTTATTCCAGGAATCTCTCAGTCTCTTTAATGCTGTTTTCTTATCTTTGGCACAAAAAAAATTATATTAAGCTGCCATTTATTTAATTTGATAATCACTTGAATGTTTATGCCACAGGAAAACAGCCAATAATATGATGATTAACAAAGGTATTCATATTCCACTAGCAAAATAGGTCCCAAAATCTTTGCACTATATTTTCAAAATACCATATATGTTAATATGCAAGTTTTTCAAGTATTGTACAAGGATTTTAAATTATATGGTTTCACAATGTCAGTGAATAAATGCATAAAAATTACTTATCAAAGTGAGGTAGAAAAGAACAAGTGCTTGTAAATATCCTTTTGATCAAAATGATCATATGCCCCAAGAATGGACTAACAGCTTTCTTTATCTTCTTGTCTGATAGATCTAACTCATTCGGCTTATAATAAACTTTCTTTAACAAGGATAACACATTTGGTCATGACTGATGCATCTGTCATGTGGTCCTCAGTTTTCATAATTGGCTTTGTTTTTTATAAAAATACAAGACCATGCACATAACCAGGTACTGTTGCGTTTTTCATTCATACATATTTAACATGAATGACTATGTATAACTTTACTGGGAAATATATACACATATGAAAAATATTCAATACACAGATCATACAAGTCAGATTAAGTCCTATGTATTATAAATATTGAATAAGATTTTGACATAAATTTTATGGATATAATGATGACATTTTCTATTCAGAGAATTTAATGTCATTCCAGCTTGTCCGAAAAGAACTTCTTTCATGATATTTTAAAAGTAGCATTTCATGATATTTTAAAAGTAGCAAGGGAATTTAAATTACATAATCCTGAATGGTAAACAGCAAGTGCTGTTACAGTAAATGAGCTTTTGTAATTATTGGTTTTTGTTCATGGACTCTGGAGATCATTGTTAATCATTGATCACAAATAAAGCTCGGTATCTGATGATCTTAGTTCAATTAGGGCAGAAATATAATCTGGAGAAAGTCCATTTAAAGACTTATATGTCATGATTTCTTTAAAATAAAGAATAAATTTTTGTATAGGTAGCCAGTGCAGATGTGAAGACATAACATTTGAGGGAGTATAACAAGAAATTTAAGCATTATTTGGGCTGCCCTTTTCTGGAGTTTATTAATTCTAGTCAGATTATAATGGATGTGTTTTCCCATATGGTACAGCCATGATCTACCAGTGGTAGCATATATCCGAATATGAAAGTTCAAATGACTGGATAGGTAGAAATTTTGAAAGCAATTTTAACAGTTATACTTATAACTACCACTACACATATGTAATCAATATGTGCATTTCAGATGCAATGCTGATCAATATAGATATCAAGTGCATTACAGATGCAATGCTGATCATTGTAGATACCAAGAAGTTTTTGATTTTTGACAACAGATATGTCTAAACTATTTTGAGTTGGAAGTAAATCATGTTAGTAGATAAATGCTGCCAATGTTCCGATTGTCATACATTTCATTTTAGAGATATTAATATGCATTTTGTTTTGATGACACCAAACTGATATACTGTTAAGGTTTATTTGAAGTTTATTTTTAATGGAGTCTAGAGATGTACCAGGATTTGTGTTAGAGTGAGCTGGATACAAGGATCAGTCATTGATAAATTGCAGAAAAAGAAGAGGACCTAATATAAATTCTTGAGGTACACCACTTAAGATATGACTTGGTTCAGAAGTATATTTACCCATGCAAACAACCTGGTGTCTGGTAGTGAGATACAATGTGAACCATGCAACTGAGTTTGGAGAAAATTAGAAGGCTAAAAGTTTTTTAATGAGCAGCAAACAGTGAAAAAAAAAACAAATTCTTTTTTAAAATCCATGAAGATTGCTTTAGCAAATTTGTCTGATCTACTGCTAGTAGCCACTGGTCTATACATTTTGTCAATGCAATTTGGCATTTATGATTCTGGCAAAAATCTGTTATTTATGGAAGAGTTGGACTTGTCAAGATGATTTTCAATAGTTTTTTAAAGTACACATAGAACAGATGTGGATCAATAATTGGCTGTGTCATTTTTTTCATTTCCCTTATGAATTGAAAATACTTTTGCCAACTTCAATGACTCCAGGAATTTACAGGAAGTGATACTATAGATATTTCTGTCAGCAAGTCTGAGATCAATAAAGCTGACATTGTCAAAGTTTTGGGATGAATTCTGTCTAGACCAGCTGATTTGTTTGTGTCAAGATTATTGAGAATAATAAAAGTATTATTTATTGCTATTAAGAGAATGTTGACACAAACATGACCAGATACCCTTTCATTTATGAATTTAGTAAGTTTGTCTAAATTAGGCTATGTATGATTAGACCTGTCAAGGGCTTAAGATATAGTAATAAAAAAGAAGTTTGAATCTGTATGTCAGGTGGTTTGCAATATCAGCTCATCAGCATAAATAGTGCTGTCAACTATAATTTCACATGTTGCTAAAGGTGCAGGTTTCGTTGAAGTTGGATTTCACAAATGATTCCAGATGGATCTGATATCGGAGTTTAAGGTGATGGCTTCTTTAAGAAGCGCTTGCATTTTACAATGAGTGATTTGAGTTTGTTTTACAATAAGTGATTTGACTTTGTTTTACATTGAGTGATTTGACTTTGTTTATGATGATTTGACTTTGTTTACAATGCAGTGATTTGACTTTGTTTTATAACGAGTAATTTGACTTGTTTTACAATGAGTGATTTGACTCTGTTTACAATGAGTTGACTTTGTTTTACAATCATTGACTTTGATTACAATGAGTGATTTGCCTTTGTTTTACAATAAGTGATTTTGACTTTGTTCCACAAGTGATAGTCTGTTAAGTTTTTATTTTTATGACATAGTTTTGTTTGCACTATGCCACTGCAATTTTGTTAGTATACATTTCCTGTTGTTTAGATCATTTATTTCTTTTGATGTGTATGGACATGTGTATATTTAGGATAGTAAGAAAACAGTGGTTCCAGACAGACAAATCATAATGTGGATCTATATTAAGGAAAGTTATTGAGTTAATGTTTTGTTTTCATTTTCAGCAAACTCTTTAAAACTTCTTTACTGCACATAGGAGTGTAAGTTGTTTTTCTTTGTGCTCTGTTGCTTGCACATATATGATAGTGATCACAAATAGAGAAATATAGTACACGTAAGTTTATCTTGTGGATATTGGTACGCTGGATAGTGTAGATCTGGTTGATAGGAGTAGAAGGTACCATAAATACCAAAATTTTAATACTATCACTTTAAGTCTAATAGCCTGCACACTACATGATTGATCCTTGCATGGTAGAAACAAAAGAAATAAACAAAATACTCCCAAAAGAAACTGTCCACCACAGACTCTGCTGTTGGAATTTTCCTACATCCAAAATTAAAATTATACATACTTTTTTGCAGGCTTTGGCATCCTGGAAAACCCTGGATATGATAGCTCATTCAGGAAAATGAGTTGTAATGACATTTTCAAGACAGCCATCATCATGGCAGCACCATTTTTATTTAAACATAATAAGACATTTTTAAGTAAACATCCCTCAAGTGATATGACCACCCATTATGAAGGATTAACAACAAGAAATTCTCATGCTGGTGGATGTGTGAGGTGCATCATTTTCATTTAGATCCAACTGGATATCAAAGTAAGTCATATGAAAACACCATGTCAACACGATTTTCAATTCAGATAGACTTAAATGATGACAAAGCTTTTCAAGATGGCCATCATGGTGGTCATAATGATGACGGATCAGCACCACTTTCATTTAACACCAACTATACACCATTATAAGTCTTTACGTAGAAAATCCCAGGCTGATTTGACCTTTGAAGAAGAGCAGCAATAAATAAAAGGATTTTTAAGCTGACCTCTTTGGTGGCCATATTCAACATTATACTGACACCATTTTCATAAGATGTCTTCCAGTGAAAACTGCATCTCAATGTACTGTCAATAAGGTGTAGAACTATAGCAATATTTTCAAGATGGCTGCTAATTTGTATTGTATGACAGATCAATACTTTTTTTTCTTTTAGCATCAAAACAGATCAGGGGATGAATCTAGATGTAAAGACTTCATGTCAGACCTCCAAGCATTCTAATATATAGATTGGTGGTGGACCAATTCCAAGTAAAGCTAACAAATCCTCAAGTATTTATTTGTTTTTTTTTCTTTGTGACAATACTGTGAGAATAGAATGCACATCCTAAATGAAGAGCTCAAAACCACTACCACTGAGGGAACTAACTTCTCTTGACATACTGTTATAGCTTCTGACATCATCAATGTGTGCTTATTATGACCTTTAAATCTGAGAAATTTACCCAATAATATAATTATGTACACAATGTTTAAATTATGTCAAATATGGTACCTGTTATTTTGCAACATAAGGAAACATTTTCTTCAAAAAAATTCTGTTATGCTAAGGATGCTTACCTTGTTATATTCTGAATATAAGGATGTGAGTGTAATTTAGATTTTTAATGTTGCTTTTAATAATTTTCAGTCATATTGCAATGATGTCTGCAGTGTGGCAGTTTATAGTGATGTATACCACTGGGGCATCATGCGGCAGACATGTAGCATGATGTCCCACCCCGTCACATTATCCTGACACCAGGCAGACCAGTCCTAACACTAACCTCTTAATTCTGAGCGCTAAACGAGGCAGCTGTTAGTGCCATATTTGTAAAGTCTTTGGTATGACGTGGCCGGGAATCGAGCCCTCGACCTCTCGCACTGAAAACAGTGTGAATGACTTTGCTATTAAAAGTTAAATGCGATGTGGCAATAATGAATAAATATGAAAAAATTACGGATGCTCTAACCACTAAGCCACTGGAGCGGTCCTGAATGAAAGGACCATACCTTGTAAGTATATTGATACTAAGATGGACAATGGAGTAAATTACCTATTGTGGAATAGATTATGCAAAATTTAAACAAAATGTGTATTTTATACACAACCTGCATCTTACTGGCATATTGTAAAGTAAATCTAGTGAACAATGTTTGCATTTTTCATTAATGAACATGTATATGAATGACCTCAGAAAACAAGAGTACTATAAACAGCACAATTTACACTTTACACATTGTAAACAGTATTATTAAACCTCTTTCATGTAAATATAAATCCTCTTTTTGTTTGTTGGGGATCTTTCAATCCAAAATCAATAGGCATCCATGTGGTTCTTGTCTCTGACATTAACTTTTGACCTTTGACCTCAAATCTATAGTTTTCTTACTCTCAAATGCAAGCCATCTTGAAAGTTTAGTCAACACCTATGGTAGAGAACTTTAGTTTTGTGAAATTCTTTCTTTCAATACATGACCTTGACCTTATAAATTTTAATCCCAAATAAACTGTCTTCATTGTCTCAAACACAAACCATCCACAAAGATTGGTCAACATAAGCACTAAATATAACCTCACAAAATTACATGTAAATAATTTTCTTTAGGTGGCACTCTACAGTTTCGTATTTAGCATAGAGTTAGAATTTCAAAGAAAAAGAATTTCCCTGGGTTTCCTCACTAGTAATAGTGACTATTTAAAAAAGACTTTGTATATCTTAGGTATTGTTCAAAAGAAACTTTAATTCCCTTTATTTTGGTGCATGATCGATGGGTGTAGTAATATGGGTCGTGGAGTATACAGCTTGGCCTTACTCCAGATGTGCAGCTTTAAAAAGCTGCTAACTAACCTTGGTCATTTTCATTTCCTGAAGTTCTGAGGTAAAATATTAAAAAATGGGCAAATAATTTTTTTTAAAATTTTATGTATTTGGTAATTCATTCATTGCATTTTCAAAAGCTGGTATTGTCTATTCTGGCAAAATTCATTTTCCCTTTTTTAAATGCTGCCAAGGATGGTGTACTTTAGACAAATTCAGGTTGATTTTTGGAGCACAAGAGAGCAGTCATTTTAGATAGCAGTATGCTGATTTACAATTTCTAAAAGTGCAATATCCAAAGAAATTTCAGCCACATTACATGAAAGTAGAATCATTCTCTCCATTGAGCATTGTTTAAATGCAAACAACTTCAATTTGCATACACCACTCTCTCAAAAGTACATAATAACTGATGAGTGCCACCTTTTGGGTCAATACCCTTGACATCTGACCTGTTAAATCTATTGTCAATTGGCCTCTTTTGTATATCAAATTCTAACCATGGCTTTTCATCTAATTAAGCCAAAATTAAAAGTTTCTTGCAGACTTTAGATGAAAGCTACTTACAAAGTTTGGTAACAACATGCCTTGAGTTTCTGTGCTGAATAAAACCTTGAATGAGCATTGTAGGTGGTTAGTTCTTTATATAAACTGGATTAGTGTTGCATAATCCTGATGGGTGGTTGGTTGTCTTGATAAACAAAAATTAGTGTTGCATGAGGTTGATGGGTGGTTGGTTGTCTTGATTAGTGTTGCATAATCCTGATGGGTGGTTGGTTGTCTTGATAAACAAAAATTAGTGTTGCATGAGGTTGATGGGTGGTTGGTTGTCTTGATAAACAAAAACTAGTGTTGCATGAGGTTGATGGGTGGTTGGATGTCTTGATAAACAAAAACTAGTGTTGCATGAGGTTGATGGTGCTTGGTTGTCTTGATAAACAAAAACTAGTGTTGCATGAGGTTGATGGTGCTTGGTTGTCTTGATAAACAAAAACTAATGTTGCATGAGGTTGATGGTGCTTGGTTGTCTTGATAAACAAAAACTAGTGTTGCATGTAGTTGATGGTGGTTGGTTGTCTTGATAAACAAAAACTAGTGTTGCATGAGGTTGATGGTGGTTGGTTGTCTTGATAAACAAAAACTAGTGTTGCATGAGGTTGATGGTGGTTGGTTGTCTTGATACACAAGGTTGATGGTGGTTGGTTGTCTTGATACACAAAAACTAGTGTTGCATGAGGTTGATGGTGCTTGGTTATCTTGATAAACAAAAACTAGTGTTGCATGAGGTTGATGGTGCTTGGTTGTCTTGATAAACAAAAACTAGTGTTGCATGAGGTTGATGGTGCTTGGTTGTCTTGATAAACAAAAACTAGTGTTGCATGAGGTTGATGGTGCTTCGTTGCCTTGATAAACAAAAACTAGTGTTGCATGAGGTTGATGGTGGTTGGTTGTCTTGATAAACAAAAACTAGTGTTGCATGAGGTTGATGGTGGTTGGTTGTCTTGATAAACAAAAACTAGTGTTGCATGAGGTTGATGGTGCTTGTTTGTCTTGATAAACTAAAACTAGTGTTGCATGAGGTTGATGGTGGTTGGTTGTCTTGATAAACAAAAACTAGTGTTGCATGAGGTTGATGGTGCTTGGTTGTTTTGATAAACAAAAACTAATGTTGCATGAGGTTGATGGTGCTTGGTTGTCTTGATAAACAAAAACTAGTGTTGCATGTAGTTGATGGTGGTTGGTTGTCTTGATAAACAAAAACTAGTGTTGCATGAGGTTGATGGTACTTGGTTGTCTTGATAAACAAAAACTAGTGTTGCATGAGGTTGATGGTGCTTGGTTGTCTTGATAATCAAAAACTAGTGTTGCATGAGGTTCATGGTGGTTGGTTGTCTTGATAAATAAAAACTAGTGTTGCATGAGGTTGTTGGTGCTTGGTTGTCTTGACAAACAAAAACTAGTGTTGCATGAGGTTGATGGTGGTTGCTTGTCTTGATAAACAAAAACTAGTTTTGCATGAGGTTGATGGTTGTTGGTTGTCTTGATAAACAAACACTAGTGTTGCATGAGGTTGATGGTGGTTGGTTGTCTTGATCAACAAACTACTGTTGCATGAGGTTGATGGTGCCTGGTTGTCTTGATAAACAAAAACTAGTGTTGCATGAGGTTGATGGTGCTTGGTTGTCTTGATAAACAAAAACTAGTGTTGCATGAGGTTGATGGTGGTTGGTTGTCTTGATAAACAAAAACTAGTGTTGCATGAGGTTGATGGTGCTTGCTTGTCTTGATAAACAAAAACTAATGTTGCATGAGGTTGATGGGAGCTTGGTTGTCTTGATAAACAAAAACTAGTGTTGCATGAGGTTGATGGTGCTTGGTTGTCTTGATAAACGAAAACAAGTGTTGCATGAGGTTGATGGTGGTTGGTTGTCTTGATAAACAAAAACTAGTGTTGCATGAGGTTGATGGTGGTTGGTTGTCTTGATAAACAAAAACTAGTGTTGCATGAGGTTGATGGTGCTTGGTTGTCTTGATAAACAAAAACTAGTGTTGCATGAGGTTGATGGTGCTTGGTTGTCTTGATAAACAAAAACTAGTGCTACATGAGGTTGATGGTGCTTGGTTGTCTTGATAAACAAAAACTAGTGTTGCATGAGATTGATGGGTGGTTGGTTGATTTGATAAATAAAAACTAGTGTTGAATGAGGTTGATGGTACTTGGTTGTATTGATCAACAAAAACTAGTGTTGAATGAGCTTGATGGTGCTTGGTTGATTTGTTAAATAAAAACTAGTGATGCATGTGGCTGATGGTACATGGTTGATTTGATTAATGTTGAATGAGGTTGATGGTACTTGGTTGAATTGATAAACAAAAACTATTATTGAATGAGCTTGATGGTACTTGGTTGAATTGATAAACAAAAACTATTATTGAATGAGCTTGATGGTACTTGATTGATTTGATAAACAAAACTTAGTGTTGCATGAGGCTGATGGTGGTTGGTTGTTGATGTATGTTTAATACTTTTTCAACACATTATAGGCTATACATGTCTGCCAGTATAACTGGTGGAAGAAGAACCAGAGATAATCCCCACTTATGACAAATTGACCCATAGGAAGTTACTAACAAGCTTTTTCACATACCAAGACTAGAGGAACCCAGGGTCCCAAGACTAGAGTAAGCGTGAGAGGTGGTTATCAATATTGCATTAGACAACAAAATTATGAAAATGACACTATATTCCTGCATCCTTAAACCTGAATGCTACCATTTAACATAATATTTCATCATTCTTCCAAGCTAAATCAAAATTGGAAGGAAGGAAAAATGCTGACAAACCATTTATTAAAAATAATCAAGTGTTACATTTAAATAACCTTGCAATATTCAGTTTTGTACTGTAGTTGCCATCACTTAATTCAGTCAATGAAGTAACTCCTAATTCTGATCTTTTTCCAGAGTGCTATGAAAGTAGTGATGTGATACATTTGACATTCCATAAGAGATTAATCTAATAATAACAACATTCATACCAGACACATAAAATGATTTGAGAGAGAATAAAGACAGGCTGACTATGCTTTATTAAAGAAAGAAAAACATGCATTAGATACATAAAAGACTTGGGTGGATATTGGTATTCAGCTGGGTTGATAGAGTATGCTACACAGGGCCAACTTGGCCTAAAAAAAATCTGACATGGCATGGTATTAATTACTCATGTTTACAACAGAAATGTCATCAAATCTTTTGTGCCACTTTTCAACTGAAATTGGTTTACCCAAGGATGTCCTGATCAACATAAGATTAATTGCTACACATGTGAGAAATGGCTGGGTTTCTCAGTTCAAGGAAGAAATAGCATGGTTCAAAAAGTGATGAAACATCAATAGTAACTGGTTTAGGACCAATATCTTTCAAGATGCAGTATTATTAAGATGATCTGGCATAGCTGTGGCATTAGAGATTCCATGTTTGTTGCATAATATGTTTGTTTATTATGTAGAATTATAACAGATTTGTTAGCAACTCTAAACCACAATAAGAATACTGAAAAAGTCAAAACAATTATTGTGAGTGTGTTTGTGTGTGTGTCTGTGTGTGTGTGTGTGTGTGTGTGTGTGTGTTTGTGTAATTTGTATTTTTAACATAGGTTTAACAATTGTTCAATCATAGAGCAACAATCTCTGCAGTGTGTATGTTTATAGAGATGTCTAGCACTGGGAGGAGTGCATCATGTCCACCCAGTCACATTATCCTGACACCAACATTAACCTCTTTATGCTGAGCACTAATCAAGGCATCGATAGTATCATATTAATATCTTTTGTAGGACAAGGCTGGGGGTGGAATCAGGGGGGGATATGACATCCCACATCCAAGGCATACACTAGATCCTCTTATGCCACCAGAGTGGTATTGACTTTATTTCACAGCATGTAGAATTTAACCAGGATATTTACTTATATTGAGATGGAAATGGCTCTGCATATCCAAGTGTCATACAATCAATAATCACTATCAACAAAAGTCAATGACTAAGTCTTTAGGGATACATTAAAATATGACAAACTCCTACAAAATGTGTCCTGCAAATTATTTCTTTGAAAATGTTGGAGAAAATTAATTTTGATTTAGGACTTCTTACTATAATGCCTTGTACCAAATTCTATTTCAATTCAAAAGCCTTCAAAAGTTATTAAGCAGATAGGAATCCGAAGGGCAAAGTCACAATAAAAAATGATATTAAGACAAGTCACAATAAATATTAAATAATAAATAAATAATAATAAAATAAATATTAAGACAAGTCACAATAAATATTAAATAATAAATAATAATAATAAAATAAATATTAAGACAAAACATAATAAATATTAAATAATAAATAATAATAATAAAATAAATATTAAGACAAGTCACAATAAATATTAAATAATAAATAAATAATAATAAAATAAATATTAATTCAAGTCACAATAAAAAATGATATTAAGACAAGTCACAATAAATATTAAATAATAAATAAATAATAATAAAATAAATATTAAGACAAGTCACAATAAAAATGATATTAAGACAAGTCACAATAAATATTAAATAATAAATAAATAATAATAAAATAAATATTAAGACAAGTCACAATAAAAAATGATATTAAGACTAGGCATAGATTTCATAAATTAAAAGATACAATGATTACTGATTATTAAAAAAAAAAGTCATGTCAGTGATTCAATAGACAAGGAAACCCTACTATTCCACTCAAATATCTGATAATATTATGAAAAAGAACCCAGAATATCCTGGAAAACCTTCAATGACTTGAGAGGCAAATCTGACAATAACATGTATCAGTGATAAAAATGGTGATACTTTGCTAAAACCTCTTAAAATTGCAAATGCACTTACTAATTACTTTGTAAATATAAAAAAAAAATACTGTGGCTCTCACAGCTCATGAAGAGATTCTCCACTAATAAAAAATGAACATTTCCCCTCAAAACGTAGCAAAGAAGAGTGCTTCAAAATATCTTAGTCTTGAATTCATTTAAATGAGTTTGACATGCTTGATGTTAGGACAGCTATAGGTCTATATAATATAAGTTATACATTCCTAGAACTAATCTCAACTGATTCACTTATGTTCATCTTCAATCTAATTATTTCTACATGTATTCCTTTCATATCACCAAGACTGATCCAAAGATTTTAAGAAGACCAGTTTGGGTTTTTCTGTTTTAGCTTTATGCAATTTTTGTAATCCACTAAACAGTTTCTCACTTTTGTAGTCAAGGATGTTATTGGCCCTCTGTAATAAATATCTTAACAGGGTGTTGACAATCTGCTCAAAGTTTCCTATCCTATTCCATTAATAATAGCACAGTCTCGATACTTCCTATTTTTATCAACACATCCTCATGTGTCAACCTGTTTTACTGGGTATCAGCTAAATATAATCACCCAATTTTAGTTAGTTTTTAGAAGACAACTGATAGACACAATCATTCCCACATGGCAAATTCTTCTTCTGTATGATACTGACCATGTAATATAGTCAACATGGTGGAGGGCTGCAATTTTTATTCAGGCTGGGATGTTTTTTCTTTTATCTCAAAATAATTCTTTTTTAAAATATTGTATAAATAATTTAAGGGATATAAAATGAAGTTATCTTGCTATAAATCAGAGCAAGATACCTTTAGTAATGTGAGAGTTGGAAATTAAAAAGAATCCTGGCTCTAAAAAATTAAATAGTGTCCTTGAGTTAAATAAATGTGGTATACATGGTATGTTCAAAACAATAATAGGGTTTACTCTGATACAATGTGATAATGACACTCCTTGGACTGACATCTGATTACCAGCTGATGACACAAGACACACCCCTCTGATAGAGGCACAACAAAGACAAAGCTACATGAAGTGACTGTTCATGGTCTCCCAAGTTCAACAGAGTGTGAAAAATTTCAGAGTCTAAAAAGACAAAGGTCATAAACCAACCTGCACCATGAGAGCCATCACCACAAAAGGACAAATTCTCCTGGCAGTATACATGTTTTCCTATCTCAGCTGTATGCTACCCACATCAATGATGGTACCAATGCCAGAGAACTACTTATGCAAGTGTGATCTTTGCCCAACTACTTGCAAATATGTGGGAACACAGAAGCATCAGTTTGCAAACTAAACTGCAAGCCATTGTGCTGCAGAACCAACAGTATCAAGAATTTACAAATCCACTTGCCTGACTTTGGGACATGCTCAAATCTAACTTGTGCATGCTCATATTTATCTGAGATAAGGACATTTTAATGAACATCAGTGGTCTGGGTAAAATAGAGTAACTGTGCTTCACTGTGCTAAACAGGGAGAAGTGGAAGCTAAACCAGGAGAAGTGAGACCAAAGCAAGAAATGTGAAATATGTATAAGATATAATATATATATATGATAATGCATCTCCCTCTAAACTGCTTGGCAAATAACTAAACGCATGTTCTCAAATCATTTTTAAAATCAGATTCTCAAATATTTTGATGCTTATAATTGATTTGAAGGTGTCTGTATATATAATCATTATGTAAATGGATAACATAAGTGTTCACAAATCCTTGAGTTTTGAATATAAATAAATCATTCCATAGTCCTGCTTTAATTCTCTCTGTATTTCTCTCTCTTGAAAGTGTATTTATTTCCAAAATATTTTCAATGTATCCCTTTATCTGTCTAAATACATGTACATGTTTGATTTTGCTCTTCCAGCTATATCTCCATTCAACCTCTTTCTAATCAATAAATATATCTACATTTATCATTTACATGTATATTTTTCATAACTTTATCAGTATATAGTTGTAAGGAGTCAACTGAGATTCAAAGGAAACAAAAGCTTCAATAAATATAAAAAATTTCCTTAAAATATACCATATTTTATCTTTTTGTTTTATGGAGGGTTGTTTCCCCCTCTGTATAGTTTTGATTGTATGGAACTGGGGTGGGGTGCTTCCAATACTTATTTCGATTTTGGCAGAAGAGCCACCAAGGCTTGATTATGGTTTGTATCTATGATTTAGGCCCACCCTCTGGCTGAATTCATTGGATGTTGTAGGACTGACCCAATCACTGAGAGGTCAATGTTTCTCATTTTGTCTTTCTAGGTGGATGGTAGAACAGCCCCATTTACCCTGCAGGCTTCCTTTTGATCTCCAATCAAAGAATAAGACAGAGCTACAAGATTGGACCTGAAAGCCAAGTTTCTGGTGACTTACATAATCACTGGACTCTAGCTGGGGGCAATGCTTACACCTCAAACTGTTGAAAATACCCCACCTTTACGCATCTGTCTAGCCTTCAGGCAGAATGAACAAGACAGTTTTAATCCTGTCAACATTACCTTTGGGGCAAGCTCAAATCTTCCAAGAGCAAGTTTTAAATCCTTGTGAATGAATGCAAAACCTGGATGATCTACAGACACCATGCCAAGTAGATGAACTATTTTCATATGTGCTGCATGAGGAAAATGATGAGGATAAGATGGCAGGACAGATTTTGAGGTTCTCACACAAGCAGGCATTTCAAGCATCCACACTCAGCTGATGGGCTGATGAAATCATAAATGAGATGGGCAGGCCATGTCAATGAGCAGGTATTTCAAGCATCCACACTGCTGTGCTGATATCAAAAGAATAACTACTGTACCAGGATCTTCCACAGTGAACTGAAGAAGGGAAAGTGATTTTAGGGCAATAAACTTTTTGAACTGAGAAGTGCAATGGCAGACCAGAAGCACAAGGAGCAAAATTCTCCCTAGTGCAGCACATAATCTATTGATCAAGCAACTCAAAGCATACAGACAGATTATGTAGAGCACAAACTGACCTGATCAGCAACTCACTGCCTAAAATACCTAACCACAAAGGGATATCAGGGTCATCTTTGAAGTGATCATGTATGTATGTATGTATGTATGTATGTATGTATGTATGTATGTATGTATGTATGTATGTATGTATGTATGTATGTATGTATGTATGTATGTATGTATGCATGCATGCATGCATGCATGCATGTATGTATGTATGTATGTATGTATGTATGTATGTATGTATGTATGTATGTATGTATGTATGAGTGCATGTATGTCTGTATTTATGTCTATCTATCTGTCTGTCTATCTGTATGTATGTATGTATGTATGCATGTATGTATGTATGTATGTATGTATGTATGTATGTATGTATGTATGTATGTATGTATGTATGTATGTATGTATGTATGTATGTGCCACTTACACAGAATGTCAGATGACCAGCAGAGCTGGCTGAGTGGTTTCAAACCAACCAACCTTGGATTACAAATCCATTGCTCTACCAAGTTAACTAATGCAGTTTGCCCAAAATGAACAATAGTAACAGAATTCTTAAAATGCTAGGTTAGAATTTGTTAATATTAACTGTGTTCTTTGAAAAAGTAAAAATATTATCTATCATGGTACATCACTATTAAGTTTATTAACTGTGTTCACATCATTAAACTTTTATGTAGTGAAGTGGAAGTTGATGCACTAAACTGTCAGCAGACATGGGCAAATTATGCACTGGTTGAGTTTAAACTTTTTTTGTATACTACAAAGTAACATGACTCTAAAGCCAACTATACTTGAGAAAATCACCTTGTTAATGAATAATAAAACACTCCAGCAAAAGTGGAGGGTTCTCTATGATGTGGAGTTTATCTATGATGTCTTTTGTTGCAGGGTCATTGTGTAGCTGATTGGTCCAAAATCCTTGTTGTTACTAATGACTGCCATCTCACCTCTGTCCACATGGGTTCCAGTCTTTTGCTCTGCAAATGTGGTTATATATTAAACTTGCAATTAGCTTTCTCTGAGTCACTGGTTCTACCAGAGAATAACTTGGTTTCCTCCTCCACCTGTTAAACTGGCCACCACAAATAGCCTATAATGTGCTGAAATATGGTGTTAAACCCAAAACAACAACCATAACATCATTTATTGCAGACAAGACAAATACCATAGTAAAACCCATGGAAATCAGAGGATTTCACACTTTTAATCAATTTTTCCCAAAAGACTTCAAAAATTTAATCCTGTGACCTTGAGCCATCATTCTGATATAATGTTCTCTGCAATACAGTTCTCCTAGCCCTGCATATACAAGGACTAACCATTCAATTGTCTTGGTCCAATTTCCACTTTTCCTAGAGCAAACAAATATTTGTCCACTTGAAAGTTTGTAGTTTCATCCAGACTTTTTTATGCACTCATAGGTGAGAATTTTTATGCAATCTGGGGCTATTAAATTTATGTACAATGTATGATAGCAACCTATCTGTCATCTCATCTGGTGCTAACTGAATATATTCCCCTTTAAAAATTTATCAACTGATAACTGATTATATGGACCGAAGGGTAATATTTTTCTTACATTTGCTGCTGGCAAAAATTGGCAGGTCCCCATATTCACTAAAGCAAAGTGTTGAAAGACAAAGCAATGATTATCATCATATACCAGTAGCAGGACAGATATGTATTTGTACTGCTGACAAATTTTACCAAACCATCTATACTCCCTTAAAAATTGAACCAAGCTACAAAGACCCTAATCTGCAGTAGTATAAGGAACAAGCAGATCTGGGTAAATGTTATATTGTTTGTTCAACTGATCACTCCTAACCAACTGTAGAGACCCAGATCTGCCAACACATTATGCAATGCAGATCTGGGTCTGCATAGTTTGCAGATGGATTAAACTTATACAAGAGCATATATAGTTACTTCATTAAGCAATAATTCAGCCTTTTAAAGTACCTATAAAATATAATTTATCTACAAAACCTTAAATTTTCTTCCAAACAATTTTTAAACCTCAAATTTTAATAACCAGGCCTCATCTAGGTGCATAATTTGAAAATATTCCAATAATATTCACAAGTATAGAAGCTGCTGTTGCTGCTCCAATAACCTGCATCTTTAGTGTTTTAGTTCTTTACTTTAGAAAATTTGCTTATAGCTTTAATTTGCTATTAATGTGGCTTACACTGTTTGCGCTTTCTTCTTTCTTTTAGATTGAATTTCATACAAATTTTATAGGTACCTATTGATATATTAGTTCATTTTAGCTCTGCAACATGTGTTATGTGTAGCATTTTAGCTTTAACTGCATTTTGCAATGTCAATTGTGTTATTATGGCCTTGACCTCTGACATTTTAATATTTCTTCTGCAAGACTACCTGGTCCCATATGTATAAGGTCTGATTTAAATTTTTGACCTATGTTGCCCAGCTCTGACTTGCGTTTAGATCTGTAGTCTTCAGTTACTTTGCACATATTCCTAGATGTTTGTTTTTATGTTTCCCTGTATTTGCTGTTGCTATATATATTTTTTTCTTCTGATTAACATAATTTAGGAGACTATGTATGTATGTATGTATGTATGTATGTATGTATGTATGTATGTATGTATGTATGTATGTATGTATGTATGTATGTATGTATGTATGTATGTATGTATGCATGCATGCATGTAAGATGGTAGGTATGTATGCATGTAGGTAGGTATGAATGATTCTTAGATAGTCAATAAAACTGCTCTAAATAACTAATGTTTTTTATTATGTCAAAAGTTATAACATTATACAATTTCCCTGCAAAGAGACTCCAAAATATTCGGTCTACTTCTGAACTATAAGAGAGTGTCAACCTCAACTCTATCACAATACATATTCCAGGAAAAGACTGGGAAAGGGGGATATTCAAATCCGGATTGATTATCTGTGCACAAGTAGGGTGCTATTAAACCAAGTCGAGTGCATTTTGTTTCCAAAGTAACAGGATTAGAAGCATATCAAACTACAAAGACTCAATACAAATTGATGTAAATTTAAGTCATATAAATGCATTTAGAATATACAGCGTCTAGAATCAATGCACATCATGGACTTGGATAGTTAGACCTATCCAGTAACCCGGATACATCTACACTTTAAAAATATATATATATTTAAGCAAGCAGCAACATACAGTTTCTGTCCTCGTCAATGTCATTATGTTGATAGCTAGGTCCTTATATTTACCGATGTTCATTGTTAACACGGCACACCTATTTGGGGCAGCTCCATTTACATGACTAGGAATGCTAACGTTCCCGTAGTTCCATACCGTTCGTAAACATGTTACTATTTTTATCACTGACTACCGCAAAAAGCAATCGATAAATGTATAGGCATATTGTTCCACAATTTCACAAAGCAGGAAATTTATGTTGCCTTGCAACTCAAGTATTAATACATTGTACATTAGCTACATTAGCTTTATTCTTAAAGCAGGAAGTTAAACTGTATAAATAGATACTAATTTCATTGCTGTATGAGCTCATTCTAGTGTAGAAACAACCAGAGCTTAGTTAACGAAAAATACCATAGCGACTATGGGTCTATCATTTACGTTTCGCAGGTGCCATAATTAGGTCAAACCAATGATTAAGCAGACGATTATTTCGTTATGCGTGATCATTTATAAACTAATGTTACTAATATAAATTCCCTTACCTATTTTGAGACTTGCAAACGTGGGATTTTGCTTTGAACACGTAGTAGGCATTTCAGTCCAATTTAAGTTCCTCTAGTCGGCTCGCTTAGCAAGTGTCTGCTTGAACTTGTTTTCTTCTAAAAATAGATCTACCTGTAGTCGCTTACGGCATGGACAAAAACACAAATTTCAATGGATTTAGCGTACAAGCTAAATTTAGATTTATTCGTAATATTTCATACCAGGAAAATTAATTTGTTTATTAATAGTAAAATACTGTTAGTGGTTTCCTGGTGACAATCTATAAATTAAAAATTTGTACAAATCATATAATGATCTGCATGCATTTGTGTGCAACACGTCGCTTTGATACCGAATAGTATATACACAGCCTTCTCAGCATGTTTTCCATTGACATTATAAGTGACATTTTATTTGTACGTGTGTATGCGTGTGTTTAATGATGCATGCCTTTCGCTCTATATGTATGCAAGAAATCTGTCTCAAATATTTATCAGTTTCAAAAACAAACATGGAATTTTCGATGTGCAAGATTAGAACTCGACGCAGATGTTTGCAAGAAACTGTCAGTTCCATTTCACTGAATACAGTAATAATAGCTGATGTCATTAGCGAAATACTTACGGTCAATATTTGTTTCATATTAAGAAAAATGCAAGATTGTTGGCGTTTAAATTGCCAACATCCTGACATATTAACCTCGATTTTACGTTATTACTGCCAAGGTAGCAAACTATTAACCTAGATTTGTTATTGCTACTACTAAGGTACAGAGATATTAACCTAGTTTTGATGTTAATACTGCCAAGGTACTGTCAAATTAACCAAGAAAGAAAGGTTGACTGAGTTTTCTCGCATCGTATCGCATTTACAGGCCAGTCCCTAGAGCAGAGCGAACGAGGTGTGTGGGTGTGTTCACTGTGGTGTTTTGCGTGGATGTTTGTTGCCATGAGTGTTTGCTCTGGTGTTTCACTGTGTTCTGTCGTGTTGGTCGTGTGTGACTGCTGTGTGTTGTTGTGTTCGTTGGTGCTTGGTGTTGTGTTCTGTGTGATTCGGTGTTTGGCGTGGTGGTTTATTATTGCATGAAGTTAGACCGTGGTGTCTTGTGTTTAGTAATTAACGTCGATGTGTGGTGTCAGTTTCGCAAGCTTAGAAGACCGGATCAGGTCAAGAGGTGGGAAGTCAAAAATTTCAATAGGGCTCTGACTTTTACGTAAAGGGTACCAAATCAAACATCACATCACACCTCTGTCTGCGTGGGTTCGAGTCTAGGATTCGGCAAATGTGGATATGTGAGAAAGCTTGCCAGTAACTTCTCGTGGGTCGGTGGTTCTTTCCCGTGATTTCCCCGTTTCTTCCTCAACTATTAATATTGGCCGCCATGTATAGCCTATCGTGTGCTGAAAAATGGCGTTAAGCCCCAAAACAACAACCAAATCAAACATTTATGTTTATTTACTCAAAGTGTGTATAATACTAACAATAACAACAACAAAAAATCATACGAAAGAATAAAAAGATGGTCAAATTTCAAGTGACAAGTGCCTACGTTCGTGTATATACGTTGGATTGGATTTGGGGTTGGGGTGGGATCAGGAAACCACAGGGCACCCCTCCCCCATTTAAATGCGCAGATAATGGCAGTATTGACATTAAAGAAAAAGTCTATTGGGCAATTATAGTTATCCAAAATGTGATGCCGTACCACAGTTCGCTAGAAGGTAAGGATTTAAGAACAACTTAATATATTGTGCAATATAGAGTAATAAATTACACAATAAAATTCACTGTATAAGGAATTAGAGTACCAATGGCGTCTAAAGGAGGTTCGAAGATGAATTGCTTTGATGAGCTTTGACTATAATATGGGCAAATTTATATCATGACAAAAATGATTTCCGAATTCGATGAACACTAATTATTAAATAAAATAATCGTTTGTGTTAACTTATATCATCATATCAATAATGTTTCTCAAGATATGGCTTTACAATGGTAACCAGGACCTGATTGAGGCTTTGGGAGGCCCAGGGCACTTGAAAGTACTGGTTGTTGGTTTAATAGATCTAGAAATACATCTGGAAAGCAGTCTGTGATATATTGAATTTTAAAAACTCTTAGAAGTATTGATTAAATGAATTGTACCAAAGTCAACTTAATTAAATTAGAAAGGGCTAGAGACAATTATATGATTATTTTCCTTTCATCTCTGAACGTCAAAGGAAATTCGTTCCACGCGACGTAACTTGACCTAGTCACCTGCTATGGTACAAGGGTTTGGCATAACACTCTTACCAAAATCAACCGGTTAAAAGGGGAAGCTCGTCAATAATTGATTGCTCAAAGGAACGTTAATTACAGGATGATTAGCTTTTTTTTCAATCAAAAATTCTACGTAGAAGATTTAGGAAAAAGTAGATTCTGATTGGTAAATAGGAACTTATAGGGGCAACTCTGTAAGTAATTAAGGGTTTTGCTTTGGAAAAATTCTTCAGTCTTTAATCTTTCTTGCGAGAAGTTAGACGGGACTCCGGGCTAACGTAAAAGTACGTTTTACCCGTTATTGAGGAAGGGGGCCAGAGAGTCGTTTCAGGAGAAAGTCTATAAATTGGAGGTTCGTGGAAACGAATAAGAAACGGCAACAGGTACGCAATCTTAGTTTCCCGATTTTAATATGCTATTTCATTTGTTGATTTATTTGCAAATGTATTGATGTTATGATGTATGTATGATTTCATTTTTCAAGGTTTTAGTGAAATGTTAGTTACGATATTTTATTCTTTGATTTTATAATTATTAATTCATTTGGAGAATTGAAAAGATTGCATGTAATTGAATCTTCGGTACATAGAAGCACTTAGGAATTTTCTTGAAATAAGCTTAATAAATGAGGGGTAATGTTTCGAAGTGTTATTAATTAAACTTCTGTCTATTATGATAAGCATTGAGTGTATATTCATATACTAGTTGGTAACATTTAATTGATCTATTGATATATTCATATACTAGTTCTTAACATTTAATTGATCACGTAAGCTATTTTAGAATAGTTGGATTTGAGGGGCTAAGCCATATGTAATTTAACACTACTAGACAGTTTAATGTAAGAAGTCAAGGGGTTTTAAATACGGGCACATACGTGTTAGCCTTGAAGTGGAATTGAATGTTACCCGCTAGCGCGACCCGAATTAAGGTCAGGACATGTAATGATCGTCTTTGTTTGTAAAGACAGGAACTAGTGAACGTGAGTACCACATAAGTTATGCATTTTATCTTCTGATCTGATTAATTTAAAAATATAGATATACTTGGAAATGTGACCTATTGTCTATTGCGAGACATTTTATTTTTTTAAGGAAACAGTTTCCTGAAATTTCCTGGAAATTCCTATACCGATTCCAAGTACCAGAGCAAGTTCTGAACCGAAGTCTATGTCTAGGGACGATCATCTAATCAAGGTTTGACTGGCAAGAGTCCAGGTCCAGACGACTAGACAAAGGTTGGCAGAGCAGGGACGAACGGAAGATTCGATGTCCGGATGAGATAGGTGATGATGTCGTTCATCGTTGATCTCAAGGTCACATCTCGTAGGCCATGACGAAACTGAATAAATTCTGTCACTGACAAGTAATCGTAACGTGAAAATTTTTATTGTTTTTTATTTGAGTACATGCTATTACATTTTTCCTTCTTTTGTAACCAAGAAACTGATTTCTTTTCATTTTCGATTATGTTGTTAAATTGATTAAATTTTATATTTGTTCATTGAAAGGGGGTTCGTTGCGTTTATTTCTTCAATATTCTTGTTCAGATATCTGCATTCTTCTTTCTATCCATCCGCACTGGGTAAATTACACCGCGGGAGTTCTTTCCTTAGGAACGAACCGTAGTGGAAGAGGTTGGTGTGTTTTGAACGCCACCATTTTACCACACAGTCCTTAAACGTCCAGTAATATGTGTGCAAATATTATATCAGGCTAAGTATTAGAAAGTTTAGATCTATATATGTTTTATTTTAATACATGTAGTTTTATCCGTCATAACATGGGAGGAACAGTGACTATGGAGGGGACACGTGCCCATTGTGCACAACCCACCCCTTAATCTGCCTTTTCTCTAACATGTTAACAAATAGAGGATCGGCCACCAGTGTTAATTTCATATGAAATTTATGAGCGCAGCTTATCATTCCTATCTTTTGCAAGCAGTGGAGAGCAAAAGATTTAAGTCAACATATTTCATTTCATTTATGCAAATAGAACATAAATATCATATTTATCACAAAGGAAACATAGGAGCGTAGGTGAAACAATTCAACCGCTATCAAATTGCAATACCTGAAAAAAGCAACCCTGTCAGACACTTATCTTCCCTGTTACTTTGACAACGTTCCATTTCTATGTTTTTATCTAATATTTTATGGTTATCCTCAGTGCTTTTTTAAAAATGTATTCGGGCTACTTCTACTTTTTCTGTGAAACAAAAACATGACAGGCCTGGATTCGAAGGATTGATTGTGTATGTCTAAGTGAAGAGTTTCGTATTTTGTACCCTCCACCCACTTCCCAACCCCACCCACCCACCCAAAAAAATAAGTAGAGGGCACAAGCTTAATATACATGAGCCTTGTGTTTGCAAAATAATACAGAAATCTAATTTTGATATTTGGTTAACAATTACTTTGAGTTAGGTTTGAAAATGGATTGTTGGTTAGGTTTTTTTAGGGTGTTGGTGGTGACAATGTTTGGCAATTTTTCAATAACAGGAGTTGAATGGGCTTCAAATGAACATATAAATTGGTTTATGTGTTTTGTATGTTTGCTACAGATGTAAGTATAAAAAATTGAGAAGGTTGAATCGTAATGAGAGGCGTGCCAGTTTGTTATAATAAGTGGATAGGGGTTTGCCACAGTAATAATATGCGTGCAAAATTAGCAAAACGAGTGGAACATCAAGCTGTTAAGAAGTTAATAATTTCAATTTCCAAATGCGAATAATCAAACTAATATTTCTTAGTATAGACCCATTCATGATGCAAACATCTGAATTGAGAGAATAATATCTTTTTTAGCTACTTTTCTTGCTATTAGACTACATTTGCTTGAATCACTAGTTTTCAATTCCGCACCAAAGAAGTCAGGTGCTAATTGCAACAAGGGGTGATCCTAAGTCAAGACTGTAAAAGAACCGAATTTCCACCAATAGAACATCTATTTTTTACAGTTACATACTGGATAATTTCTCAAAAGATTCTTTTCACACCAAAAATTGTACTTGGTTTATAGTACAGCCCTTGATACATGGCTGAATTTAATATTACATTGTTAAAATTTTTTTTATTATCTGACTGAATTTAACACGATATGGCTGAATTTAACATTATATGACTGAATTCAATACTATATGGCTCAATTAAATATTGCACTGCTGAATTAAGTATTCAATGACATAATTCAACCCGGAATTATGTTCTATAAGGTAGGAAACGTTTGGAAAATAAAGCCGCATAGTAAATAGTGGGAAGGGGGTTTCTTGCATACATGTATCGAACTGAGCACATGACTAATTGAAAAAGTTGTGAAATCTACAAGAAACATCACACAGTGCATCAAAATAGAAGGTAAAAATTTGCTTTCTTTACTCGGTTTTGCTAAACTTTCACTTCAGTTTCAATCAACACCTTCAACCTGAAACAAAATCTTGTTAAGAAAACATTATAAACACGGTAGTCTTAAAAACAAAAAGCTCTTGTATTCAGAATGAAAAAACTGAACAAAGTGACCTCCAGTAAGACCGTTGTGAGATATGTGGCCTTATATTTGTTGACGACCATAAAAAATATAAATGAAAACGACTTAAAAATATTTATTTTGCATTAATATTAAGTTTTACATATGTTTAGGACAAAAATAATCCATTTTCGCTTCATTGTAATTTATAAAAAAAAAAACAAAAAACATATGCTTAAGTACCGTCTCCGGTGATTCATGCTCTTTCCATGATTCAAGCATAAAACTAGGTCAAAAATTGTTCAGTACTGCATTAAAATGCGAGGGTTTTTTTTATATAGCTCTTGCATAAAACTGGGTCAAACATTACATAAGGACATGCCACTGATAGTTTTTATATCAACCGTGTATAGGACATGAGTCAGAAATTACTAAACAAAATGCATATACGTAAAATTAGGTCGCAAATCCCTCAACACTGCCTAACGAGTCATTTTTGTTTTACGAAGCTCGTGAATAAAAATGTTAGAAATCGCTTAACACTGTGTACTCGATATTATCAATTGAATAATATATAGAACTAAGTAGGAAAGTGAAAAAAAACCCACTTGTGTTATCAAAAACAATTCCCACCCACACCCCTTCTTTATCAACCCAAATCATTTAATGCATGCAGAGTTAGATAGAAAAGAGCTAAACAGCAAGAAAGTTCTTCGTTTCTGTTCATTTACATTTCTGAAAAACAACAGATTAGATTATTGTGTGCAATCGAGAAGTTTGTCTTAAATACAAGTGAGCTGATTAATCTTTTTATTTTATATATGGTGAATCTCGTTATTTTGAAACCGCCTCGGATGCAGGAGGTTGCGGGTTCGAAAGACTTATAAAAATGGTACTAGCAGAGGTTATTGCTAGGTCTGGTCGGCCTGTTGTCAGGACAATGTGACTGGGTCGGATATGATGCTACATGTCTGCTGCACGATGCACAGCGCTAAACATTACTACAAACTGCCATACTGCAGATATTGAAGTGACTTGACTGAAAAATTGTAAAAGCTACGTTAAAAATCCAAATCACACACACAGACACACACAAACACAAACACACACACAAACACACACATACACACACAATACTATTAAGCTGAAGCAAGAACATGTCACCAGCGAGTTTTTCTTAAGTCGCCAGCGAGCTTTTCTTAAGACTTTATCGTCTACGCTATGTATTCGCTTATAAACAGAGTTCGGGGCCCCGAGTGGCCGAGTGGTCTAAAGCGCTGTCCGTTACGGATCACTGCCATCTCACCTCTGTTTGCGTGTGTTCGAGTCTAGGATTCGGCTAATGTAGATATGTGAGAAAGCTTGCCAGTAGCTTCTCGTGGGTCGGTGGTTCTTTCCGGTGATTTCCCGGTTTCTTCCTCCACCATTAATACTGGCCGCCATGAATAGTCTATCGTGTGCTGAAAAATGGCGTTAAGCCCAACAACAAACAAACAAACAGAGTTCTGTTGTAAACTGCATAGATCCATATATTCAGTCGCACAATTCGCCAGCAGATCTGGTTCTCTGAAGAATGTAATGAGTAATCAGTGAACAAACACCATAGATCACGACAGATCACTATTCATGCTTTTTTTCTTCTTTTTTTCCCGTTGGACTCTATTTTTAAGCAAGTAATAACAGTAGACAGTGCCTGCAATGTATGATGGCACATCGTTTACAAAACGGAAGAGTTTATTTTACGTATATGACGTTATTACTTACTTCGACGACAAATACCCGAATCAATAATATAATCAATATTTCGTTCTGACGTATATTCAGTTTATTGTACGAGAGGCATCTAAGAAGGTCTTATCATTTTGGAAATATACATGAATTTTGGAAGTTAAATTAGAAGCTCTTATACTTTTCTTTAAATCAAAGTACCTTTCTTCTCTGCTTAGAATGATCTGCGATGTCCATATTTATTTATATAACATCGTGCACAATGTTTAGGACACACGGTACTAATTGTATTGAAAAATAGGAACCAGCTTAGAAATTTTAAATAGAGTATATGCGGGTTTGACTAACCAGGATTGGTTACTAATATAAGTTTTGTTTTAGGAAAAAGAATCTTTTGAAGCCTTATCTTAGTTGAAAGTGAATAAAAATAGAGACATTGTTTTATAGATGGAGTTTCAGTTCTTTGTCTTGAGGTTGGAACACTCATTACTAAAATTTAGCACCTGATTCTTTTGGTTCGGAATTGAAAGCACATGTTTTAAACATATGCAGCTCCAGAAAATGCCGCGGCTCATATCCTGTCCTCTGCACAGAAGCTAACTTCCAGGTTTCATCTATACTGATAAATATAAGTTTGGTCATGAGCACTCCAAAATTTTAAGTTAATTGAATTAATATCATTGTGTTTGCATAGGTTTACAATGGGAACTGAATTAGTACCTTGATTCCTATATTAAGCTCCTAGATGAAATTGTAGCACGCACTAGCTGTAACTTCATAAGGCTCATGAAGAAATGAGAACAAGTTTTAAACAATAAAACAAACAATATGATCAGTGCATTATAACCCACAGAACGAAAGAGAATATAAGGACGCTTGTAATATTCAAACTTTGTTGGTACTTTTGGCAATTTTAACATTACTGTCCAACAGAGGAGTCAACTCGGTGTATAAGTTTTATTAATGTTCTTTTATCATTTAAAATTATGAATTTCATTTATTACAAGTTTGACATTATTTTGCTTTTATCGAGTCCAATTCAGCATCATTGGTGTGATCGATATATCCCGTAGGTTGGATGCCTTTATAGTATTGAAAGAAAATTGTAGAAAATGCCTGGTGGCATTGAGTTGTGTTGTTGTTGTTGTTGTTGTTGTTGTTGTTGTTGTAGGGTTTAAAGCCATTTTCAACACTAGATAGGCTATACATAGCGGTCAGTATTAATGGTGGATGATGAACCCTGGAAAACCACGGGAAGAACCACCGACGCACGAGAAACTACTCGCAGGCTTTCTCACTTACCTACGTTAGCCGAGTCTGGACTTGAACTCACGCATACAGAGTTTGTGAAGGTTATTAAAATAGTTTATACCATATATAATCGTTTGCTAGAATTTCAGCTATCAACAAAACAATTTTTCGGAGAGATTTATCTGTTTTGCAATTTTTAACTCACTCGCGGAAAATGCGGCAGCAAAGAAACATGGTGTAAACCCCATTCATTCCCCAAGACGCTAACCAATAATCTGTCCATTATTCTCTCTCTCTCTCTCTCTCTCTCTCTCTCTCTCTCTCTCTCTCTCTCTCTCTCTCTCTCTCTCTCTCTCTCTCTCTCTCTCTCTCTCTCTCTCTCTCTCTCTCTCTCTCTCTCTCTCATGCATGTAATGAAAGAAAATATATCAAGGATTGAAAAAGTCCTGATAAAGCTAATGAAATGTTTAAAGCTAATTTACATATGATTTGTATTAACATTATGTCTATACAAACAAGAACTGATACGAAGCGGAAAACATATTGCTACATTTTTTTTAGATAAAGTATAAGACTGATATGGACTGGAAATCGAGAGTTAGTGAGTTTTATAGGGTGGTCCGTACCAGAACCTTGTCAAGGAACTGCGAAGAGATACATTGTTTAGACAAATCTCGTAGTTGCTACTATTATGAATGTATGAGTCGAGGTAGATTTCTACTCATTGGCTTCAAGATACTGCAATGAGTGATCCATCAGTAGCAAAGACGTGTATTCATTATGGAACAATGCTCATATTGTATTATTTTTAATAATATGGTTGATACAGTAAAATAATGTTTTGCCCTTTCTGATTCACACTATATACAATCGTTATTTAATGACAAGTGATATTTTAAAGAGATTATCGTTGAGCGAGGTGCACACTAGTCGAAATCTTGTATATAAAATCTTTTCTTAGCTCACATTTAATTGCAGCTAGAAAAAATACATGGACGATTTTCCCCTTATCTATAAACAGAGAAACAAATCCGTATTAGTCTCAATTAGAAATAATTTTTCATAAATGTTTTGTTCTGGGAAAAAGTGCTTGGAAGTTATCACTGTCACGAAGTTGTCTATTTGTCACAGGCTGGACACTTGCTGTAAGCAAAGTCGGTAGTAGTGTGACATTGTATGTTTTCCCGGGTTGTTTTTTTTAAAAATACTTTCTGTCCCCCATGACCCTTTTTCATTTTAGCAAAACAGGCACCTGTTATGTGCAACTCGTGGAATAATAATCAATGAAAACTAAGAGACCAAAATGACTAGTCACACAAGTTGGAGGCAGTGACCTAGATCAGTAACCAGCAAAACGCCTATAAAATTGTTTTACTTGACCTTTATTGTCTGTAAATCCGCTACCACAACGATCCCTATCTGTGCTCAGAGCTTTCGGTGATTTTTCACTTTCGTCATTATAGTCTCGATCATGGCCATGTTAATTATTTTACCCCCGAAGGCCACCACCTACAGTTTGCTAATTGTATTATATCTACTGTTTGCTGCTGATAACAGTTAGGAATAAATAGATATTCATGAATGTTGCCGTATCGAAATTATTTTAAACACCATCACACCGATAACTATCGATGGTGTACCTATTATCGTTGTTGTTACCGTGATTCTAGTCACACCCTGAACAAAGTTACTGCTACGGTCCACAAATTTTATTAGTGACAAGACATGCATGTTTATAATGTACCAGTTACGCACATCTCTTGGTGATTTCATTTTTCAGTTAAATTCGACTATTTATTCTAGTCGGTAACATTTAGCATCCATCATAGTTCTACTGAATAATGTATTTTTGTAATAAAATAACTTGTCTGGCCGACGTTAATATGATGCAACAATTACAAGAGATTCAAACCATTTAGCCTTTTATTACTGGCACAACTGTCAATAGTCATATAAAATGTCTGTTTGGGAAATATCTAAATTTCCGGCGATTGTTTTACACCACTGAATGATGTCTGAAACAATCGTTCTTGTCGTCGTCCATAAAAGTTATTCCGAACAAATGCATCATAGCTAAATAACAGCCGAGACCTTTTTGTCTCAGCTGAATCAATATTGGTGTAACATATTCGTTCGTAAAGGAAACTGGAATAAATACAGCTGGGAATTTCACTTCATCGTTGTACAAACAACCCCGGAATGTTTTCTCACCTGCTGGTATAGTCAGTGATCGGGTATGGTGAGGTGCTAATGCGATTACTGTAAATTGGTTTTGAGTTTGGCCCTAACGGTCAATATCTAGTACAATAGCTCAAGATTTATCGATATGTGACATTGGTGACAAAAATCAAATATGCCACTGATCATTTATTAACATTCTCATTCTACCCAACCCACCTTCAGTTCTGGTTGTGATAAAACGGGTATGATCCAGACTCACGCACCTTTAAAATGTGACGTTTATGTGCATCAATACAATTGTTATCGGCATCCGTCTGTCTTCGGGAGACAATGGTGTAGCTAGCTTCTGCTTGGGTATCCTATCTGCACCTTCGCGAGTGGCTGAAAGGTCTGACCCTAGAGTGACGGTATCTGCTGAACTTGCCACAGGTGAACGTCGAGGCATAATGAGGTTGTTATTTCGCCTTCCTCCTGGACCTCTTTTCAGTGAGGTTTGTGTTTCTCGCTTCCTCGGCTTTCTGAACGCCCTATATGACAGTAGGGTGTCAGGGGGAGCGGTCGTCAGCACAGCCCTCCAAGTCGTTGGCGTTGAAATGGGCCGTTATCATGTCCTTCTTGCAGACATCCTTGTAGTGCAGACGTCATCGTCCAGTCAGTCGTGCACCTTCTGCTAGCTCGCCGTATAGCAGATACTTGGAAATAAGGACAGGGTCCATTCTTTTGACTTGGCTTAGCCTCTCGCCGAGAATGGAGAACATGCTGCTCATGTTGGCGCGATCCTGAACCTCTGTTATGAGTACTTTGTCCTGCCACTGGATACGCAGAATGCACCACACGCATCGAAGGTGGAAGCTGTTGAGTTTTCTCTCGTGGCTCGCATAAGTGGTCCATGTCTCGCTGCTGTATAGGAGTGTGTTGAGCTCGCAGGCCTGGTAGGCGCACAGTTTGGTCTTCTCATTGAGGTTGTGGTTGTTCCAGACCATCTGGTTCAGTCTGGCCATAACTGTTGCTGCCTTGGCAATCCCATTGTTCACTTCAAAGTAAGTCGACTATTTGGTAAGGTTATTACGCTAGCGTTGCCCTCTCTCTCTCTCTCTCTCTCTCTCTCTCTCTCTCTCTCTCTCTCTCTCTCTCTCTCTCTCTCTCTCTCTTAGATTAATATTCATTGACTTTAGATCAAGTTATTACACGTTTTGGTGCTGGCACGTTATCAATTTATTGATCCACATATTGTTTTATTATAGCATCACCATCACAATATGCTCTAAGACATAAGCCATCGACGTCCCGACATTTCTGATCTCACCGTTTTCAGTGGTCTAAACCAGGTTCTTTGCAAGAGCTCCTCTCAGCCTGATAATAACCTCTCGAATGTGCACGTGTGACTTCTGATTTTTTTTTTAAATGGTCGACACCATTAACAACCAGGGTGGCCAATTCAGTTAAATCAGCTTTGATGGCATACCTGTTCAGATCATCATTAGCTCCGCATCGTAGAGTGGTTGAACGTCTGTAAATATCAATAGGCATTTCGTATAATATTAAATGCATTTTAAAATGTCTTCGGGACTGGTGTTGAGGAAGCTTTGCTTCCCACAAGTGGGTGCAACTCTTCCACAAAAAGATGACCCATCAAAATGGGTTTGATCTATAAAAACGTGTTTGTATTGGTATAGTTTAATCCATCAGCTGTCGACGTCGGCGCTAGCGCCCCTGGTTAAATAATCAATAATGTCATGTGATGTTGCAAGTCTACATGAGTCAAAATGCAAAAGATGATTGGGTAGTATCACCTGTGCGACCATTACAGATACTGGTGATGAATCCAGGTTAACAATGCCGGTTTCCTTTGTACGTAGAATCATTGATAATTGATACAAGTTCATCCCGTATAAAGACACATCGGATGTGTTTGGCTTTGTAATTACTTGTAAATCAAAACTGGTCAATGGACATGTCAGCGGCAGTGCTACAATTGAAGACCACATTTGCTCAGAACCCAATGGCTTCCATGCTTGGACAATCGATGACCTTTTCCTTTTTATGCATATGCGAAGCTCGACAGCCATCTTCAACGCCATTCATGTTGCTGTTTCGACAGAAGTTTTTTGCATCCGTTGAGGCTGCTGCTGCTAGCAACGGTGAAATGTCTGCAAAAAATGGCAATATTCCACCGGTATTTTGCATATGTGTCACTTCTGATTTGGTTAATTTTCATGTCAAAGAGGTATTGTTTTGTTTGGCCAAATTAAGTTGTTTGGGGCAACTATATTTTTTAACAATTCCAGTTTTGTTTGCTAGAGAAAGTTTCAATATGACCCTACACTTGTCTTTTTATCGCGTTTGTTTTTAAAATATATTTTTCCTAGCTGGTTTTCACTGAGGCTAATCTTCACTTCATGAGAGGACATTATTGTTATGAATGTAACAGCTTCAATTATAAATTTTGCACATGCGCATCTCTAATCCTCATTCGGCCAGTTAAGCCATGAAAAATCAGTTTTGTTAGAGAGGATCATAGCAATGCATTTATACTTCTGACTAGCATGGTTTCCTCCTACACACTCTTTGAAGTACATTTCCACTTAGGACTGTTTAAGCAGGTCTAGATGCTCAAGGTTTAAGAAATAAATCAGGTACAATGTACTAAAGTCATGCTGAGAAAAACATTTATGGATATTTTTGTCTCGGTCCGTGTATTTTAACAGTCAACGATATACACGAGCGACCTGATGGTTACCGAAGTCGAACAAATGTTTTCGGCGGGTTTTTGATGACCGTTTGACCTCAGCAATACTTCGGCCGCTGAATTGTTTATAAAGATTATCGGACTTTCCAGTTGACTGTTTAGATTATCCACTCTATAAAATGCTACAAACACGTAGTATGGTACAATAATACTTTGCTGAATGCTTATTTACCTTGGGAAGTTGTTTAGTGCCGGTAGTCATCGCCAGAAATGAAATTATAGATGTTCCGCCAGATATCATAAATGATATTCAACATAGGAACAGATGGATGTATTTATGGCATCCAAATAGTCAATTTAAATAACACAACTTTTACCGTTTATGGTAAAGGCACCATCACCGGGAATTGCATCACTGGAATAACCCTTACGGTTTAACACGACTACATGTTTAACCCAAAAATAACTGCAGGAAAGCCTCTATAAGATAAGATAAGATAAGATAAGATAAGATAAGATAAGATAAGATAAGATAAGATGAGATGAGATGAGATGAGATGAGATGAGATAAGATAAGATAAGATAAGATAAGATAAGATAAGATAAGATAAGATAAGATAAGATAAGATAAGATAAGATAAGATAAGAATTTTTTATTTCAGACTGCATAGTCCATAAATTTAATTTTTAAAATACGGATATAGAGTAAAACATTGTAAACATAAAGGAACATATATATCATATGTACAAGTATACAGACACATTTACAACAATTAATTGCGCATTGCATTGTTAAAAAAGTTAAGTTAAGTGACACATTTATGTCGATGAGATAACGTAATCTGTTGAAAAACACCATGATTTTGTTGTTGACAAATTCGACTTTGTTGATAGCACTGTAAGCAACAATATTGTCTTGTTCAAGCTTCCCTTGTCCTTCCAAAAATGCTTCGCAAGAAAGAAAATATGAAGATGTGTCATTAACCTAAAATTCTACTAGCCCTTCCCTATCTTCATGAGTGTAATATTGATATTATTCTTTGCTTTGATCTCACAACACATTTTCATCCATGTCAAATGCGGAATCAGATACATATTTGAATTGAGCAGTGTTGACACTCTACTTTCTTCTTATACAATATAGTTATATTTAATATATTTTGCCAGAAAATCATAATCTACTTCCCACGACCAGATTGGCAATGATTGAATCTGACAGTCATTGTTAAGCGTCTTCATTATGGATGTTACTAACCGGAGTTAACATTGTTGATGTTGGTGGTAATATAACTGGAATCGCCTTTTGTTGTCACTAATTGTCGTAATCGATACTGAATCGATTGAATCGCTTGCAACCCCAGATTTTTCACCCAATCTGCAGCAACATTTTTGATGCTATCAACGACTTGCATTGCACTAATCATAACGATCAATGCAACGCGTGAAGATAATTCCGCGATTGCATTGTTTCATCATGGTGGAATTAAAAAAAGTAAAATAAATTATTGACGGCATTGCAATTATTGAACGATTGTCCTTTGATAAGCATGTTGATGTGAATCAGTTCAAGTAAACTCGCATAATAGCGGGAAATACGAGCGTTAAATACGAATATCAAAACCATATGCAAACAGATGACATATTTGAATTATTTAGACCGATGGTTGCACTGGATAAACTTGTTATCCCAGATAATTAACTAAAGAATGCTATTATTGCAACACATGCGGACAACAACAAAAACATTTAGCATCTGAGTGTAATATATGAATACCATAGGCATAAGGTACACGAAACGCTGCCATACTTGCATCAGTAGGTGTGTTTTGTCGGGAGGATGAATAGAACCGTATTCGTATTGCATCTGTCATTGCTTCTGATAATGCTGAGCATGTTCGTGAACGAGATAGTCGTTGCAATATTACACGTGCTATTGCAGCTGAAACTGCTGAAAAAGCACATCCATTACACGTACCTGAATTTTAGCTTCACCAGCACGACTTATGGTCAGAAACTAGGAGACAGAAAGAAGCAAAACCAACAAGTTTTGTAAAACGTAATAAATAATTGATTTTTTTAAAAAAAAATAACATACAAATCTATTATTATGAATTGAATAAAAAATAATCCTAAACAAATTTATGTTCAGGTCAAAAAGAATCGAATGTTCCGAGTGAATTTCAGATCCCTGAATGCACTAGTCTGCCGACAGTCCTGATGTATCAAAATGGTATTGTCCAGAATTCCTTAGAATAATTTGCAATAGCCTCATAATAATATTTTAGTTCAATGAGCACTGTGCAGTTCCAATGTATAAACTAAACATATGTTTCCTCTCGAATACTATCTAAACACAACATAAAATACGTCTGCAGACTTGATGTTAAAACAAGAACGCGAGAAATAAGAATGAAAATATTGTCTTCGCTGCTTATTTATATACAAGAGGTAACAAACACATTTTGCTACTACAGCTACGTAAAAGATCCCACATGACTGAACCCATCCAATCGGAAATAAATTCAGAAGAACCCACATAATCGACCTGTCCAATGATGAACAACTCTAAACTCATAAACAGGTAGTAGTAGTAGTAGTAGTAGCAGTGGCAGCAGTAGCAGTAGTAGTATTTATGTAAGCATATAAATAAGCACTTACTTATAGATCCTATGCAACATACACACTTAATATCTTAAAATGGGACATACACCTGTATAAAGAATTTAGCTATATGCAAATACTATAAATTTATAGTCATGATCAAAATTTACAGAAGTAATAGATATGCATACTACATTGGAGGATTAGAAAATCACGAGGCCATTATATCAAACACATCAACATCAGTCAAAGAAGCTCGACAACTGTTATTAAATATGATTCCTGAAATTATATCGGTGATACATCACCCTGGTACTTCATGAGTTAAAAAGGATGTTTTCTTAACGCGCATTTAGTTATGTGGATTGGTCGTAGCAAATGATGAATTTAAAATCAGAACACCGGATTCACAGCGGTGCTCGTACAATCCTGAACTAGCTATCAATGATAAAATCGACAAAGAAAGTGCAAAGATTCTCGAGACATTCGAAAAATATAACAATACAAGACTTGGTAAAAAAAATAAGAAATTGAAATTTACAGCGGTGCAACGCAAAATGAAACTGCCTTACAACATCTGAATGGACTTTGAATATCCTAAAGTTCCTGTGGGAAGACGTGTTCACGTCCTATAACCATACAACAAATATAAGACAAGTTGCTAACTAAGTTCCATGTGAGTGTTGTTATACAGCAGTTTGGTGCGACGGGAAAACTGAGCCATCAGTGTTGTATGGGGTGGTACAGACTTAGTTGCGGTTTATCTTAAATCGCTTGAAGTTATGGCAAAATCGATCCGGCAATACCTCTATTTGTGAGATGCTGTTAAGTGTCAGCAAGCAGAGATCTCATGATTTCTACTAGGACTGATTACCGAATAAACGTACCGCAAATCGTTCGAGACAAGCTTGGTAACAATGTATAGTGACATGTCCAACACGAACTCGTACTTGATGGTTTTTCAGCAGCTCAGAAAGAGATCCGATAAATTCTTTAACATGATCCACTTGTAATAATTTTGGTCATGATAACTGTGCGCGTGCATAAATGCACTCGGTTGCATCTTTGACACTTGCAGAATCTGATGATTTCAATGGTTCAATTTCTTTATGTGTACTTGCAACATCAACGATCGTTAATGTGTATTTATATGGGTACACTTTTGCGCCGCGTCCACATACACGATCATGTTGAACAAATAAGAGATCACCCAGTTGGACCTCATTTTGGTATTTTGACGTCAAAACCACCAACGTACCAATTTATCTTTGCACTGGTAGGCAAATTTGCCACAGTGTTTGTTTGGCGTGCTTACTAACTTTTCGCCATTTTGAATTACTGTTTTTTAACATTATTATGCATATCCACACAGGGACCCATGTACCTGCATACACACAGTCATGAAATATTAATTTTAGGTCAACCGGATATTTGCAAACGTGACCATCAGTCAAATATTCCAGTAAATTTTTTATATTAGAAAAACAAATTCATTTGACTTTGGTATGTAAACAAGCTTAAATTAATTTCCCTTTGAAAATGAAGCACACTGAAATTAAGACATTGGTTGATTAAAAATACAGCTTATTTCTCTTTGAGTTATGCACGCAGAAATGAACTGTACTGATTCATATTATTCGTACCAGAGCCAACTGCCTGATTCAAAAACGAACAGATAGTTTAAAAGACATGCTGAAACGAACAAGAGATAGAAGGCCTATGTAAATATAAAAAGAAAAAAAATAAATTGAAACATTTAGAACTATTGCTTTGCTACTCGTTAAAATAGCATATTTATGGAACCACACGATGAAACAAATCAGGTATTAACATAGGAAAAGATCCTCTATATATTTTTCAAAGCTAGAACACAATCCGATCGAAATTTTGTCTCCATAGTTGCCACAAGCCTTATAATATATGCCTCATTCCTGCTCAGAATCAATTTCATCCGCCATGTTGATATTATATGACCAATTAGCAAGCTTGATCAAAATCAGATCATAAATATAATTGCTAATGTGTAGACAAGAACAGACTATCAGATGCAGAAGAACGTCATGAATATTCGTGAATAACTTTTATAATCATTCGTAATCATTAATAATCATTCATAATTATTCATAATCATCCATACTCATTAATAATCATTAATAATCATTCATAATTATCCACGATCATTAATAATCATTCATAATCTTACTCAGCTAAAAGTAGCCTTTTTCTCCAAGCTGCCTCTGAATTATTCCAACATAAATATATCTCTAGAGTGATAACAAAATCAAATGCAAGATCACTTCTTAAATAAAACTCACTTTAAATCTTCATGATCATTCAAGGTCAATCCCAAGGATCATTCTTCGAACGAATCCCAACAGCTGTCATTATTACTCTGTCTCCGTTCAAATGCCCCCTGCGTTGCATTTATTTTTACTAGTCAAGGTTTATATAGGTTAAATTATCTGCATCTTAGCGGATCGATCCAATGTTTCAGTGCTTTACACTAGCAACATCGATTGGATTTCACGAGTTGCTTCCCTTAATATATAATGCCAACTGACAAAAAGCGTGTAACAGTGGTTAGTTGTACATCGGTTGAAAAAGGTGGAGGCAATTGACTTCGAAAATGATATTTTGCAAGTTTAATTTCGAAAGTTTAACTATACACCTTAGAAAAGCCAGGGAAGTTACAAATGAATAGAACTATTTTTTTAAGGCCAATCTAATAGTAGAAATGGTCGAAGAGATCAGAACAGATTGTAGATTCATTTATGCGAAGAAGTTTCCGGCGAACAATGTATATAATTCTTTTTTAAATTACTCTTCGCCATATATCATAAGCACATTTTTCTCTCGCCGATAAAGTCGATGTGATCCGAATGCTTCTTAAAATTAGCATAATTACCAAGCTTGATCAGGGAAAAATATACCATCTCTCGAATGATAATAAGCCCAGTCAACAAAATGCAAAATCAAGAAAACTCAACGATTCCCCCGATCCCCCGTTTCCCCGATCCCCCCAAGCATCCCCCAAACTTTACCTATTATTGCAACTCAATTCTGTTTACCAGCAAAGTTCACAATACCAGAGTAGTTATTTTTCTTGGAAGAGTTCGTGCGCTTAGAGATAGGTGGTTAATAGACGCAAGTTGTTATCTGTGACCCTATGAAACAATGTATTTGACACTACTTGTGGTAGCCAAATACAAACAAAAATTAAGGTGCATAAAATTTGCCGACAAATTCATACTTATATACATGGGGACGAGTGGTTAGAGTGTCCGCATCAGATGCGGGAGGTAGTGGGTTAGATCGATTCATACAAAAGACTTAAAAAATGGTACTAACAGCTGCCTCGCTTGATGTTCAGTATTAAGTGGTTAGTGTTAGGACTGGTCGGTTGGTGTCAGGATAATGTGACTGGGTGGGACGTCATGCTACAATTCTGCGGCATGATGCCTCAGTGCCAGACATCACTATAAATTATATATACATATATATATATATATATATATATATATATATATATATATATATATATATATATATATATATATATATATATATATATATATATATATATATATATATATATATATATATATATATATATATATATATATGTATACATACACACACACACCTCCCATAGTTACTTCGGATAAGGAATCGTAAAATACCAATAGTACAATAGGAAGCAAAGTAGTAGAGGGAAATGAGGGTTTCAGCCCACTTTATTTTTTACCCTCCAAAGAAGTATAAATTATAGTCCTAAATTATCCTCCACCCCTTTTTCCAAAATAGGGAAATGAGGGTTTCAGCCCACTTTATTTTTTTTTACCCTCCAAACAAGTATAAATGAAATGAGGGTTTTAGCTCACTTTTTTTACCCTCCAAACAAGTATGAGGGTTTTGGCCCACCCACCCCTCCCACACCTCCTCCCCCACCCCCGCCAAACCCTCATTTCCCTATACTACTACTATGTAGACAGGTATTTTGTAACCAGACAAAACAACAGGTGTTGGAATGCGATAAGCTTTGTCAACAGAAGTGACGAATTTGTTAGAACAGCGCATGCGTGGAATACGATTATTCTAAAGACAGCAAATAGGTTTTACCACAATTTTTTTATCAGATAACAGGATGAAAATTAAACTGTACATTAGAACGTTTCAGTTAACAAGGCGGAAATTAAACTAGCATTAGAATGAAAATGATATTATTTTATATCTCATTACCAATGATTAATGTTTCAACTGTTGATATTAAAAATACTTCACTATCACGACTATAGTTACTAAATTTTACTTTACCGCTCACACAGCGATGGGACTCAAACAAATCTTTCATTTCTGGTTTGTTCAGAGGATATTTTTTGTTGATAAAATATATCTTTGACCGATCGAGATCAATTGTGAGTTTAGTATAGTTTTGTTGGCTAATGGGGCTGTGAAAGTTTTTAAATTCCGCTAGCAACTTTTGATACAATTGTTCGAGATAATTGAAATACACGCTGTTATCAGATCTGATGAGCGAAAGTTTTAATTTGTCACGTGTTCCATTAAAACATATACCTGATGTT